>CM035172.1:132390055-132990055 GCA_020205615.1 Panax quinquefolius | reverse complement strand
CACTTGGTGAAATCCTTATATTATTCCATTCTTATTTATTACATTGGAATAACTTTGATACGCGGAATCCCTATACTTGGTGATCTTCTTACATTATTCCATTCTTTATTATTATTCATTGGAATATCACATGCGTGTGTTTTACAGGACACTGGTTCCATTGTTTATTATTCGCATTTATTATTACATTTGGAATATCACATGCGTGTGTTTTACAGGACTGGTTCCATTGTTTATTATTCAAACATTTATTATTACATTTGGATCATCACAGCGGTGTGAATTTCACATGACTGGTTCCGTTAGATTATTATTCTACATTGGAATAACTTTATGTCTGCGCAATCTGCGCATGCATGGTGATTTCTTTTGTTATTCCATTCTTTATTATACCCAGGTTGGTTAAAACTTTGACTTCTATACTCCATGAAATTAGTGGAATATCCTTGATATTTGCGCTTCATCCAAATATCTTTCATGGAAATATTCTTCCGATCATTCTTGAATTTTACTCTACAAATAAAGTATCTTGTTGACAATTTGGACGTTAATAATTCCTAGATAAATTAATTCTTTAACTTGTTTTATTGAATTATTATGTCATTGTCATCATCCTCATGTTATATTATGTTATCTTTTGGCTTACGTGCATAGATGAACTTAGTATGATTATGATGAGGGATCATTAAGGTATAATCATGGCTTGTTATAAATGATGTGATAAAAAAGTCATGATGCATTCGTAATGCGTTGATGGATAGTTTTTGGTATGATTATGACCGGGGTGATTCGGTATAGTCATGACCATTGATAATTTGATGAAAATCCTTGACCGTGAGTACGGGGATGATTAGATGTGGTGGTTTATTTATTAAAATTTGAGTCTCGGTGATAAAAAAATTGATGAAAACCTTTTAAAACCTAAAAGACGGTAGACTTTATTTTCTACTTGACTCTTTTAATGGATTGCATATTCGGCCATGATTAAACTGGTTGTCTATTGTATTTTATCGGTTTAACTTTTGTTGAAGGCTAATGATAATTTATTCGCATTATCTTAGTCATAATATTTCTTCTTGGGCTAGTTGAGCTCACCCTTTCTTTCACCGTTTCTCTTGTGAAATGAGAACATAAATTTGGAGACGAGTCTGGGAGCGGAGTAATGGTCAGGAGGATAGCAATAGTAGTCCTCACTATACGTGAAATAATGTGATAATAGTTGTAATGAGGACTCCTTTTGAGTTTGTATAATATCTAGTAGACAATATTTGTATTCAAACTCACAGTTTATGTAAGTATTGTATACTGATGAGTTGTATTATTAAGTTGTATTTGAATTCTGTACCATGTATCTGGCGACCCAAGATGGGTGATGTATACCTAATTTTGGGGGCGTCACATCCACCTCCTCTGAAAATTGCCTTCGCCACCTCGTGCAAAGTACAAAATTTGTGCAGTCTTTCCTATGAAATTTGAATTTGAATATTTGAATTTGAATTTGTTTTTGTGGTTAGATCCCAGATATTTGAATTTGAATGATTAGTTATGGCAGATATTTCTACTTAATTTTAGGTTTCCTTATTAATATGAATTGCGTTATTTTTGTAATTATGTTGTGTGTGTTTTATTTTTATAATTACTTTCTAATTGTTGTATATTAGTGTTAAGGACCCGACAAATAATTTACAGTGAAGAAACATAGAGCTTACCCTTCACACCAAAAGGCCCAAAAGAAATCCAAATAAAATATAAAGACAGAAACATTAACATATTGAACTTTAAAAAGAGAGAACTATCACGAGTTTAAATTTTCTATCTCATTCACTTTCTCATATGTTATTTCGTGTAATGTATTATTATATATTTATTCATATCATAGACCATATTGGAGTTGAACCTCTTTCTTGAACACGCAAGAATCAGTTTACCAGTAAAGTTTTGGGTTTAAATCTTTCCGTCCTATTTGAGGAGAGGAGGAGAGTATTAGCTTTATTGGTGCATTTTATAACAACTTAAATTTTTAGATAAGTTAATTAGTTACTTAATTATTGTTTTAGGCTTAATTTTTAATTTGATTGATTTGTTTTTGGAAGATTTAAGTAGTATAAATAGTAATTATTATTATGAAACAACTTTCATCGTTATTTCATAAATACAATTGTTGACACTTTTTATTTATTATCAAATAGCAGTCCCTCCGCACATATTTATGTCACCACCTTTTTCTATAAGAAATAAATTAAGAATATTGGTCACTATTTTCAAATAAATGTACTTCTTGATATTATTAATAGCCTATATTTGCCTTGTACAAATTCGAAAACGGAAAACCATGTACCCCACCATCCTTAAGGATGGGGCAATGTTCAAGTTCAATGATTGAAGGGACTAAATTTTGAATTTGATAGATAGAAGAAAAAAAAATTAAACTTGGATGAAATTAAATTTATCATCTTATTCTGTTTGTCAACTCTCCTATACCATGTATTGGTACCAATGTTTTGAAATCCGGTCGATTTAACCCGCGAATTCGGTGGATTGAACCGGTTGACCACCGATCGAACATGTAGTTCAATTGGTAAAATCAATTAAATTAACCTAGTGACCCGATTTTTAATATTAAAATTAAACATTTTTAGTACTATTGTAAAATAAATTCATTATATTTTAGTTTATGAAAAACAAGATATTTTAAAATTTTATTAATTATTAATAATATATATTTTTTATATTTATGACATCACCGATTTAATAATGGTTCGACCACGAGTTGAACCGACGATCCATTCACCCAATATTTTTTCGGATTTAATGTCCGGTTTGAGTCTAAGAACATTGATTGGTATAGAAGATTTTGACTTGAGTACTAATTATACTAATGATGCAAAAGTGTTGTAGCTTTTAACAATGTGCCAAAAAATACATATAAAGTTAATTGAAATCAAATTTATTATCTCATTTTTGTCTCACCAACTCTCCTATACCAAGTATTGGTACATAAGATTTGAACTCGACTAATTCTACTAATAATGCAGAAGTTTTATAGCTTTTAACAATGTGCCCCTAAACCTACGCACATCAAGCTTTACATTTTGTTCCTCCAAGTAGACAGTATTAAATACATCCCATCCTTTTTTATGCAAAGAAAAAGAATCCCTAATAGCTTCATGATCAAGTGAATATTTCTGTATCAAAGAGCTCTCTGTCACCTTAATCTTATACCCTAAATACCTTACTTCCATATCCATGGCAGGTTCTCCAAAATAACTCATAGCAAGCTCTTCAATTCCCAATGGAATTATTTGAATTACAACAGCATTATCCGGTAAAAAAACCATGTTAGTTAATCCAGCTCCATGAACTCCCATCAAAACATCACAAGAATTCACTAATTCCGCAAATTTTGATAAATTAGTTGATAAACTTGCATCAGCAAAAACAATTTCGAACCCCAAACTTTTAGCCATTTTAGCAACTTCCCCTTCATTCATTAGTATACGAGATTTTGATCTTTTCCTCGATATGATCATCAAACGAGGCTTTTCAATTCCACCATTTTTCATTTTGATCACGGTTTTTCTCCCCAACGAGTAAGTGGATCTTAAGAAGTGAATGAAATCTTTCATTGAAAGCCCCTCCCGATCTTCTGATGTGTCAATGCCTAGCTCTTTGCGAGTTTTAAGGCCAACAATCATACTTCTATAACACCTTGTTCCTTCTGCTTCTTTATCAATATCAAGAACATCATATCTTGATAATTTTTCAAGAATTCCGCGGAATTTAGAAATCCACCAAGATTTGTAATTGGTAGCAAGGAAATGTACTTCTCCATCAAATTTTCGCGACGTTGAAAATAATGGAATTACTATATCAGTAAAATCATGGAAATGGTTACCAGAATATCCTCCAAGAGAGAAAAGAATTGCCGGAATGCTATGTTTTTGAGTGCAACTTGGAGAATTTTCAGGAGAAGAATGTACAACTTTTATTGTCCATTTCTTAACACTTACCATTGCTTCTCCATTTCGTTTTCTAGCATAAGGTCTTATAACATATGAAGTACCATTTTCAGTTGAAGTGCCAATTTGGTTTGAAGCTATAAATATAGTGGAGGAATTTGGATGAACTCTTATGTCTCCTTTGATCTCACAATAGTCTGATATTGGTTCTGATAAGCTGCATATTGGCTTAATCTGCTTCGTTTTAAGTTCTGCAAAACAAACAATATGACTCAAAGTATGGATAATATTATAGTCAAAGCCATATATGTAAAACATTGCACTTAAATTTTATATCAAACAATGTTAATCATTGGGATCCAAAAATTGGATAAAATTATGAATTGATTATATTAAAATCACAATCTTTCTTCAATATTTTTTTTAAATTGTTTTTATTTTTATTTTTTATTTACTCCAATTAACTCCAAATCTGTTCCCATTTTCCAACTATATTGGAATATTGGTCATCTAAATTTATGGATGTTCTACATTTTCTTCACTTAGTCTAACAAGATTGCAAAATAGTACTCATCTCTCGTTTGTCTCAAAATGGGAATCTCAATACAAAAATAAATAAATAAAATTAAAGTAAAGTAAACTCATGCACATTAATTAAGGAGAATTGCCAAATTACCATTTAACTCAATTTAAGAAATTAGCAATAAAGACATTAAGGGAAATTTTGAAATTTCACGTCACCGTTTAGACTAGTCTAAACAAAGACTAGTTATGCACAGAAAAAAAATTAAAAGAAAAATGATATACATGTCGACAAATATTTAACCAAGTTAGATTGCGATCAATGTAGAAATGTGTGCGATAAGATAGAATAAATTAAAGTAAGACCCTTGATCTTAATTTCTACCTATCCCATGTATTCACATACGTCATAATCATAATAATTTGGCTGAAAAATTTCACTAATGTATAGTAAGACTCGAATTAAACCGGGGACTAATGCTAGGTAACTCTGGCAAAAAACTGTCAAGTTTATCTAGACAAAGTCCATAGATTGTATAGTACAACCCACAATGATTTGTCTAAGTATATATTAGACCCTTTTTATCAACTTACCTAGCTAGAATTATTCTAAGATCGGACTGATCATTTTTTGAGACGGAGAAAGTTTATTTTAGTAGACAATTACCTAACGGCTTGGAGACAGTTGTATTGACTATTCCCATGTCTTCTAAACCAGCACTGGTTGTCAACTGCAATGGCTCGGATATGATTGTATTCTTGGCAATTGCCATGTCTTGCAGACTAGCACTGCTTGACAATTGCAAAGTCACTGCAGCTGCTAACAATTTAAGCAATCACATGAATATGAGGTGCATCAGTGCATGCCAAATTAATATTACGATTCCAAATCCTCCGTCTCTTATCTCCTTTTTCATGTTAGATATTGTCGTCGGGTGCAGTGTAATTATTTATTTAGAGTTGATTTTGTAATGGATAAGTAGTACGATTACTTGACAGCAATACATGATATGAGAACATGAAAAAGGACATCATATTGGAATTCAAATATTACATATATCTACAAAATAATAATAATAATAAAAAAAAAAAAATCATACCAACTCAAGTAACAAAAAATTGACATTGTAAATGCAAAACCTGAGAGTACTCGAAGAACTTACAAATTGATTGAACATGAAACTGAGGCTTGAATATTGTGCAAATGCTCAATGAAATAACCACACATCCGAAAAACGCAAAGTGTCCAAATTTTTTCTGCTCATACCTCCTAAAGCTTCTGCCAAATATCGGATCATACATCTCATAAATTCGAGTTCCGATTGGTTGTCCTAAATAATTTCTCATCTCCTATCCCCACGAAAAGATTGTGCTATGTGGCATATTTAAATAATTTTTTGCCAACAAATAAAAGGAAACTTCAATAATAAATATTCACTTATGTATCAATCCAAAATTGATGCAGCGGATCTCATCAAGCAAGCAATGTATTTATTTACCATTGAATTGCTCATCAAGCAAGCAATCTATTTATTTACCATTGAATTGCTAATATTGCTTTCCTTTTTTTCTGGTTACATGTGTTGCATTACCTTTTAATAGACTAAATTATTCAAATCTTAAATAGTACTATATAATATAGCGCCTATATATATATATATATATATATATATATATATATAGATATAGACACACACACACAACACAACTGATTTTATTACTGAAAAAGCCCCTATTAGTTTTTAAACCTTAAAAGATATAGGGATATAAATGTAACATCCTATAAATAGGTAAATTGACTTTTCAAAAGTAGTGTAGAAATAGAAGTCCAATTCGGCTCCAGCTAGATAAAAACATTGCAAGACATGACACATGAGATTTAGAATTGTTTGATTTCTTCTGGGATTGACATAAAGTCATTCTTAAGTTAAGAGTATAATGCATTTGTTAGGTCATGTGTTACTGCTTTTTATATCTAAGGATCAACATAAAGGTCTGGAAGTCTCTCAAATCCATATATCTATTACTAATATATATAACAAGGTAATTAGATATATTATTCAAATTAATCGAGTCATTTTGGTTTGTCATTTTATATTGAGTTAGTCCTGCATGAGTTCATCATCTTTATTAATACAATATATGTTATTTGTTGTATTATTCAAAGATGCATATATATATATATATATATATATATATATATATATATATATATATATGTATAAAAAACATATACAATAATTTTGATATACATACTACTCTTTAATTTCATGTTCAACGTATTATCATCTATATTATACTATTTATATTTAAATTATAATACCAAATATCACACACCATAATTTTAAATTGTATTATCAATACAAACTCGTGTCTTGCACAAGTTATTAGTCTAGCATTATACAAAATTCAATTTACTGAATTAATTCTTAGTTTTTCTAAGCGCTTCATATTTTCATTATTGCCTCCGCCCCTGTAATAATTATAGTACTCATTTCCAAATTAATTGAATTTATGGCAAAATGTATTGCCAAAAAAGTACAGTAATTTTAGTGTAAAATAAAAAAAAGTAAGTTATTTTTGCGATCAATCTTTCCGCATAATTAAGAATTACAATAATTCTATATTACTTTGAAAAGCAAATTTGCTGGTTTATTCGTACTGTAAATTTTAGTCCTGGATTTTTAAAGATTTTTCAGATTAAGAGGGAAGGGGAGAGGATTAAGGAGAAAGATTTTGACGACGAAGAGGAAATTTGAGAGCAAATATGAGGAGATAAATAGTTAATTTTGCATGGTTAATTTTGTTAGGATGTTACATTTATATCCCTATATCTATTAAAAGGTTTAAAATTAGTAGGGGCATTTTCAGTAAAGAAATACTTGTAGAATGTTAAGATTACATGATCACACACTAGTGTTATTCAACCAAATCATCAATCCTTATATATAAAAACATGTCCAATATGATGGCAGATTCACGTCAGATTGCATCATCAAATCAAATTAATTTTAAAATTTGTCTCTTAATTCCAATTTAAAAAATCAGTGAGTTAACCCAAAAAAGATTAGTGAGTTAACTCCGTTAAATTAAGACGATTGCTAGAATTAGTTGAGAAATTAGGCTCACACAAATACACTAAAATAAATACAAGCATACTACTGTATGAGATATAAATAATGACACAAGAATTTTATGTGGAAACACAACTGGGAAAAATCATAGGGAGATATCTAAGAAATTCACTATGAAAATAATATGGAGAATACAAACTCTCAATTGAGAAATAAACTAATTGTTTCTTTTCTCTATACTTCTCTATCTTACTAATGCTCAAACTAGAGCTTTCTCTCTACCTCTCTTGCTCTCTAATGTTGGTGTGTTTCAAATAAGGAGCCAATTAAAGCTCCCTTTTATAGGAGAAAAATGATCTTGAATGTCATCCCCCAACCACTAACAACCAATGATCATTTATGAATATCATCCACCCAACTACTACCAACCAAAAGAAATTAAATACAAGACAATAATGTCAACAATCTCCACCTTGACTTGTATTATCCAAATATTGTGAACTTCATTGTGACCGTGAATGTATCCCTATCCCTGGATACTCCACCACGAACTCAACATTCGATGAAATGAATCGATTCCAAGCAACGCTTGAACTTTTCTGCTAAAACTGACTTTGTGAACATATCTGCGACATTCTCCTTTGTGTGAACTTTGCAAACTGCAATATCACCACTGTTCAGCCACTCACGAATCTTGTGATACCGAACATCTATATGTTTGGTCCTGGCATGGAACACCTAGTTCTTCACTAAATGAATAACAATTTGACTATCACATTGTATCCGGATATTGCCATACTTGAAATTTAGTTCTTCCACTAGTCCCTTTAGCCACAAAGCCTCATTGTTTGCCTCTGTCAATGCCATATACTTAGCCTCTGTTGTTGATAATGCTACTGTAGACTGCAACACTAACCATCAACATATACATCCTCCACAAAAGAAGTATGTAAATCCTGTCGTAGATCTCCTTGAATCTATGTCTCCAGGATAATCTGAATCAACAAACCATGTAATCTCACTTCTTGCGGTATCACGATAAAATAGAAGACCGTAATTGGTTGTACCTGCTAGATAACAAAAAATTCATTTGACAATTCCAATTCTCTTTCCCTGGATTTGCCATATACCTGCTAACCACACTAACTGCATTTGAGATATATGACCTTGTACATACCATGGCATACATGAGACAACTAAATATATTTACATATGGTGCTTTGGACATATACTCCACCTCATCCTCTCGCTTCAGGAGCTTAATTGTGAAGACAACTCGAAATGTGTCAGCAACAGTCTTAAGCTGGTTTAACATTATGAATGTTAAACCTCTCCATGACCTTTTGCACATATCTTTTCTAAGTTAGCCATAGTTTTCATGCCTGACGATCCCTGCGAATTTTCATACCTAGAATCTTCTTGGCTGACCCAAGATCCTTCATCTCAAATTCATTGCTCAACAAATTCTTTAGTTGAAGAATATATGACTTCCTCTTTGCTGTTATTAACATATCATTGACATATAACATCAGCAATACTAGAGAACCATCATCAAGGGATCTGAAATACACACAAGGATCATACTCCAAACGAGAGTAACCATAAGCCACCATGAAGTTGTCAAACTTCATGTACTCGGGGACTGCTTCAAACCATATAGAGACTTCTTCAAACTGCAAACTAAAACCTCTTTCCATGGTTCAATAAACCCCCCAGGCTCCTTCATGTAGATCTTTTCTTCTAAATCATCATGGAGAAAAGCTATTTTCACATCAAACTGCTCTAACTCCATATCATGTGATGTTATAATAGATAAGAACAACCGAATCGATGTGTGTTTCACAACTGGTGAGAAGATCTCATTGTAGTCGATTCCCTATCTCTGAGAAAATCCCTTTGCCACTAACCTGGCTTTGAATCTTTCATATTCTTTATCAGACTGAACTTTCTTTTTCGTGAACACCCATTTGCATCATATAACCTTAGATCTTTTTCGAAGTTAAACTAACTCTCAATTCTATTTTTTCTGTAAAGACTCCATCTCTTCTGCTATCACTATCTCCCATTTATCATTATCCTTGGACTGAATATCAATTCAAGCAAAAGCAACCATGTCATCAAACCGATATCTCTTCACTTGTTTGCTGACTGGCCTTTCCCGATCTCTAACAAGATTATATGACCTGTCTTGGGGATCTAAAGGATGATCATCTTCAATCTCTTCAGATTCTTTTGTCTCTTCAATAAGATTCGCCTCAACTAGGTGTTTCTGCAACTCACTTTCTATAGATTCTTCATTTTCGGACTTGTTCAGCATATGTTTCTCATTGAACACCATATCTTTGCTGACAACCTTCTTATTTTATATACTGGATCCCATAACATGTATCCCTCGACTCCATTTTCATATTCAAGGAAAATACACTCCTTTGACCTTGGATCAAGTTTAGATTGTCGCTCCTCGACTGACAGATGAACATAAGTTGGACAACCAAAGTTTTCAACACAGAAAAATCAACTGGTTTCCCACTACATACCTCTTCGAGGATTTTGTAATCAATTCCAGCTGAAGAAGATCAATTTATCAAATAAAAGGCTGTGTTGAGTGTCTCAGCCCAAAAACTCTTGGGAAAACCCACTATCAACCTCACACATCTGGCGCATTCTAATAGAGTTCTATACCACCATTGCAGGATGTAAAAGTATCAAACCAATCCTTGTGAGGGGACGTATGAAAAGAACATCTGAAATATATGTACCAGTCTATAAGTGTGACAACCCAAAAATTTATAAAATTAATAAAATCTTGAATACTTAAATAAAGGTTAAAGAATAAAATATAGATTGGAAATAGAGGATTAATTAAAAAAAATTGAGAAGAACCTATATGGCTTAATATTTGAAAGAGATTATGTTGGGAGATTGCATATTTAAATTTGATGTTGAAAGTAAATATTCATGATTAAATGTAAAGTCCTTCAAGGAATACATGTACAAGGACTTAGTGGTAGATCAAACTTGTTAGGTTGATCTGAGCTTTAATGTTTATCATTCTGTAAACGAATGTATAGAATAAAAGATCAAAGCGGTTAGGTTGATCTATGTCTTGAGATGTAATAGATAGGCTTCAACAAAATCTTAGTCTATCGAGCTGATCAAAAGATTGCAGAAGCCAAGGCAGAATCGTAGAGCATCGAGAATCGTAGTCTGTCTGCTTTGGAGGGCCTCTCCTGAAATCGTAGAGTGGACCAAACGCCTGTCTAGTCAAACTCAAGAATCGTAAAGTGCTCTCGGAATCGTAGAGTCTGCAAGACATTCAAGCTAAGATCGTAGTGTACCAATACTTAAGAGAAATCGTAGTGTTCTCATCTGTGACGCCCCCAAAATAGGTATACATCACCCATTCTGAGTCGCCAAATACATGGTACAGAAACAACTACAACTTTATTATTACAATTGTCGTGCAAAATGCGACAACACATATACTAAGTTTAAATACAAATATTGTCTTCTAGACAGTATTCAAACTCAAATAAGTCCTCATTACAATTAGTGAACACTATTTTACAAAATAGTGAGGACTGCTAAAATAACTGACTGGAAACATCACTCCACACTCCGACTAGTTCCCGCTATATTCTCGCCTCCTGAAAAGAAAAATGGAACAAAAAAGAAAAAGGGTGAGCTCAACTAGCCCAGTAAAGAATATTATGACTAAGATAATGTAGAAAAAATTATCGTTAGCCTTCAATAAATCAGATAAAATATAATGGACAACTAGTTTTAGATCAATATTCGCAGCGGAAATTACAATTCATTAGAAGAGTTAAGTAGAAAATGAAATCTACTATCTTCTAAGATTTAAAAGTCCATCAGCAATATTTTATCCATGTAACATCAATCAATATACATCTTGAACCAAATATTCATTTTTGCACTACAGGCCAAAGATATTCATTTGTATCACCAGTTGGTCATGTTCATCTCAACACCTGTTCATCTTTGCACTACGAGCCAAAGATATTCATCAGTTAATCATTCATCTTTGCACTACATGCCAAAGATATTCAGTTATATCATCATTTAGGACTGAGGATGATGAAAAATATTTTAAAGAAACGAATCTAGTGAGATAAAAGGACAAAGATTAGGGATTCGTACTTTAGATAATCCAAGTTCAAAAATACTCCATAATAAACCATAGTGGAGTGAAATTCAAGAATGAAGATCAAAACATGGATACAATCAAATATAGTAACCATAATAGACAATTTGGACAAAGAAGAGAAAATTTCATTTTTCTGTGAATAATGTCGTATACGTGAATAGTAACCTCAACACAAAAAGGTAGAAATTCCACAAGACAAATCATACTTCGTGAATAGTACTCGTGAATAGTTCCGTATACGTGAATAGTGCCGTATACGTGAATAGTAATCTCAACATGAAAAGGTAAAAATTTCATAATAAAATTCATACCAATATTTCGGTATAATGATATTGAAAGAAATAACATCATTTACGAAGAAAATAACATCTTTTACCTAAAAAGAACAATACTTCTGACTGGAATATCAGATATAATGCTGAAGGAAACTTGCACTGAATAGTAACTCTCAAAGTATCTAAATACTCATAAAATATGCTCGATAATACAGGGAGAGAAAACTTATGATTCTGGTGTGATTTTCAATTCTAACTAAGCACCCTATTTATAGGAAAATGCTTAGAACGCCAAAGCAGACTAAATTAATAAAATAATATTTTATCAAAATTTTCACGCCCACCACAATTGATTAGATTTCATCACACCTCAGTGGGCCCACCAAATTTAAAAATTCCACACCAACCAAAAGTGGGGCCCACCATGTTTATAATAAAATTATTTATTTCTGAAACTTCAATAATTCATAATAAATAGCCCTTTTATCAGAAAAATATAAATTTTATGTCCTTTCCATAGGAAATTTAATTCTCAACAACTTTGTAGAAGAAAGTTTTTCCAAATTCCAAACAGAAAATGACCGAAATCCACATACGGATGATTTTTAATACCTTCATTCCGATAAAATACTTTTAAAACACCTCAACATTAATTCCTTTATTTATATCCACATAAAAATAAATATTTTCTTATCATATAAATTAATAATTAATTATTCACAAATAGTATTACAGAATCACAATTATGACAATTAGGTCGTTCCTAGGAAAGAAGAGGCTTTTCGATAAGGATTTCTCCTTACTGGTGCACAATTAGGTAACCAAACCCCTTTCTTAGACATAACTTCCTTAGACATTGCCAATAATGCTATCTAATAATATTATTCAAATAATATGAATTATTGATCTGATAATGGGAAATATATTGTGTAGTGACAATTATTGAAACAACAATAATATAAAATATCAATGTAGCAATTATTGAATCAATAATATAAAATATTGAACAATAATTATTGTAACAATTATTGAGTAGTGCCTTCTTATGTGACGCCCCCAAAATAGGTATACATCACCCATTCTGAGTTGTCAATACATGGTACAGAAACAACTACAACTTTTATTATTACAACAGTAAAACTGTGAGTTTGAATACAAATATTATCTTCTAGACAATATCTATACTCAAATAAATCCTCATCACATTTATTGATACATTATTTTACAAAATAGTGAGGACTACTAAACAACTCTCTAGAACCTTCATTCTAAACCCCGACTGCGTACTCGCTTATATTCTCGCCTCCCGAGAAGAAAAATGGAACAAAAGAAAAGGTGAGTGAGACTAGCTCAAGAAAGAATATTATGACTAAGATAATATACAACAAATCATCGTTAGTCTTCAACGGGGAAAAATCTAATAGAATACAATAGACAACAAATTTTAAATCAATATTCGCAATGAAATAATAATTCATTAGAAGAGTTAAGTAGAGAATGCAAACTACTATCTTCTATGTATGAATTTAAAAGTTCATCGCTCTATCTTTTATCCTCAGTAACATCAATCAATATATATCCGAATCAAATATTCATCTTTGCACTATGTGCCAAAGATATTCATCGATTGGTCATGTTCATCTAAACACTGTTCATCTTTGCACTACATTCAAAGATATTCTTCAGAAATCATTCATCTTTGCACAACAGCCAAAGATAATCCATAATATCATCATTTAAGATAGAAGATGATGAAAATATTTTTAAAGAAACGAATCCAATTGAAACAAAATGACAAGGATTAAGGATTAAGGATTCAGTACTTTGTTTTATCCACGCCCAAAAATACCTCAAAAATAATCACGGTGGTGTAAAATTCAAAATGATCAAAACATGGATACAATCAAAGCTAGTATCTAGAATAGATATTTTGGGTAAAAGAAAATTTTTCATTTTTTGATGAATAGTGTAGTATTAAATCGATAGTATCAGATATCGTGAATAAGGCCAGATAACGTGAATAGTAACTCAGACACCAAAAGTTCCAAATTTGATAAAAACTTCAGATCAATATTTCAACATAATGATATTGAAGAAATAATATCATTAAGAAAAAATAATATCCCTTACCTCGAAAGATTAGTACTTCAAACCGGAATCTAGTATATAGTCTTTGAAGGAACTTAGACTTGATCTAACAATACTCAAAGTATACTCAAAATACTCACAAGAATACCGATAATATAGAGAGAAAACTTGAGTTTACGGTGTGATTTTCAATTCTAACCTAAGCACCCTATTTATGTGAAATTGCTTAGAACACCAAAGTAGAAAATTTAATAAATTAATAATATAATTATATAAATTTCCTACGCATGCCTAGAATCTGATTTCAGCCATCAAACACATGTTAAAGATGCCCCAAACATTCCAAAAACGTTTTCTAACTAAAATATTTTAAACTTCCAAAATCAATTATTTTGAGCTTGAACTTCAATAATTCACAATAAATAGCCCTTTTATCGAAAAAATTGAATCTCGAGACTTTTATAGGAAATTCAATTCTCTACAACTTTGCGTAAGAAAGTTTTTCCAAATTCCAAAATGTAAATTGAGAAATCCATAAGCAAAGCGATTTTACGTGCTATAATCAAATTTCAATAATAAATGGGGTCCAATGACATGTTTAACATGTTTTAAACATTTATTGCAACAAAAATACTCTTCCTCCTCGATACTCATATATCCCACATTCGTTGTAAAAATATCACCATTATTATATTATAATAATATATTTAAATGAATTATTTTATCGTAAAAAGATAAAATTTCAATTTTCAACAATTGTCACATTAAAATTTTCTCCATCTATATCCACATAAAATCAATATTTTCCTCATCATATGAATCAATAATTAATTATTCACAAATAATATTACGTAATCACAATATCGACACAAAGGCGGTTCAGAAAGAGGGGCTTTCAATAAGAATTTCTCCTTCATGGCGCCTTAATTAGGTGACCAAGCCTCTCCTTAGACGTAACTATCTAGACATTGCCAATAATGTTATCTAATAATATTATTCAGATAATATGAATTATTGCTTCAATAATGAAAATAGTGTAATGACAATTATCAAAAAACAATGAATATAAAATATCAACGCAAGAATTATTGAATCAATAAAATAAAATCTTTGAGCAAGAATTATCGTAACCATTATCGAGTAGTGCCTTCACGTAAGAATCAATAATTGGTGCAATACCGTGTGCTACCGTGTTTTAACCACCGAGTATTTTAAAGATTAATCTTGAATAACAACGCCGTTATTTTTAAACAACTTATATTTGTCGTTTTCTTCATCCAATCGCTCAAGTTATGGGCCCACACATGGTCGCTACTGGTCGCATTTAATATTCCCAACAAAGATGCGAATATTCCACGACCAAACGAATATTCCCCGACAACAATGAATATTTTATAACCACTTGCTTATTTTGAAATATTTATGTATCTTACCCCTAACTATCCACATTAATCAAATCAACCCTTACTATTTCAAAATAATAAATAGAGAAAATTAAATTTCATTAATAATAAGTGGGTCTTACAACCTCACCTCCTTATGAAATTTCGTCCTCGAAATCGACGACGATATTCGGTTTTAGAACCGATTCTTTCTTCACGCCAAGACCGCTGCCTTCACATGGTCGTTGTTAAATCTCCTCTTTTAAAATCTCCTCCCGACTCGCTTCTTCTATTTTCATGGCCATGATTACCACCGAGTGGTTACCATTTTGTCCCGTCTGTTTCTTTCTCCATTTGGTTATCATTATTCATTGATCGCTATCTCCGTACGATCCTCGGTTATGGTCCCTCGGTTGAACATACTCAAGTTATCTCGCTTCTAACAATTGAGCCTCATTAACAACATCTGAATAGAGAGAAAATTTATGAGAAATGAGATATTGTCATATGCCGAAGTTTCAAACCTCTCGTAAACATCCGCGTCATCGTTCCTCATTCTCCACCAAATGAGGTGCAAACCCGGATAACTCGCAAACTTTGCCTCGTCTCGAGAGACCTTGGCCATGTTGTTTTGTTCTAATCTGATGAACTCCACTTCCTTCATATAGACGAACACTTTCGAGGAAAGTATTTGTCATTAAATAATTTCAAACGTCTCCCAAGACATCCGAAAAGTGCGATGGATAGTACTTCACAGACTCCCACTAGTAGTTCCGCTTTCGCCACGGAACATAAAGGTGGGGAATGGAACCTTCATTCTCCCGCATCCCAAGACATCGAATATCTTGGTAATTTGCTTGACCCATGTTTCCGCCATGATCGGATCCGCTTTCCCTTAAATTCGTGGTCCCAACTCTTCGAATTGCTTGGTTTGTGACAACCCGTGAATTGCTATCATTTCTCCTATATTTTGAACACGAGTCTCCCTCGTTCGATTTTGCATGAACTACAAAAACTTCTAAACATCCCCTCGTTCATCATACGCCTCGGTGGTGTTGTTCACGGGAGGAACATTGCCACGACACAGACGTTTCTCCTCGTTGGTGAGTACAAAGCGTCTCCACGATATCATTTCCATTGTTAATATTCTCATTCAACATTCTCAAATCCGCCATAATACAAGGGTTAATTAAGGAAATCAATATATCACATAATATCCCTATATCTTGACTAACTAACAAATAAGCTTAGGTAGGACACACTAAGCGAAGGATTTACTCGCTCTCCCTCCTAGTTCTATTCCCCGATCTCCGGAGATCATATCCTAAGCTTATGATACCAACCGTGATGCCCCCAAAATAGGTATACATCACCCATTCGAGTTGTCAATACATGGTACGTAAACAACTACAAATTTTATTATTACAACAAGAAAGCTGTGAGTTTGAATACAAATATTATCTTCTAGACAATATCTATACTCAAATAAATCCTCATCACATTTATTGATACATTATTTTACAAAATAGTGAGGACTACTAAATAACTCTCTCTAGAACCTTCATTCCAAACCCAGGCTCGCATTCTCGCTTATATTCTCGCCTCCCGAGAAGAAAAATGGAACAAAAAGGAAAAGGGTGAGCTCAACTAGCTCAGTAAAGAATATTATGACTAAGATAATATACAACAAATCATCGTTAGTCTGCATAAAATCAATATTTTCCTCATCATATGAATCAATAATTAATTATTCACAAATAATATTACAGAATCACAATATTGACAACCAGGCAGTTCCCAAGAAAGATGGGGCTTTCCAATAAGAATTTCTCCTTCTTGGCGGCATGATTAGGTGACCAAATCTCTCCTTAGATGTAACTTTCTAGACATTGCCAATAATGTTATCTAATAATATTATTCAGATAATATGAATTATTGCTTCGATAATGAAAAATACCGTGTAATGAAAATTATTGAAACAACAAAAGAATATAAAATATCAATATGAGAATTATTGAATCAATAAAATAAAATATTGAATAAAGAATTATCGTAACCATTATTGAGTAGTGCCTTCTCACGTAAGAATCAATAATTGGTGCAATACCGCAGGTATCTTCGTGTTTTAACCACCGAGTATTTTAATAAAGATTAATGGTAACAACTACTGCCATTACTTTTAAACAACTTATATTTGTCGTTTTCTTCATCCAATCGCTTTCAGTTATGGGGCCCCACACATGGTCGCACTGGTCGCATTTAATATTCCCAGACAAAGACGAATATTCCACGACCAAACTAATATTCCCGACAACAATGAATATTTTATAACCACTTGCTTATTTTGAAATATTTATGTATCTTACCCTAACTATCCACATTAATCAAATCAACCCTTACTATTTCAAAATAATAAATAGAGAAAATTAAATTTCATTAATAATAAGCTGGGGTCTTACATCTTACGTAAGAATCAATAATCTAAAAATAATGTGAATCTGGTGTCTATTGTGTAACCACGCCAGACATCAGTATTTTACCCAAAAGTATTCCAACAAGTGTTAATTCAGAATAACAACGTCGTTATTTGTAAAAACTCAAACTTGTCATTTTCTTCATCCGACCGTTTTCCGTTATGGGGCCCACAAATGGTTGCACCATCGTACGAATATTCCCCGACAGAAAGAATATTCCACGACCAAACGAATATTCCCCGACAAAAATGAATATTTTATAACCACTTACTTATTTTGCAAAATTTGCACATTTCACCCATAACCAAAATATTATATCAAATTAACACCTTATTATTCAAAATAATAATGAGAGGAAATTCAATTTTATTTATAAAAAGTTGGGGTCTTACATCATCTACAAGTGCCGGCAAGCACTAATGTTGCAAGACACCACGATCATGATCGTAGAGCATCATCTGTTTGTATCAGAAGCATCGAGCCTTGTCCATTTGTTTAAGAATAAATCACAACAAATATGGAATGGATTATAAACGTTGAAGTCCTTGGGAGTCCTAATGACACAACAGTCATCCTTAGCATATAACAAAGAGACGTATTGAAGAAGCTAAGAAAAGTAATATGAGTCAACAGAAAATACATTTTCAGGTGTTAGGTGAGATAGCAGTCTGCAGTGACAGTGGGCCAAACGGTTGGATAGAAGATTTCTAGAAAGTCAACATCAGTGCTCAGAAATGTCAAATACATTTAATGTTTCAACAGATGTCTTCAAACGGATACATTTCAAAGGCATCATATATGCAAAACATAAGCAGATGCAAAAGCTAAGCAAGCACAAAACAAAACGCTGAAGAACACTCAACGCTCAACTCTACGATCTGAAAAGAAAGCTTGCTCAGCTACTCAGTTCTTTCGAACACAAGCTTAACGACTGTGATGCCCCCAAAATAGGTATACATCACCTATTCTGAGTCATCAAATACATGGTACAGAATACAAATACAACTTAATTACACAACTGTCGTGTAAAGTACGACAAAACATAAGCTGAGTTTTAATACAAATATTGTCGTCTAGACAATATACAAACTCAAATTCAATATTATTATATTTATTTTCCACTATTTCACAGAATAGTGAGGACTACTAATGTTATCATCTGGTCCATCACTCCGTTCCCCGACTAGTCCCTACTACGTTCTCATTTCCTGAAGAGAACAATAAAAGTAAAAGGGTGAGCTCAACTAGCCCAGTAAGAAATATTATGACTAAGATAATGCAGAATATATTATCGTTAGCCTTCAATGATGTTAAACCGATACAATATAACAACCATCAAGTTTAATCAGAGTGGAACAAGCAATCCATTAAAAGAGTCAAGTAGAGAATAAAATCTACTATCTTTTATGATTTAGAAGGTTTTTCATCACTTTTATCGCTGGGACTCAGCTTAATAAATAATCCACATCATCGAATCACCCCTGCACTACGGTCAAGGATATTCTTTAGTATCACGACCATAAATTATCCATGCACTACGGGCCAAAAATATTTGTGTATTCAATAATGGTCATGATCATGCCAACAACTGTCCATCAATGCACTACGGGCCAATGATAACTTTTACCACATCATTTGTAACATTACGGTCATGATTACACCAAATAATCCCTGGTCATAATCATACCAAGTCCATCTATGCACTGCAGGCCACAGATGACTTTCAAAAATATATAAATATGAGGATGATGACAATGATATAAGAATTCAATAAAACAAGTTCAAGAATTAATTTATCCAGGAACTAATAACGTCCAAATTGTCAACATGATATTGCTTTGTAGAGTAAAATTCAAGAATGCTCAGAAGAATATTTCCATGAAAGATACTGGATGAAGCGCAAATATCAAGGATATTCCACTAATTTCATGGAGTATAGAAGTCAAAACTTTAACCAACTGAGTATAATAAGGAATAGAATAACAAAAGAAATCACCATGCATGCGATAGACCGCATACATGCAAAGTTATTCCAATGAGAATAATAAATAAACAGAATCAGTCCCACAGAAAGCGCATGTATGAGGATATTCAATGTAATAATAAAGACGGAATCAGTCCGGCGTAGAAATGCAATCGGATGAATATTCCAACAGAATAATAAAGGCGGAATCAGTCCGGCGTAAAATGCATGTATACATGATATTGAATAGAATAATAAAGACAGAATCCGTGTCCGTAGAACGCGACAGACGGTGGATGTAGCGCCCCCAAAATTAGGTATACGTCACCCATCTTGGGTCGCCACTTACATGGTACATAAATTCAAATACAACTTACTAACATAACTCGTCGGTGTACAATAATGATATAAATCATGAGTTCTAATAGGAATATTGTCATTTAGACAATATCCATACTCAAGGAGTCCTCATTACAATTATTATCACACTATTTCACGTAATAGTGAGGACTACTAATGCTATCTTGGGACCATCACTCGTTTCCCCGACTCGTCCGGCTATGTTCTCATTTCACAAGAGAACGGTGAAAGAAAAGGGTGAGCTCAACTAGCCCAAGAAGAAATATTATGACTAAGATAATGCGAGAATAAATTATCATTAGCCTTCAACGATGTTAAAGCGATAAAATACAATAGACAACCGGCTTTAAGCTGCAATGGAATATGCAATCCATTAAAAGAGTCAAGTAGAAAATAAAGTCTACTATCTTTTAGGTTTTAAAAGGTTTTCATCAATTTTATCACTAAGACTCGGTTTAATGAATAAACCACAATATCTAATCATCCTCAGCATACACGGTCAAGGATTTTATCAAATTATCAATGGTCATGACTATACCGAATCACCCCGGTCATAATCATACCAAAACTATCCATCAACGCTTTATAGGCCAACGAGGACTTTTATCACATCATTTATAACAAGCCATGATTATACCAAGAATGATCCTGGTCAAAATCATACTAAGTTCATCTATACACGTAAGCCATAATATAACATGAGGATGATGACAATGACATAATAATTCAATAAAACAAGTTCAAGAATTATTTAATCCAGGAATTATTAACGTCCAAATTGTCAACATGATACTGTTTTGTAGAGTAAAATTCAAGAATAATCAGAAGAATATTTTCATGAAAAGATACTGGATGAAACGCAAATATCAAAGATATTCTACTAATTTCATGGAGTATAGAAGTCAAAGTTTTAACCAATTGGGTATAATAAAGAATGGAATAACAAAAGAAATCACCATGCATGCGGTGCTTTGTGATGACAAAAAGTTATTCAATAGAATAATAATAACGAGAACTGTGTCGTGAAATTCACACCGAAGGATGATCCAACAGAATAATAAATCTTGAATAATAAACAATAGAACGGATCCCGTGTAAAACACACGTATGAGGATATTCAGCCAAGAATAATTGTGGACGCCCCCAAAATAGGTATACATCACTATTACGAGTTGTCAATACATGGTACGTAAAACAACTACAACTTTATTATTACAACAAGAAAGCGTGAGTCGAATACAAATATTATCTTCAGACAATATTTATACTCAAATAAATCCTCATCACATTTATTGATACATTATTTTACAAAAATGGTGAGGACTACTAAACAATCCTTTCTAAATCCTTCATTCTATACCCCACTGCACTCAATTATATTCCCGCCTCCACGAGAAAAATGGAACAAAAAGGAAAAGGTGAGCTCAACTAGCTTCAATAAAGAATATTATGACTAAGATAATATACAACAAATTATCGTTAGTCTTCAACAGGAAAAATCTAATAGAATACAATAGACAACAAATTTTAAATCAATATTCGCAGAATGAAATAATAATTCATTAGAAGAGTTAAGTAGAGAATGCAAACTACTATCTTCTATGTATGAATTTAAAAGTTCATCGCTCATCTTTTATCCCCGTAACATCAATCAATATACATCCGAATCAAATATTCATCTGCACTCTGAGCCAAAGATATTCATCGATTGGTCATGTTCATTTAAACACTGTTCATCTTTTGACTACGGCCAAAGATATTCTTCGAAATCATTCATCTTTGCACTACTGACCCCAAAGATATTCTTAAGAAATCATTCATCTTTGCACTACACAGCCAAAGATATTCCATAATATCATCATTTAAGACCGAGGATGATGAAAATATTTTTTTTTAAAGAAACGAATCCGGTGAAACAAAATGACAAGGATTAAGGATTAAGGATTCGTACTTGGTTTTATCCACGCCCAAAAATACCTCAAAAATAATCATAGTGGTGTAAAATTCAAGAATGATCAAAACATGGATACAATCGAGTTAGTATCCGAATAGATGTTTTAGACGAAAAGAAGAAATTTTATTTTCAATTGAATAGTACCGTATACGTGAATAGTCTCAGATATCGTGAATAGTGCCAGATATCGTGAATAGTAACTCAGACACCAAAAGATAGAAATTCCACAAAAAACATCTTCACGCCTTCATGAATAGTACTTTCGTGAATAAGAACTCATGAATAGTAACTCATGAATAGTAACTCATGAATAGTAACCCATGAATAGTAACCCGAGCATGAAAAAGTTCCAAATTTGATAAAAACTTCGGATCAACATTTCAAAGATAATGATATTGAAGAAATAATATCATTACGAAAAAAAATAATATCCCTCACCTCGAAAGATCAAGATTTCTAGCTAGAATAACAGGTATAGTCTTTGAAGGAACTTAAATCGTATAGCAATACTCAAAGTATACTAAAAATACTCACAAGAATACGCTCGATAATATAGAGAGAAAACTTGATTTGGTGTGATTTTCAATTCTAACCTAAAGACCCTATTTATAGGAAATCGCTTAGAACACCAAAGCGTAAAATTTAATATATTAATAATATTATTTTTCCACATCTTCCCACGCACACCATCAGCTGAAATCAACCACTAACACATGTCCCATAAGTGACAAAAACGTTTTTCATGCAAAAGTTACTTAAAACTCCAAAAAATGATAATCAATTAATCCGAACTTCAATAATTCATAATAAATAGCCCTTTCATCAGAAAATTCGAATCTCATGAGTTTTTATAGGAAATTCTATTCTCTACAACTTTGCAGAAGAAAGTTTTTCCAAATTCCAAATAGAAGTTGACCGAAATCCACAAACGGGCGATTTTACAGGCTATAATCAAATTTCAGTCAATAAATGGGGTCCACCGACATGTTTAACATGTTTTAAACATTTATTGCAACAAAAATACTCTTCCTCCTCAGTATACTCATATATCCCACATTCGTTGTAAAAATATCACCGTTAATATATTATTAAAATAATATATTTAAATGAATTATTTTATCAGAAAAAGATAAAATATTAAATTTTCAACAATTATCATTTTAAAAATTTCTCCATCTATATCCACATAAAATCAATATTTTCCTCATCATATAAATCAATAATTAATTATTCACAAATAATATTATAGAATCACAATATTGACAACCGTGCGGTCCAGGAAGAGGGGCTTTCCAATAAGAATTTCTTCTTCTTTGGCGCGCAATTAGGTGACCAAACCTCTCCTTAGATGTAACTTTCTAGACATTGCCAATAATGTTATCTAATAATATTATTCAGATAATATGAATTATTGCTTCGATAAAGAAAATATTGTGTAATGACAATTATTGAAACAACAAAGAATATAAAATATCAACGCAAAGAATTATTAACTCAATAAAATATCGAATAGCGAATTATCGTAACCATTATTGAGTAGTGCCTTCTTCACGTAAGAATCAATAATTGGTGCAATACCGTGTGCTATCTTGTTCAACAACGCGTATTAGTGTGTTTTAACCACCGGGTATTCCAACAAGATAATTAGTGAATAACTACGCCGTTATTTAAAAACAACTTATATTTGTCGTTTTCTTCATCCAATCGCTTTCCGTTATGGGGCCCACACATGGTCACGCTGCCGCATCTGAATATTCCCGACAAAGCATCTGAATATTCCACGACCAAACGAATATTCCCAAACAATAATGAATATTTTATAACCACTTGCTTATTTTGAAATATTTGCGTATTTAACCCTTAACTATCCACATTAATCAAATCAACCCTTACTATTTCAAAATAATAAATAAAGGAAATTCCTTTTTATTTAAAAATTTCGGGGTCTTACAATAATAAATGCGGAATAATAAACCATGGAACCAGGTCCGGTGTAAAATACACAGACAAGATATTCCAAAGAATAATAAAGAATGGAATAATGAAGAAGATCACCAAGTATAGGGGATTCCCGTGATACTGAGTTATTCCAATGTAATAAATAAAATGGAATAATATAAGGATTTCACCAAGTATAGGTATGTCATGCATATCTGAAGTTATGTATAGGGTATGCCACTTTACTGAGTTATTCCAACATAATAATAATGAATGGAATAATGTAAGTTCTCTTCATGAATAAGAAAGAATAACACACTTACGGTACAACAAATAATATCCCTACGGTAAAAAAAGACACTAGATATCAAAGTAGTGAAGTACCGAATACTCTTCTTCTTTCTCTCTATAGATTTTCTCTATAGCTTCTCTATAATTTCTCTATACAGAGTTTAGGTGAATTCGTAAGAAAATAATGAAGGAATGAGCTTTATTTATAGGAAAATAGAATGCATAGTAATTAATCCATGAACGGTCCAGATTGATTTACTTTAATCGGTGGTCCATATTTAATGCAAAATCTTTTAAATAAAATATAATATATTCTATTTATATAAAAACATTTTACTATCCAAACACTATGCAATACTATGCAAAACACTATGCAAAATACTATGCGAAAACACTATGCAACACTATGCATAATAAAATATAATATATTCTATTTATAGAATAACTTTAATAAAAGTATTCTATTTTATATAAAAGATGTTTCGCTTTTATTACGTTAATAATACTGAATAAAACAAAACGTCATTATCATTATAATAATTCATATTATTAATCGATGATAATGGAATCAAACCGAGTGACTTCTCACATAAGCATCGATAATCAATATCGTGTGCTACTATGCAACCACACGACATCGTACTTTTACTACTACCGAGTAGTTCAACAAGATCAACCGGTAAAACTTCCGCCGTTATTTCAATAAAATATTTTTGTCGTTTTCTCAATCCGACAATAATTACATTAATGGGGTCCACCAATGATTGAGTAGTTGTACTAATATTTCCTCGCTAAGTTCTAATATTCCCCGACCAATCGAATATAATATAACCACTTGCATACTTTGAAAATTTTATAAATACTACCCACAACTATAATATTATCTCAAATTCACACCATAATATTAAAAATTATTTCGACAAAATTTAAATCCTTATTGATAAAATCTGGGGTCTCACACAGGATGTTCCAACAGAATGATAAAGAAAGGAACAACAGAAGAATTTCATCAAGTATAGGGTACCCAGCAGATATCTGAGTTATTCCAATGAATAATAAAGAATGGAATAATGAAGTTCTCTTCATGGATAAGAAAGAAATAATACTCTACCTTAGAAAAATTGGATCTTTGGAATAGTGAGGTAGTAGACTTTCTTCTTCTTTCTATAATTTCTCTCTATAATAATCGCTTCTAAAGCTTTTGTGAATTGGTGAGAAATGAAGAAAGAATGAGCTTCTATTTATAGAAAATATAGTTTCGATAATTTGACGTTTTGGGGCTCGAAA
Organism: Panax quinquefolius; assembly: GCA_020205615.1. Lineage (NCBI taxonomy): Eukaryota > Viridiplantae > Streptophyta > Magnoliopsida > Apiales > Araliaceae > Panax > Panax quinquefolius. The sequence goes on along the minus strand of CM035172.1, from coordinate 132,964,320 downwards.
AATTACAAAGACAATACCTCCAACTTTTCTTTTATTTTTAATTTAGTCATGGAAGTATTATCAAACTTGCACCACCTCCCCTAATAGTAAATAATGTGATTCAATAGTAAATTATGTGATTCAATAGTTCTAGACATGTGAAAATACGAATTACAGTATAGTACCTCCATCTATACCTCCATTTTTAACTTAGTCATGCAAGTATTATCAATCTTGCATCAACTCCCCTAATAGTAACAAGAATGTGAAACAATAGTATACACATGTGAACAAATAGTTATACGCATGTGAAATAATAGCAATCAATTGCTCATTTATCCGGTTAAATACCCGATTGGTCAATATAACCTCCAAACATCAATTATTATCGAAATAATTGTCGATTTTCACTAACACAAATAATTCCAACACAATGAAACCATTTTTATCAAAAATATAAATTATGAAATTTCAAAGTTTGACTTTTCCCGAAAAAGTCAACTGTTGACTTTTTGATAAAATAGTGAATTCCGGAAAATTTTGTGTTTATAGACTATTTTTACTAATTTCATCGTTCCGGACTCAAATATCACGTCCGCGTCTCCAAATTTAACTCCGAACACAACTTTAATTTTAATAACATTCATCATTAATATTATAACTCACAATATTTATCAACCAGGTCGTTCCCAGGAAAGAGAGGTTTTCAATAAGGATTCTCTCCTATTGGGCGCCGCAATTAGGTGATCAAACCTCTCCTTGATGTAACTTCTAGACATTGTAAATATTGCAATTTAATAATATGAATAACTTTTGTCGTCTCAATTATTGATTTAATAAAATAACATATTATGCAGATGATCTTTAATGACAATAATCAAATCAATAATATGAGAGATATGATGCTGGCCGATTCCATCAGAGCAATAATTGAGTATAACCGAGTGACTTCTCACGTAAGCATCAATAATCAATCTGGTATGTGCTACTATGCAACCACGCAGACATCGCACTTTACTACTAGGGTAGTTCAACGATTAACGGTAAAACTTCCGCCGTTATTTTCATAAAGTATTTTTATCGTTTTTCAATCCAAACAATAATTCCGTTAATGGGGGTCCACCAATGATTGTGCCATTATTTAATATTCCTGTTAAAACGAATATTCCCCGACTAATCGAATATTATATAACAACTTGCGTACTTTGCAAAAATTTGTAAATATTACCCACAACTATAACATTATATAAAATCCACACCATAATATTCAAAAATATATTTTGAGAAAATTTAATCTTTATTCAAAAGTTGGGGTCTTACAACGACAATTGAGTAGCATCATTCAAGAACTCAACCATCTTTAAATGAAGTAAGAAGTTCCAAGTCGAAGGAGAAGAGTTCTAATGAATGAAGAAGTACCAAGTCTGGCTGGACTTGAGGAAAAGTGAACTAAGAAGTTCCAAGGCTGCTTTGGTCTTCAAGGAATTATAAGAGATTCAAAGATTGTAAAGATATCCAAGTGGATTTCTTACTTCAAGGAGTAGTAGAAGAGTGGAAAGATGAGTGCTAAAGAACCACCTTAGTGGATTTCTTTTATCAAGGAGTATAAGTGGCTATATCTTGAGTGAACCGCTTAAAAACATTATCTCTTATATTGCTATATCTTCCAGAATCTTATATTTTTAGAAAAATATTAAAATAAGAATTTATTAAATAAAATTCTTAAAGCATGAGATGGGTTTGAATAAAAACATTTATGTGATTCGATGTATGTAGGAATGTGTTACATAGGGTAATATAATGTGAACCATGTAATATGTGATTTTTGTGATTAATAAATATATTATTTTTATTGATCGCGGAGATGATTCAGTTGAGATAAAAGAAGTGGATAAAATTTTCTATCGATATTAAATAGTTTATAGGATTATTTTATCATAGTAAGTGGATGACATTAATGTATAATTGTCATTTTCTTGTGTATATGTACTAATAACTGGTATTATTATAATATAGGTTATTGATAGTACGTAAGTTATCCGCGCGCAAATGGGTTTGGATAGTGAAACATGAGTTAGTTGAGAGAATTAACTAATAAGAATAAATATTGGTTAATTGATAGTTGAGAGTTATCTTATGGAATAATATAATGTGTATGTTAAACCTTAAATAACTATGGTAATATAGTACAAGGTTTAATTTACTTAAGTAAATGAGTGAATTAATATGTGTGTTGAATATGTGATACTTTATATATGTTACTCGTAATGGTAATATGTGAGAAAGTCTAATGTCTGAATAACGTATATATATATATATATATATATATATATATACGTTATTAAAGGGAGACATAAATCATTATATCTTTAAATGGATATTTAATATTTGAAGAAATTATTTTGGGAACAATTTATAGGGAGAGAGGAATAATAATTATATATTTCTAATAGAGGATATTAAAATAATTTCTAATATTGAGTTATTTTAATAAAATGAGAAAATATTATTTTGAATAATAATATTACCTTATATATTTTTGTATGAGGTATGATTAATAATATAGTAAATATATTAAAACGTATTTGCTATATGTAAATAAATTGATGGAAACAATTTATTATAATAGAAAATAAACTTATTATCTATTTTCAGATATAATATATGTACATGTGTCGTATATATAGTTAATTGATATTATATTAAGAATAATATCTTGAGACAATAAGCAAATTAATTTCTAATTGTAAATATCTTTATTAGGAGAAAACATAATATTTATGTTATGCCAAAATACATAATTTCTAATGTATTTTCAAGAGAGTTAATTAATGAAAGAAAACTAAGTTATTTTAATATATTAAATAACTTAAGTTATTATTTTATCGTAGATGTTATCATTTAAATAACTAATGGAGTATATATTAATTATTATAAGCGTAAATGTTATACTTATAATTAATTAAGGTAGTTTAGCATTTAAATGCTTGAGTATCACAAATATTATATTGAAAGAATAATAAGTGTGGAGAATGAAAGAATCTTAAGATCGAGCTTGTGAAATATGCCTAGTGTGGCAAAGTGAAGGAATAAGCATTCATTAAATAATTTAATGAATGAATAATTGAAGGAATTAATTTGTATGTGCAATGATTTTATATTATATAAGTAGTTACATCTATATGATATGAAATGAAGTGTGACATTTAATTGGGACTAATGATATACATAGGGTAAAAGTGATTAAATCATAAAGTTGATTTAAATAAGTTTTGTTATCCCATCCTAGGTGATGAGACAATTATATGTGTACCCTAAAAGATGGGAGTAAATAAATATGTTTTATTAAAACATTTATTTCAATACCAATGTGTAAGTAAATAGAAAAAGAGATATTAAGTTATTAGTGAGCAATTAAATTAAGTCCACACATGTTTTAAAGATTAAAATATGTGGACTAATGTATATGGACTATATGAGGTGAGTACATAAATAATCCCTAACTTTACTTGGTGTAGTAACATTTACACATTAAAATCACATTTTGGGAATTTAAAGAACCAAACCAAGCCTTAGAATAACAAGTTGCTGAGTTATTTGGCTTGTCCCAAATTTAGTGTCCAATTGCTCCCTATTTCTCATTTACGTGTTTGGAAAAAAAGGCTAAGGCCTATCTTCCTTTTCTTCTTCCAAGCTTTGCTAGACAATGATTATGGAGGGAGTGGGCATAATGATGATCTCCAACAACCAATTACCAACTTCTTCTTGCCCAATGGATTCCTCTTCTTTTTCTTGGACAAAGCCATGAATTGGGTAAGAGCTTCTCTATAAATTGGGAGCTCCCCCTCATAAGTTATGTTGCTTGAATCTTTGATAGTTATATAGAGATTTTGTTGCTGAGAATTGAGGGTGCATAATCAGTTTGTTGAGGGAATTCAATTAAGCTTCAAAGAGGTAATAGCACTATCCAAAATGCTTTTGATTTCCTAAGTTTTTAATCACTAGAAATGTCATAAAAAGTAGTTTTTGAGTCACAAATTTGATGGCTAAAACTTATTGCAATCCACGAATTTCTGTTAGATGTTGTTTACATAATTAGAAACGAAAACAACGAAAGTTAAACGAACCAATTTGGTTGAGAAACAAATTCGTAGCGAATGATTTCACTAAATTGTCCAAAACATAAACATTTGCATGAACATGAGTTGTGAATTCATATTTGGGTTAGTTAATATTTATGTTAGTTGATGGGTATTATAGTTTGTTGTAGTTCTATGAATTACGAATCCATAGAATCGAAAATGAACTAATTTGGACATGTATAACTCAAATTATGAAGGTTAGAAAAAAGTTTGGTTGTTATTTTGTAGCAGGGCATGAAACTTTGAGTTTACAGTAGCTAGGCCCGCCCCGACGGGATATTTATAGGGTAAGACCCCCGCCCCGGCGGGGGTGGTCTGATTGCAGAGGTTGAAAAAAAATCTGGCAGAACATGTTTTACTAAAATGGGCATAACATTTTTATACGAACTCCGATTGAGGAGATTCAAGATGATCCAGAAAGAGAACGAATAGACCTACAAATTTTGTGCTTTAAGTTTTTCAATTTGAGGTCATTAGGAAGGGTCAAAATAGTCATCGTTGTGACTGTTACGTAATCGAAGGCCATCGGAGGGCGTTGAGCGAGCACATACACAAGTTTAGTGCTCCCGACGATGGAATATGTTATTCTAAGTGATTTAACATGAAAATGCATGATAGTATATATGACATATAAAATTTCCTTACTCATTATAGAATGCTTTATCACGGCTTAGTATGTGTTTTGAAAAGAAACTTAAAAGTTTTGAAAAAAACTTCGATTTAATATCGTACCTCTAACCTTTACACATATTTGAAGTTAAACATGTACATCTTGTTGTATCATAGGTGTGTTAGATTACTTTGAGTATATTTAAGAATGAGAAGTGATTTAAAGTTACTTACTTATTATCAACTTACAATAGCTTAGTTGAAAATAATTTCTAAACAAAATTTGAAACTTTAAGAATGAACTTAAAGTAACTTGTGTACTTAATGTTCTAAACATGATAACATATATACATGGCTTAGTTAGCTATGAAATGAGATTAAAAGTTGCACCTAGTTTCTTTACCTTGGCCTAGAATAACTTTTAAAAGTGAACTTGAACGCCTTATGCCCTTAGACATGACGATTATGTTTATCTTTTAGCTAAGCATGAATTGGACGTTTCAAGTGTGGTTTAAAATACGTTTTTAAATAATGAACTATGCTATGTCTATGTGAAGTATACTAGTAGAGGCTTATTAGTACCAATATATGGTTTAAAAGCTTATTCAAAATCTTATAATGAAGTTAAGTAGATTGAAATGAATCATCATGAAACGTTTGAATATGAACGACGTAGATCAAGTATCTATAAACTTTAAATATGTGTCGAACACATAGCGAGTCAAGTGTGTGATAAATGTATATGAAGTTGATGTCAAGTACGGATGGTTAAAGAATACCTATATATACATAGCAATTCTAAAAGTATGATGAGAAAGTGAAATGAAGGTTTTATAAACCTAGTTAAGAAACGATGTAATATTTATTGTTATATTAAGAACGTATGAAATGTATGACTGATGGATATGAATCCATGATTATATAACTGTGTAGGAATACACGCAGTGCAGATAAGCTTTAAGCAGTTAAGTCGTAGTTGATAAACTACAAATCAGGCAAGTCTTTCAGTTCCTAATTGATATATGGATTCTATAACTATTAGTTGAGCTATATCATGCTATTAGAATGTTGATGTATATATATGAAATGCATATGAGCTATGTATGAAATTTGAAAGTTGATCTTTGATGATTTGCTTGTGAAGTAAATTTCTATGCATGTTATGTGTGAAGTAACATGCGTAGTTAATATTAATTGATTATGAATGCATGAACTGAATATGCTATTATATGCTATGTGCTGCATGAAAACAGTTAGAATTGCTGGGCTGTCGAGCTCACCCTTGCAAATAATCACTTTTGCAGGTTAAGGACTCACGGTAAAGATTTTGTGCTACATGATTGATATAGTTCAATAGTATCAAAGGAGATTGATTCATTTATTTACATATATACTCTTGAACCATGTTTAGGTTCTAGAAGATGTACAAGATAATAGTTATGATGTGTAATACATGTTAAGTTGTACTATGTTATACATAGAGGAATTCCAATCGAGATGTAAAAGTTTATACAGTAATTCGAATAGATTGAATCATAATATAATTTGATTCAAGGTTATGTAATTGATTTAAGTTAAGATATCAATAAAAGATTTATTTTTTAGGAGATTGAAAAAGTTTAAATTATTTCCGCATATTCATATAACATCGAATGTGATGTAATACAGGAATGGTAAATGACCAAGATTAGAAACTTATAAAAGTTTGGGGTCATTATACAGATCTTGGAAATGGAGAGAATTTATATTCTAAATTATAATAAGCAAAGTTATATTCATTAAGTTATAAATAATATATATAAATAGTTTGACGATAGTAGTATCGTGGTGGCACGGATTTGAGGTTCGAAGGGACCCGGATTTGGGGGTGTCACACTATTAACTCGTTTTATCTTAAAGGGAAAACAAAAAATCTCAAATTCCGTTGTGATTAAATTATTATCAAAATTAACAAGTATTTTGTAAAAGAATTTTTAAAATATCTATTCAACCCCCCTTCTAGATAACTATTGTGCCTCTGGAAACTAACAATTGGTATCAGAGCAAGTTCTTTTAAATAGCCTACAAAGCTTAAGTAGATCCAATGGCACATTTGATAAGCGAATCAAAGACCGGAGGAGGCAACAAGCCACCTATGTGCAATAAAGATAAATTCGCCAACTGGAAAGTTCGTATGCAAGCCTACATGGATTCAATAACTGAAGATCTATTTGAAACCGTTCAAAATGGGCCCTATGTTCCTACAAAGCTTGCACCGACTTTAGATGACCCAAAAAGAATTCAAATCAAGGTCAAAGCAGAATGGACTGACAACAACAAGAAAGATGTCCAACTCGACAAAAAGGCTAAGAATATTTTGTTCCAATCTTTAAAAGATGACCTATTTGAAAATATGGCCAACAACAAAACAGCAAAGGAAGCATGGGAAACATTGCTCATCATGCATGAAAGAACAGAAGAAGTCAGAGAAAACAAGCAATCTCTTCTGACTCAACAATACGAAATGTTTGCCCATGTTCAAGGTGAAAATGTCACTTCCACTTATGAAAAATTCAATGTTCTACTCAACTCTCTTCGAGCCTTTGGAAAGATTTATCCAAATAAAGATCTAATCATAAAATTTTTGAGAGCTTTACTTAGCAAGTGGGATGCCAAAACCACTGCGATCAGATACTACCTACAGTTTTTTCTTTGAGTTTTGATAAAGATCTAATCATAAAATGCATGAAAGATTCAATGTCGTGTGATCCTATGAAATGAATGTCTTTGAAACACAAACTTTTCAATAATATTGAACTGTGAACTTATTTCACTTAATTAATTATCTAAGGTTCTACAAAGTTATAAACTGAACCTAAAAATAACAATATTGATTTGGTGAAGGAAATCAATATAATAATTTGGTAAATAAAATACCTATTTTATTAGCCTAAATATGATCCAAAATATTTATTGTGATTTAGTTCAATAGTGAGATTGAAACTAAATTATAAATATTAAAGTGGATACATATTAGGTGATAATATATATGTGTATATTAACTTTGAGATTCTATCGGATATAGAATTATTTAAATGTTTCTGAGAATAATATAATTGTATAAACTATAATGTGATAGTTTTTGTGTATATTAATGATATGTTGATCATTTTACATAGTATTGTTAACGTAAACGAGTTTAAAAATATCTATGTTTGTCTTTATTTTGAAAGACTTGGAAAATAGATGTTATCTTATTATCATGAAAAAACATAGTGAGGATTTTAACTAAACCAATTTAATATATTGTATTGAGAGGCTATACTAAACTAAGTTTGATAAACCTTGAGATTGAAGAATTTAATAATTCTTTAATTTAAGTGGTACACTGAAAGTTAATTCTGATATAGCTATTGTAAATCTGAAGTACACATGCGCTAGTGGGAGCCTTATGTTTGATATGCAATACACGAGATCAGATATTACCTACAATTTTAGAATTAGTATATCAATGATTTAAAATTGGTTTTTGTTAGATTTCTCAATGTTTTAATAGATCACATAAATGTAACTTACATTTTAGTGGGGACAATTATAAATTTACAAGTAGGTGAATTTTCACTCAATCTTGGGTATTGTTTCATAGATGAGTAAGAAACAAATGATTATTTCCCATTTTACAATATGGATCTAATGTTATTATTTTATGAGGGAAGTTTAATGGATTAGGTGTTTATTAAAACATTGATTGTAGCCTAGTATAAAGCCTCCCATTTCATAATATTGTGTTAGTGAAATTTTTTATGTAGTGAAAATTATTAATCTTGGATTCATAGCTGGTTGTGATCTTGAATAAGTTAAAAAATATTCACAAGTAGATGAATATATAATTATATGTTTACAAGTAGGTAGATATATTATTACCCTTAGTGAAGGAATAATTTACTTGGAGTAGCAAGTAATACTATTGCTTTATATGATGGAGAAATTAAACAAATGGAATCGAAATTTGTTGTTAAAACATCAAATTGTGGCCGCTTCCATTGCTTAGTTCATTATGATGTGATAATGAAATTGTTTTGTATAGAGCATATGAGATTACCTTTAATGGTAAGTCTTGACATGTTGATCATAGACATAATTTTTGTTAGATAATTGATACAAGAATGTATTATAATATTTATCTACGATAAAGTCAAGTGACGACTTGACTTATCTTTTTACTAAGACTTTGACGAGATCTTAGTAAGTTTAACTACTTGCGATATGAAACTTAAACCACTTTGAGTCAGGGGTGATGGGAACCCAACCTATTCCTAGTTTACCCCTAGTTTATAGGTTCAATGGAAAAAACAAGTCACAGTTGCTGACTGTGTTACTATCAATATGGTTCCATATGTAGTTTAAGATAGTAACGTCTGTTGCACGACCGAGGCTGAGTTATACTCTTAACAAAGTTATTGTGTTCTTAATTAGCAACATAAACACTTGTGAAACACTTTGCCTATATGAACTAGAAGTGGAGCCGCTTCTTATAGAGGGTTGTGGTTTACTCTCTTAGAGGTTCATGAAATATGGTATTGCACATGACCATATTAACACAAATCAATTGAGAATACTCACCGTGGTAGGAAGATTTTGTGTGTGTGTGACAATTCCTGTCATATCATATAGAAGTAGAGGTTCAATCTATGGACACCTTCAACTTCGATGTGACTTTGAGTTGTTTACACTAATTAAGGGAATGTTCAATGTTTGTCAAGCCCTCTTTTATGCACACATGCCTTAGAGTTGTTTGATAGGAAATTGTTTGGATGAAAAATAGTTTTTCCAAACAAGTGGGGGATTGTTATATATTGCACCTTATTTTATACTTTTGTGACTTATTATATGTCATATTTAAGTTTGATAACTCATCTGTGGACATAATTTAAGTAAATATAAAGGGGTAATTTGTTTTCCTAATTGTGAAAAATAAGAGAGAATTTCATTTGATTATTGTCTATAGTGAGACATTAATTTAATAAGGTGCAAATTTGTTTGATAAAACTATTATTTCTTGTCTCATTTAATAAAAAAGACTACTTAACACTTTATAAATACAAGTGTATAGTCTTATTTTATTTTGGAACAAGAGATATTCTTGTGAGACTTTTGAAATTCTATTTAATTATAAATTTATTACTAATATGTAACTTACATCATTAATAGTTACATCATTAGTAGTAATAAGTATAATTAAAATAGAAATAAATAATAGTTTAATGATGAAACTATTATATATATATATATGTATGTATCTATATGTGAAGATATAGATATACTACATATACGTATATTGAGAGAAATCTTAGATATATACATATAAAAACATATAAGTTACAAGTAAGTTTATGCACATGTTTTTCTCTCTTTTTGATCTTCTCCAATTCTTCTTACAAACAAATAACTACTACAAAGTAGTGTTCAATTGAAATTTTCTGTGAATTGCTATCACGGATTATTCACTAAGGCTTGACATATATCCTGGAGGTATATCGTCTGTAACCCATAGCAAACCGATCGTGGTGGGGGCGATAAAGACCTTAAGGACATGGATCACCCGTGTCACGTCTTCTACAACAATATTGACTCTACTAAATTACGATTCTAACAATGTATTGTTATAAAGTGTAATATAATTTTTTATTTACAGTTATTTTTTAATGCATAAATATTACGTGACATCAATTTATGAGATGAGATGTGACGCCCCAAAAATAGGTATACATCGCCCATTCTGAGTCGCCAAATACATAGTACAGAAACAACTACGTACAACTTCATTATTACAATTGTCGTGCAAAATACGACAACACATATACTGTAAATTTAAATACAAATATTATCTTCTAGACAGTATTCAAACTCAAATAAGTCCTCATTATAATTATTGAACACTATTTTACAAAATAGTGAAGACTGTTAAACCAACTGACTGGAAATATCACTCCACACCCCGACTAGTTCATGTTATATTCTCGCCTCCTGAGAAGAAAAATAAAACAAAAGGAAAAGGGTGAGCTCAACTAGTCCAGTAAAGAATATTATGACTAAGATAATGTAGAACAAATTATCGTTAGCCTTCAATAAATCAGATAAAATATAATGGACAACTAGTTTTAGATCAATATTCGCAGCGAAAATAACAATTCATTAGAAGAGTTAAGTAATGAAATCTACTATCTTCTATGATTTAAAAGTCCATCATCAATATTTTATCCATGTAACATCAATCAATATACATCTTGAACCAAATATTCATCTTTGCACTACGGGCTAAAGATATTCATTTGTATCACCAGTTGGTCATGTTCATCTGAACACTAGTTCATCTTTGCACTACGGGCCAAAGATATTCATCAGGTAATCATTCATCTTTTCACTACAGACCAAAGATATTCAGTTATATCATCATTTAGGACTGAGGATGATGAAAAATATTTTAAAAGAACGAATCTAGTGAGATAAAAGGACAAAGATTAGGGATTCGTACTTTAGATAATTCAAGTTCAAAAATACTCCATAATAAACCATAGCGGAGTGAAATTCAAGAATGAAGATCAAAACATGGATACAATCAAAGATAGTAACCATAATAGACAACTTGGGCAAAGAAGAGAAAATTTCATTTTTCTGTGAATAGTATCGTATTCGTGAATAGTGCCGTATACATGAATAGTAACCCCAACACAAAAAGATAGAAATTCTGCAAGACAAATCATACTTCGTGAATAGTACTCGTGAATAGTACTGTATTCATAAATATTGTCGTATACGTGAATAGTAATCTCGACATGAAATGGTAAAAATTTCATAATAAAATTCATACCAATATTTCGGTATAATGATATTGAAAGAAATAACATCATTTACGAAGAAAATAACATCTCTTACCTCAAAAGAACAGTATTTCTGACTCAAATATCAGATATAATGCTGAAGAAAACTTGCACTGAATAGTAACTCTCAAAGTATCTAAATACTCACAAAATATGCTCGATAATAAAGAGAGAAAACTTATGATTCTGGTGTGATTTTCAATTCTAACTAAGCACCCTATTTATAGGAAAATGCTTAGAACGCCTAAGAAGATTAAATTAATAAAATAATATTTTATCAAAATTTTCACGCCCACCACAATTGATCAGATTTCATCACACCTCAGTGGGGCCCACCAAATTCAGAAATTCCACACCAACCAAAAGTGGGACCCACCATGTTTTTAATAAAAATATTTATTTTTGAAACTTTAATAATTTATAATAAATAGCCCTTATATCAAAAAAATATAAATTATATGTCCTTTCCATAGGAAATTTAATTCTCTACAACTTTGTAGAAGAATTTTTTTCAAATTCCAAATAGAAAATGACTGAAATCCACATACGGATGGTTTTTAATACCTTCATTCCGATAAAATACTGTTAAAACACCTCAACATTAATTCCTTCATTTATATCCACATAAAAATAAATATTTCCTTATCATATAAATTAATAAGTAATTATTCACAAAAATATTACAGAATCACAATTATGACAACCAGGTCGTTCCCAGGAAAGATGGAATTTTCCGATAAGGATTTCTCCGCTACCGCCACAATAATTAGGTAACCAAACCCCTTTCCTAGATGTAACTTCCTTGAATTAATCGCCAATAATGCTATCTAATAATATTATTCAAATAATATGAATTATTGATCCGATAATGAGAAATATCGTGCAAATGACAATTATTGAAACAACAATAATATAAAATATCAACGTAGCAATTATTGAATCAATAAAATAAAATATTGATTATTAATTACTATAACAATTATCGAGTAGTGCCTTTCACGTAAGAATCAATAATCCAAAAATATTGTGCAATATACCGTCTTTCATCAGGCAACCACGCTTATTCTCGTATTTTAACCATGGAAGTATTTCAACAAAGTGTTAATAAAGAATAACAACGCCGTTATTTGTAAAAACTCAAACTTGTCGTTTTCTTCATCCGACCGTTTTCCGTTATGGGGTTCACAAATGGCTACGTCATCGTACGAATATTCCCCGAAAAAAATGAATATTTTATAACAACTTGCTTATTTTGCAAAAATTTGCACATTTCACCCATAATCAAAGCATTATATCAAATTAACACCTTATTATTTAAAATAATAATTAGAAGAAATTCAATTTTATTTATAAAAAATTGGGGTGTTACCTGAGATAAGCCAGTGTATGAGATATTGCATAGACCATGAATTTGAAGGCTCTTTCTTAAACCATATGAACTTACACAGTTACATGCAAGAATCAGTTTCCAAAAAAAAAAAACCTAAAAAAACAAAACAAAAACAAACCGAAACTCAAAACATAACCAAATAAAAACGTTGTAATGACCTATTAATAATATTACCAATTAATAAAATTTGTACTCTCAATATTATATATTATCAATAGAAGTGAGTCACACGAGTAAATCAAGTCACTATTAATAACTCATATAAAGTTAATTTGTATCTTTATGGTAAAGAGAAACATGTGTTGGTTAAGGAGGATGATGGTTATAAATTCTATGTTACATATTTTATTTTATTTTAATCTTGTTTTTCTAAATTATATACCCCACCATCCTTAAGGAATGGGCAAAGTTCAATAGTTAAAAGGAATAAAATTTTGGATCACAAAAATGAAGAAAAAACTTAAAACTTAATTCCATTAATGATGCAAAAGTTTTAGAGCTTTCAACAAGGTCCCCCTAAACCTACGCACATCAAGCTTTACATTTTGTTCCTCCAAGTAAACAGACCTAATGACATCCCATCCCCTTTTACGTAAAGGATCACTAATAACAACATCATTAAGTGAATATTTTTGTATCAAAGAGCTCTCTTTCACCTTAATCTTATACCCTAAATACCTTACTTCCATATCCATGGCAGGTTCTCCAAAATCACGCATAGCAAACCCATCAATTCCCAATGGAACTACTTGAATTACAACAGCATTATCCGGTAAAAACACCATATTAGTAAGTCCAGCTCCATGAACTCCCATTAAAACATCACAAGAATTCACTAATTCCGCAAATCTTGATAAATTTGTTGATAAACTTGCATCACCTACAATAACTTCATACCCCAAACTTTGAGCCATTTTAGCAACTTTTCCTTCATTCACTAGAATACGCGTTTTTTTTCTCGATATGATCATTAAACGAGGCTTTTCCAATCCACCATTTCTCATTTTGATCGCGGGTTTTCTTCCCAATGAGTACGTAGATTTTAAGAAATGAATGAAATCTTTCATGGAATTCCCCTCGTGAGATTCTGATGTGTCAATGCGTAGCTCTTTGCGAGTTTTAAGGCCAACAATCACAGTTCTATAGCACCTTGTTCCTTCTTCATTATCAATATCAATGACTTTATGTCTGGATAGTTTGTCAAGAATTCCGCGGAATTTAGAAATCCACCAAGATTTGTAATTAGTAGCAAGGAAATGTACCTCACCATCAAATTTTCGCGACGTTGTAAATAATGGAACCACTAAATCAGCAAAATCATGAAAATGGTTGTCAGAATATCCACCAAGGGAGAAAAGAATTGATGGAATGGTATGATTTTGAGTGCAACTTGGAGAACTTTGATGAGATTGTACAACTTTTATTGTCCATTTCTGAGCACTTGCCATTGCTCCTTCACTTCCTTTTCGAGCATAAGGTCTTATAACCCATGAAGTGCTATTTGTAGATGAACTACCAATTTGGTTTAAAGATATAAATATGGTGGGAGAATTTGGATGAACTCTTACGTCTCCTTTGATCTCACAATAATCTGATATTGGTTCTGATAAACTACATATTGGCTTTATTGGCTCTATCTGTTTTGTTTTAACTTCTGCAAAACCAGTATGACTTCAAATCAGTATAATGCCAAAGCCATATATATGTAAGCATTGCACCTAAGTTTATATAGAACATTGTTATTCATTAGGAACCATAATTTCCATACCTAACTAAATTAATGAATTAACTATATTAGCACTGCCACCTTTCTGCTTCTTTTTTGTTGTTGATTTTGACAAACTAAAAATGATATTGTTAAGCAATATATATAGTGTCGCTTAAAATATGAACTACAAAATTGTCGCTAAATTTAAATTTGTTCTGTTAGCATCATTTTACTTTGACAATATCAATAAAAATTGTGCAGTACTGAACCTAGACAAAACATTATGAATTGTACTGTACAATCCATCAATGTTAACTCAACTCTATTTAGTTTTATAGCATTACTGTAAAATGAGACTCTCATTTTTGAAACGGACAGAGTTTAACTAAGTAGACCATACCTAATGGCTCGGAGATAGTTGTATTGACTATTTCCACGTCTTCTAAACCACCAATACTGGTTGACAATTGCATTGGCTCTGATATGACTGTATCCTTGACGATTGCCATGTCCTGTGTACTAGTACTGCTTGACAATTGCAAATTCACTGGAGCTGCAAGCATATTAATATAAGATTCATGCCAAATATTACGATTTCAAATCACCTGTCTACTTTCTCATGTAAATATTCTTCTTGGGTGTAATGTAGTTATTTATTTTCAGTTAATTTTCTAAATTAGGGGACAATATATACATGATATGAGACAGGAAGAAAAACACATGCAGATCTGAATCCGAATATTACATTTATATGTACAAAAACTTACATTGTAAAAGCTAGCAAAATCTGAGAGTCAAGAACTTACAAACTGATTGAACATGAAACTGAGGCTTGAATATTGTGCAAATGCTCAATGCAATAGCGACACATGCGAAAAACGAAAAGTGTCCAATTCTTTTCTGCTCGTACCTACTAAAGCTTCTGCCAAATATAGGATCATACATCTCATAAATTCACCCTCTTTCTCCGATTAATTAATGGCCAAGTTAATCTTGAAATTCTTCACTAACACACACTTCTTTTACAAAATGATTATGCACACTATATATAATTATTAGCTCAATGAGAACAACTTTAAGGAGAAGCTAGCTATGTAGGTGTAGTGAAATGATATGGTTATATGTGAAATGATTGAAAATGATGCCTAAAAATAATTGTAATAAGGTCTGTTTTATATTGTTTAGGTAAGTTTTGAAAGTTGATAAATGTGAGTAACATGCGCGGCCATAGCTTTCTTGCTTTGAAAAGAACTAAGCAACTAGTGGTTGTTAGTTTGGTAGCAATCACAATGATTGTAATTAACACTTGTTATAAGGTGATAAATGTTCACTTTAGTAATTGAGGGGTTAATTTAAAATTGACCGACAAATTAGAGGAACAAATTTGTAATTCAGCTTAAACTTTTTGAACCTCTTGTGAAAATACTATTAGAGAAAGAGTGTCGTCAACTTTTTAAAATTTGCATAAAAATATATATACATGCATATACTTGAACTATACTAATTGAAACCAAGTACCAAGGGTGAATATACCCATGATGATTATAGTACGTAGGCTGATTCTTGATCTTGTAAAAGCACTACAAGTTTAACGTAATGTGCAACAATTATTATATTTGTAGCATTTTAAAATGAGTAATAATTTATTCATTATATTTGTAGCATTTTAAAATGAGTAATAATTTATTCATGTTGTTGATTCTAATAAAAAAAAAAAGAACCACCAATACGTAAATAAAAAATATAAAATAAAAGGTTAAGAAAATCACTGAATAAATATGTGGTCAAAGTTCTTGTTTCTAAAAATTCATAAACTATAATGAATGTATTTTAGGCTATGTTTGTTATGAGAAGATTGGACGGTTTAATTAGGCTTTTATTAATAAAAATTATATGGCATCACCTCCTATTATTTCGGTTGCTTTATTTGAATTTGGTGGTTTTTCATGATGTAAAAGTCTGATATTTTTCAAAGTTTCAATCGACTACTGCATGCAGACATTATTTCATTACCTACCTGCTCTAAATGTGTAGAATTTCCATAGGGGATTGTTGAGGAATCTCTCTCTCTCTCTCTCTCTCTCTCTCTATATATATATATATATATATATATAGAACCGATCAGGTGAGGCTCCCTTACTTTGTTAAAATGCGGACCTTTTTTTTTTAAAACAACTAAAAAAAATATTTAATATTTTATGAAACTGAAATTTTTCCATAATATAATGTTTTGGGGGTGATTTGGATCACCTATACCTAAAAAAATGATGGTACACTCGCATGCACTATACAGCACTGCTTTTTGTTATAATGATATCAAATCACATCAAAAACATCAGATATGAAAAAATTTCATTCTATAAATATTAAACTTTTTTTAATTATTTTAAAAAAAAACCCAAAAAAAAAAGTCTATATTTTAACAAAGTAAGGGAGCCTTCTTAACCGGACCCTATATATATATATATATATATATATATATATATATATATATAATTCTTACAACAAATTCTTACGGTTTAAATTGTGATCGAGTTGTTAAAATTATTAGTTTAATTTGGTGGATGATATCAAACTAAACTGCGAATAATAAGCTAAATTTTGCACTATGAAACAATAAATTAAATAATAGTTTAATAGTAGTTTGGCTTAAGTAATGTTACAAATTTCCATTAAAATAATTATTTATTTATAATTAAATTAAAGCGAGGAGAGCGAAGGCCGCAATAACCATCATTTTGACTCTTTTCTTTCTAAAAGAGACTGCACCTGAACATTTGATATATATATATATATATTATTCTAAGACATACCTGCCCTCACTTGTGTAGGTTTTGCATGGGGTAGTGTTGAGGGAAGAGGTAGTTGAGGTGAATGGGACATTTAAACCATTTTATTGTGTTTAATGATTTTGCATGGCTAATATTCATATTATATATCCACCTTTTTGTCTTTTGGGAGAGCAAACTTTTTGGGTTTCAAAGAATATTACAATTAATTAAGCAGTTGGAGTGGAAGACATAATTAACAGAAATTATTATGGCCCAGGTTGTCAGGTATGGTGTTATGTCAAAATCTTCATCAGGTTCGAAGTCAGGATTTTATCATGGAGTCAAGAATTTTTTTAGCAATATAATATATATTTAAAAAAATAGTATTCAGGAAGAATGTATTGATACAGATAGTAATTGATGTATGCGCGTCGAACTTTATCAAGTAGATCATCACATTTCCATATTTCAATATATGTTTTTCAGGATCACGCTCTAAATAATTAATATCTCATTCTTTACCTTCAATTATTGGTGATTTTAGAGAACGTTGTTATTGTTCAGAGGTAGGCGGGGATATTTGAACATGAGACTCAGGGGTAAGCAGTGTCAATATGATTTGATTGTTTTCTATTAAAAAATGAATCAATAATATGTGATTTTTCCATGATTCTAAAACAAAAAATAAAAAATTCAATTAACTACGTACACCGCAAGAATGAGTTAATCAATATTATTGGACTACCCATTAAACTTTTTAATAATAAAATTTTCATAAATTTGCAATCAAATAAGTAATGGTTACCAGAAAACAAATTGAATATACAATTGGAATTAACATATATAATATTATGATCACTCATTAAACTTTTAAAAATTAAAATATCAAGTTTCAGAAAATAAACAAAGAATGGAAAAAATTAAATAAAGGTTTTAGTTGGTTACCTGAATACAAATGTATCATTCAATTAGAATAACACATATACAATATTATACTCCAATTATATAAACTTGCAATTATAATAAATTTAATAATAAAATTAATTTGTAATAAAATACATAATAAATGAAGCAATGGACATTATAAAATTTTCAAACTGTGGAGGGCCGTGGACATCTCCCGTCTTAACATAGCTCCGTCCCTAATCTTCATATCAATCTACCCTAGTTACTCTGCATGGCTTTGATTTTGTTTTTTTATAAAAAAAAAATTGTTTATGTATTGATAATTCACTACATTTAAGTCCTATTGTTTAAATTAACTTGTTATCATAAAAGTATAAGTATTATTATAAGTAAGCGGATATCAAGCTAGTATTTTTTTGATATTTATTAATAAATAAGCAAGAGGAAATGAAGTAGTGTTTTTTTATACATTGTGGACGCATGTGTAAATTAAGGTTCACATGATCTAATTAAATTAAATGCACAATTAGAGTTTTATGACCTCATTAAATGTGCAAATTAAGGTTCACATGGCTTAATTGAATGAAGACGAAAAAGTTGAAAATAAATGTACTAGACCCGAGAGAAGCCTTCACGTGTCCCAAGGCAGAAGTCTCATGGACGCGGCTCATTTTTGGGAATTGATTGAGGATTGGATTGGTGGCTAGAATGACAGGGCCATATGGGCATTATCCTAATGACTAAAGGGTATTTCTGAAATTTCCCTGAAGACATGTGCCTGACATGTGACTATTTAAGTTCTAAGAAACTCTATAAATAGGCTTCCATTCTATGAAAGAAAGGGACCTCTTTTGGGACTTAGGACTTAGACATTCTCTCTCAAAGCACTAAAGACTTGAACATTCTCTCAACTCGAAGCACTCAAGAAGGCTCTTGAAATCCTTGTTACCCTAACACGGTTTCCGAATTATGAGAGCTCTGCCATATGTCATTGGAGTAATCGCCCACCTGTTCTTCTCCCCTCTTCAATCAATCAATCAATCAATTATGTGTTCTTCGTGGATTTCTCTCATCCTCAGTCAACATGAAACCCTAACTAGCAAGGCATGATTTCCTTACCCATATTTCTTTGGCGACTCTGCTGGGGAGGTGTAGAATTCATGAAGGGTATGCCCACAACAAGAAATGGAAGAACTACCGGAAGAGCTTCACCGAAAACGAGCATTACTTCACCGGATCCAGTTCCAAGGAAAGCAAATCAAGCTTTCCAAGGCGTGAATCTAGATCTCGATCAACCCATCCTTGAAGACGTCTCGGAAGGAAGTTTAACATCACCATACATGGTTGATCAACAACCAACGAATGTCAGGCAGACATGCACGGGAAGGCAATGTGAGGAAAAAAGTGGAGAACAGACATATGTTGTTCAACTGGAGATGCTCAAGGCATTGAAGGAAGCACGAGAAGGACAATGGATGATGATGGCTATGACGCTGGAGATACAGAGGAAACAATTGGAAATAGGAAATTTTCACCAACAATTGATGCAGATCCCCACTTTCAAGGCCATGTTCATAGGCAATTCGCAAAGAGAACAAGTAGGAGTGGAGGACAACAACAACGATAGCAACAATAAGGAGAATCAGACTGCACCTCCATTGAAGGAAAATCAATCCGCTCCAATCATCCACTTGGAACCTCATAATAGTGGTGACGTGCCACAATCCAGACCGGAAGTCAGTCAGCCTCAGACAAACATCATTTTGACCACTATCCCCGCATTTTCACAAGTGCATATGCCAACCATCCCAAGCCTCATCCAACGAACCAGCCTACAAGCACAACCGATACAGAATTTACATGATGTCAGTGTACATCAGCCAATTTATGTACCATACACACGGCTAATGCAGCCATACATCACAACACCACAGAGAGTTCATACCATGAGCCAATATGTGACAAAGGATGATATGATCGATGTGATCAATCAACTTTGCAGGCAGATATCCTGACCATCGGAATTAAACTTTACTCCACCTTACCCGACAAGGTATATCGAGCATCCCCTACAATTTTCAAAATACAATGGGGAGAAAGGAAATGTCAGGGAACACATTACCAGGTTTGTGGATTCGATGTCTCCATGCATGGTTAGGATATGATGAAATGAACGATCACAATTTATTGATGAGGGAATTCAACAAGACATTGATGGATAGTGCCTTCAGTTGGTAGTACAACTTGGAATAGGGATCAGTCCATGATTGGGATGATCTAAAATTATAATTTTTAAGAAATTTTTCTATGTGTAGAAACAGGTAACCATTGTAGAGCTCATGTGATTCAAGCAGAAGCTAAACGAGGAGCTGTCATATTACGTGGATAGGTTCAAGGCCCAAACATAGAAGTGTATAGAGCCAATTGAAGAAAAGAACTTGGTCAGCATATGCAACAATGGTGCTTTAGACGCCTTCAAGCCCCACCTCATTACCAAGGCTTGTAATTCATTTGCAACCCTCTCATCTTTTGAACAAGACTTGGGAGGAATCATGACATTACCCAACAGCCATGCGACGATTACATGGAAGGGCAAGAGGACAAAAACTGTAGCTTTGGTGGATTCTCAGTCAAAACCATAAGGGGCAAGAGGGAAAAGAATGAGAAATTTGAGTGCAGTAGAGGAAAACATGGGGACAAGTAAACCAGAATGCCAGTTCTGGAGGCTATCACATGTAGTGAGAAGGCATTCAAGGACTTGTACGAACAATTGGTCGAGCACAGAGTGGTGAAACCTCCAAGGCCCCGGTTAGTTGTGACGAAAGAGATAAAAAGAAAACCAGACTTTTGTGTATACCAACAATACATAGGACATTCCACTATGGACTGTTACAGTCTGCGGAGGATATACCATGAGAAGTTGGCGGCCGGAGAGATTGAACTAGGAAAAGAAACGTGCAACACTATCAACCATGGTGCAATCCGGGAAGTCAATATGATGGACAAACCAAATACTGGCTCTACCATCAAAAGAACTCTGAACTATAGCTACAAGAATTGACGAATTAAAAAATCCACCCAAGCTGGTGGTCCACTCTAAATGGTGGCCAAGTCCTCGTAGATCACACTTTCCAAGAAGTTTGACGACCCAAGTGACGAGGCACCCGATTTCAAGTCCTCGTAGATCACACTTGCCAAGAAATTAAACGATCCAAGTGACGAGGTACCCGATTTCAAGTCCTCGTAGACCACACTTGCTAAGAAATTGGACGACCCAAGTGACGAGGCACCCGAGTGTTACACTTTATCATCAAAAGTGAATGAGGCACCTGACTATAAGTCCTCAGACCTGAAAAGTTATACTTTCAACTTTAAAAGTAATCGAGGCACCTGACTAGCAGCCCTCAGATCACAAAGTTATACTTTCAACTTCAAAAGTAATCGAGGCATCTGACTAGCATCCCTCGGATCAAAAAGTTATACTTTAAACTTCAAAAGTAATTAAGACACCTGAGTATAAGCCCTCAACCCCGAAAAAGTTACACTTTATCTTTAAAAGTGGCGAACATTATATTTAATTGCGTGTCTTTTATACGGAAGACCCCCTCTTTCCTGAAAATGATCTGGTTGTTAATATTGTAAGTCTATAATAATTATACTCAGAAGAAATTAGTGAACATCAGTCCACTGTAGCAAGCACGTGGATTTAGGGATATCACAACATTTCATATTTTTGATGTGACGAGCCCAAAATAGGTCCAATCCATCCAACCTATTCTGAGTCGCCAAATACATGGTACAGAAAATAACTACAACTTTATTACAACAATTGTCGTGCAAAATACAACAACACATATGTTGTGAGTTTGATATAAATATATACCAACTGTGACTCATGTTCCCAACCTTAGATAGCACGTCACAATGACACCTTACATAAAGGTATAGTCAAAAACTATTTTAGAAATTAGAATCTTTGGGAAGTGCTCAAGAAAACCTTCGTACATGGGAGGCCATGCGTTTAGGTTATGATAGATATCATATGGCCACAGAATTATCCTTGGTTGACCCAATAGACCCCAAAGAAAAACGAGAAGATTACTATCATATTCTTCCCAATGGTGAGTCTTCTCTTGACATATCATTATCTCTACTGTCTCTAAATGAGAATTATACTTCAAACAAACACCAAGATTATATAGGTAGTACTCGTAAATATATACTCAGCAAGTGGATGAGCACAACCCTGTCTTATGATGACATAAGGTTGTATGTCATTAGATATCTTGTATGATAGTGGCAAAACACCTTTCCAACGTTGGGTTCGCCTCACCCTAGTTGATTCACCAAATATAACTACTAAATGATGACCATTGCTCTATTCCCTGTTACCCTCGCAATTCAAATGACTACACTCTTATTACTTGAAAGGAATTGTGAAGCAAAGGGTGAGTACAACTAGCTCAAAAAAAGAATATCATGACTAAAGATAATTAAATTATCAATAGCCTTCATCAATAATAAATCAGAGATTTAGAACATATGGTAGATGATAAAAATTTCAACCATAGTTGCAGCGGAACGAGCAATCCATTAGAAGAGTCAAATAGACTATAAAGTCTATTATCTTTTCCATGTTAAAAATCCACCAACTATGTTTTATCTCTGTAACATCAATCAACAATTCTGGTCCACAATTATATGAATAACTCATAATCATAATTGTAGTTCTAAATTCCTCTTCTCATCCAAGATAAAGATAATTTTCATCACCTATCTTTACCGAAACATAAAAGATCATGGTTACACCAAATCACATTTCCTCGCTCATAATCATATTTAATAACTTCATCTTTGCACTACTACCAAAGATATTCATTTCATATCACCAGGTTGGTCATGTTCATCTCAACACTGCTCATCTTTGCACCATCGCCAAAGATATTCAACAACATGTCATCTTTACACTACTACGCCAAAGATATTCATCAACAATTCATCTTTGCACTACAGCCAAAGATATTCCTCAACAGCTCATATTTGCACTCATGTGCCAAATATATTCATCAATGATTCATATTTGCACTGAGGCCAAATATATTATTATCTCAAAGAAATATATAATCATTTCGTAATTTATATAAACAATAATTATAACCATGTTGATCATTTCACCTTTGCACTTAAGCTAAAGATATTCAATTATAAATTCAATGGTCACGATCATACCAGTCAACAATTCAACTTTGCACTACTGGCCAAAGAGAACCCATAGTCATGATCATACCAATAATCTACACATCTTTACACTCAAGTCAAAGAGAAATTAATATCATCATTTAGGGTTATAAAAATGTTATATATTATAATAAAAATAATATAATCAACATATAGATTTAATCTCAAGAGTAATATTCATAACTCAACTATAATTTGGTCAGAAAAAGAAACCAATTTTGTCGTGAATAGTATCCGTGAATAGTAACTCGTGAATAATAACTCATGAATAGTAACCCCAACATGAAAAAGGTAGAAATTCCATAATAAAATCCATACCAATATTTCGGTATAATGATATTGAAAGAATAACATCATTATGAAGAAAATAATATCCCTTACAATCCCTTACTATAATAATGACAATATCCCTTACTATCCCTTACCTCAAAAGAGCAGCACTTCTGACTGGATATCGGATATGACGTCAAGAAAAACTTGATCAAGAATAAGAACTCACTAAGTATCTAAATACTCACAAAATACACTCGATAATCTAGAGAGAGAAAGAGAAAACTTGTTTTCGGTGTGATTTTCAATTCTAAACAATTTCTATTTATAGGAAAATGTTAGCATCTTTCAAGGAGACTTAACTCGCAACTTTGATGGCTTTTACTCGCTACTATTCCCACCCACCACATTTGAAAATTCAATTGAGCACATTTCTCACCAACAAAAAGTGGGGCCCACCAATTCTAGAATTTTCCATCAAAATCATTTATAACCTAATTTCTGAATCAGTCACCTCTTAAAATTCTTAAAAAAATATACGCTCATTTTTAACGGTTCAAAATTTGTGGATATATACTCAACTTATATATGTATAACGTATCCAAAAATTACAACGATCCAACGGTCGGATTAAATATTATAACTCACATAATAAAGCTGTAATAACACTGATTTGATCTTTTAATACCTCCAATCCGACAAAATACTGATAAAACACCTCAACATTAACTCCTTCATTTATAACCACATAAATAAACCCATCATTTATATCCACATCAAATAAATATTTCTTTATCATATAAATCAATAATTAATTATTCACAAATAATATTACAGAATCACAATTATGACAACCAGGCCGTTCCCAAGAAAGAGGGGGCTTTCCGATAAGGATTTCTTCATCTTGGCCTTGCAATTAGGTGACCAAACCTCTCCTTGATGTAACTTTCTAGACATTGCCAATAATGCTATCTAATAATATTATTCCAAATAATATGAATTATTTATCCGATAATGGAAAAATCTTGTGCAATGACAATTATTGAAACAACAATAATATAAAATATCAACGCAAAGAATTATTGAATCAATAAAATAAAATATTGAATAAAGATTTACTATAACAATTATTGAGTAGTGCCTTCTTCACGTAAGGATCAATAATTCAACAATACTTGTGCAATACCTTGTCTACATCGCAAGCAACCACGCCGTATTATTGTATTTTAACCATGGGTATTCCAACGTTGTTAATTCGTGTAATAACTACGTCGTTATTCAATTTTGTCATTTTCTTCTTCCGGATAGTTATCCGTTATGGGGCCCTGAAATATCGCTTGGCCATGCGTCATTTAATATTCCCAACGTAAAGAATATTCCACGACCACCAAACAAATATTCCCAAACAATAATGAATACTTTATAACCACTTGCGTATTTTAAAAAAAAAAATTCATATATCACCCTTAACTTTAACTTTTATCAATTTAACCATTTACTGAATAGAAAAATTGAATACTTTTATTTCATAAAATTCAGGGTCTTACATTTGAACCAATAATTGACATTGTAGAAAGGGTAGTAATGGAAAGTTGCATAAATGGAAGTCACATGTTTCAAGTAGTTAGGTCAACTCATTATTTGAAAAAACAAAAATATCTGTAATATTAATACATTAAGACAATAATGTAGAAGACGGGTTATATAATTAAAATAGAATAATTTTTGATATTTTTTTTGAATAAATAATGATAATGGAAGGTATAAATCAACTTTTGGTACCTGTACTGGGACACGACTTACAATTTGGTACCCGAAGTGAAAAAATTTACAAACTGGTGATTGTACTCAAAAAATTTTGTAATCTGGTGCTTGTACTTTCCAATTTTTAAATAGTCGTTAAAATTGATCCAACGGGAGAGACAAACATACAGAGAGAGAAGCGAAGTCGACGCGAAGAAGATTCTCGATGTTTTGTTCCATCTTTTCTTGCCTCCTACATTCGCACCATTGCTCCACAGTGGCACCGACTTGGGAACTCTGGTGTAATCCATTCATTTTTGTTGCATGAAGTACTACAATCTTCTTCCTCGATTTCATTTACGATTCCACTCCAAGACGAGCTCATCCATTCAATTAAACACTGAAAAACCCTTTAATAAATATATGGGAACCAATAATCAATGGAGAATCGAGACAAGAAGAATGAGAGAAGAAGAGAACCCTAATTTTCAAACAGAATAAAGATGAAACCCTACTGTTTAACGGAGTGTAACATTTTTTGAGTACAATCACCAGTTTGTAACTTTTTTTACTTCGGGTACCAAATTGTAAGTCGTGTCCCTAATGTTTAACAGAGTGTAACATTTTTCGAGTACAATCACCAGTTTGTAACTTTTTTCACTTCGGGTACCAAATTGTAAGTTGTGTCCCAGTACAGGTACCAAAAGTTGATTTATCCCGTTACTAATTAAAGTATAAATATATTTAGGTTGATAAACTTCATAAAAAGCAGCATCCAATCACTTGTTAATTGAGGTAAGGGATATCATTTTCTTTCTTACTCCTAAATCTAAACTTACTATGGTAAGTATTGCTTATATAATTCCTGAAATGATTAGAAATTCCTTTGAGGTTTGTGTTTCATCTAATATCATTTCACTTGAACTTTTTATTTATCTGAACCTTTTTATTAAATTTTAATCATTATTTTTGAAATATGAATCTTAAATATCATTCTTGAATTTAACTCCACATTTTGGTCATCATGTTGGCAATTTGGACATCATTGGACTCTTGACAAATTATATGTCAAATCTCAAATGTTTATTCTTTTATCTTATTATTCTTACAACTTCCATTCATCTTTTATATCACTGTCATCAAAATCAAGTTATTGTGAATATTTTTGGTCTGGGTGCAAAGATAATATGATTGGTGAATGTCTTTGGCCTGTATGGCAATGACACGTGGTGAAAAGTTCTTTTGGGCCCGTAGTGCAAAGATAGACTGTTGATTGGCATAAACATGACCATTGGTATTACAATTGAATATCTTTGGCTCGTAGTGCAAAGATGAACTATTGATTTTCATGATTATGATCAGGAAATATTGATTGGTGTTATAGGGATAAAATATTGATGGTGAACTTTTAATTTGGAGAAGATTATGAACATTATGATCTATTTTACTCTCCTAATTAATTGATTGATATATCCGTTGCAGTTGTTGATCTAAATTTTTTTGTCTATTATATTTAATTAGATTTTTCACTGTTGAAGACTAAGGATAATATTTTCTTCATTATCTTAGTCATGATATTTATGACACCCCAAAATTCAGATATATGTACCTTGAATCTGGTGCTTCACGATCTAACTCTAATAACATACTAGAATCTCATACAACGGAAAAATAGAATAATTTACATTGATATAATATAAATATTCTCGTCCCAAGTCTTGAAACTATTACTAATACGCTTCATAACTTATTCCAAAACATAGCTTAATACATAACATTAAATAATTCTTAATACATAACCACACTTAGGTCTTATTACATAACCAACCTTAAGTTTAATACATAGCCATAAGATTCAAATTATAGTGTAGAAGGACAAAGTTACTCCATAGCCTTGTCTTTGCCCTTATCCTAGGTTGAAGTTCCGCACTGTTTTGCCTTAACTGAAATGTTAGGAAGCAAGAATGAGCAACAAATTTGCACAGCAAGTAATATAACAATAAATGTGAACAAGTGTATATAAGGTTCATAGTCAATAATAGCTCAGGAATTTAAAGAAGAATGTCGTGAACAAGTAAATATCGATGTTCCAAATCTATTCCAAATCTATCCTTTGAAAAAGATAAAAGCCACTATGGACTAAAAGATTATATGTAAAGCATTCAAAGGTTTCAATAATTTAGAAAGTGAATGAATATATGTGAATCGAATGTCACTACCAGGACCTAAAAATTAATGGTGACACACTAAGAATCCAAAGATTTTG
This sequence comes from Panax quinquefolius, assembly GCA_020205615.1. NCBI lineage: Eukaryota > Viridiplantae > Streptophyta > Magnoliopsida > Apiales > Araliaceae > Panax > Panax quinquefolius. Next base: position 132,936,438 of record CM035172.1, on the reverse strand, counting down.
GCCTACCGTACCTGGTGTTATACATAATGTACCCTGTTGTTCGCACGAATTTCGGTTCCCCAACGTTGTATAGTTTTTCCTTTTATGAGGGTTGTTCATCTTAGCAGATTATAAAAGTCCGCACCAAGGCAATTGGTTTGGATCGCTTTCAAATTCATAGATATTGGTCTAGCCGAAACAAATGGCATAGATGTAAGACCCCAACTTATTATAAATAAAAGTGAATTTTCCTCTATTCATTATTCTAAATTAATAAGGTATTAATTTGATATAATGCTTTGGATATGGGTGAAATGTGAAAATTTTGCAAAATAAGCAAGTGGTTATAAAATATTCATTTTGTCGGGGAATATTCATTTGGTCGTGGAATATTCTTTTTCCGCTTTGGGAATATTTGTAACGACAAATGCAGTAAAACCATTTGTGGGCCCCATAATGGATAATGGTAGGATGAAGAAAATGACAAATTTGAGTTTTTACAAATAACTGGCAGTAGTTATTCATCAAGTAACATCGTTGAATACCCGGTGGTTAAAATCTGATGAATACGCGTGGTTGCACAAAGAAGATACGCTTTTGCACAAGATTGTTGAATTATTGATTCTTACGTAAGAAGGCACTACTCAATAATTGTTACAAAGAATTATCGCTCAATATTTTATTTTATTGATTCAATAATTGCTGCGTTGATATTTTATATTATTGTTATTTCAATAATTGTCACTGCACAGTATTTTCCATTATCGGATCAATAATTCATATTATTTGAATAATACTATGAGATAGTATTATTGGCAATGTCTAGAAAGTTCTGTCAAGGAGAGGTTTGGTCACTTAATTGCGCGCCAGTAAGGAGAAATTCTTATTGGAAAGCCCCCTCTTTCTTGGGAACGGCCTGGTTGTCATAATTGTGATTCTGTAATATTATTTGTGAATAATTAATTATTGATTTATATGATAAGAAAATATTTATTTGATGTGAATATAAATGATAGATTTATTTATGTGGTTATAAATGAAGAAATTAATGCTGAGGTATTTTATCAGTATTTTGTCGGAAGGGAGGTATTAAAAATCATCCATTTATGGATTTCAGATATTTTCTATTTGGAATTTGGAAAAACTCAAAGCTATAAAGTTGTAGAGAATTCGATTTCAGGCAGAATGGACATAAAATTCCTATTTTTCTGATAAACAGGCTATTTTCTATGAATTATTTAAGTTTCAAAAAATAAAATAATTTTTATTAAATTATGGGGTGGGACCCACTTTGGTTTTATCACATGTGGGCTGCAAATTGGTTCAAAGGTGGCTAGCTTGAATTGTCAACAAAGGATGGCATGCGTATAATTATTTTAAATAATATTATTTTATTATTTTAGTCTCCTATGACGTTCTAACATTTTCCTATAAATAGACGCTTAGGTTAGAATTGAAAATCACACCAGAAACAAGTTTTCTTTCTCTCTATATTATCGAGCGTATTTTTTTGAGTATTTTGATACTTTGAGAGTTGTTGTTCGGTACAAATTTTCTTCAGCTTTCTATCCGATATTCCGATCAGAAGTACCGTTATTTTGAGGTAAGGGATGTTATTTCTTCTTAAATGATATTATTTTCTTCAATATCATTATGCCAAAATATTATTTTAAACTTTTATCAAATTTGGAACTTTTGTTCTCTGGGGTTATTCACGATACTGACTATTCATTTATTACTATTATTCATCGAAAAATGAAATTTTCTTTTCTTTGTCCAAGATGTCTATTATGGTTACTATCTTTGATGTATCCATGTTTTGATCTTTATTTTTGAATTTCGCTTCAAAATTGGTTATTATGGAGTATTATTGATCTTGGATAAACTGTTATACTGAATCCTTACTATTTGTCCTTCCGTCTCAATTGGATTCATTTTCTTTAAAATATTTTTCATCATCCCTGGTCCTAAATGATGATATTTATGAATATCTTTGGCCTGAAAGCAAAAAGATGAATGATTAATCGATGAATATCTTTTGGTCTGTAGTGCAAAAGATGAACAGTGTTGAGATGAACATGACTAACTGGTGATACAAATGAATATCTTTGGCTTGTAGTGCAAAAATGAATATTGATTAAATATGTATATTGATTGTTGTTACAGGGATAAAATATTGATGATGGACTTTTAAATCTTAGAAGATAATAGAACTCATTCTCTACTTGACTTTTCTAATGGATTGTTGTTTCCGCTGCAGTTGTTGATTTAAAACTTGTTGTCTATTATATTTTATAAGATTTTTTCCCTGTTGAAAACTAATGATAATTTTTTGTATATTATCTTAGTCATAATATTCTTTACTGGACTAGTTGAGCTCACCCTTTTCCTTTTTGTTCCATTTTTTTCCTCAGGAGGTGAGAACATAGCAGGATCTAGTCGGGGTATGGAGTGATGGTTCTAGAAAGATGTTTTAGCAGTCCTCACTATTTCTATAAAATAGTGTTTGAATAATTGTAATGAGGACTTATTTGAGTGTGGATATTGTCTAGAAGATAATATTTGTATTTAAACTCACAGTATGTGTTGTCGTATTTTGCATGACAATTGTATTATTGAAGTTGTAGTTTGTTTTATGTACCATGTATTTGGCGACTTTGAATGGGTGTTCATATACCTATTTTGGGGCGCCACAGTTGGTATCAAAGCTTAGGATATGGTCTCTGGCTGAGATCGGGGAATAAAACTAGGAGGGGAGAGATGAGTAAATCCTTCGCTAGTGTGTCCTATCTAAGCTTATTTGTTGGTCAGTCATAATATAAGGATATTATGTGATATATTAATTTGTTTAATTAACCCTTGTTTTATGGCAGTATTTAAGAATGGCTGCTGAGAACGTTAACAATGGAGTGTATGAGACTGTGGAACAACCTTTAGTTACAAACCAGGAGAACGTTCAACATGAAGGCAATATTCCTCCTGTAAACAACACTACCGAGCAAACGATGAATGATGGAATGTTTAGGAGCTTTTTGCAGTTCATGCAAAATCAGACGAGGGAGACTCGTGTACAAAATACGGGTGGAAGTGATACCAACGCATGGCTTCATCACAGCCCAATGATTCAAGGAATTGGGACCACCAGAATTTATTGAAAAGCCGGATCCGATCAAGGCGGAAACGTGGGTCAAGAAAATTACCAAGATATTCGATGTCTTGGAATGCACGGATGAACAGAAGGTTCCATTCGCCACCTTTATGTTCCGGTGCAAGGCAGACTCATTGGTGGGAGTCTCGTGAAGCATACCTCACCACCGCACTCAACATATGTCTTGGGAAACATTTCAGAAACTATTCAATGACAAGTACTTTCCGAAAGTATTCGGCTATATGAAGGAGGTAGAGTTTATCGAATGGAACAAAATAATATGATGACGGTGTCCCAAAGACGAGGCGTAAGTTCATTTGAGTTATCTGTGTTTGCACCTCATTTGGTAGAAAATGAGGAACGAATGACAAGGATGTTTCGAGAGGTCTAAAACCCGAGATTAAATCAATACCTTATCTCTCATAAATTTTCTCTCGTATTCAGATGTTGTTGTCAATGTGGCTCAATTATTAGAGCGAGATAGTGAGTATGTTCAACCGAGGACCACAACTGTGGTGGTCATACGGTGACAAAGAATCATCGTGAGCGATGATAACCAACGAGGAGGAAAAATACTGAACAAAAGCGGTAACCACACTGGGTGGTCATCGTGGCCATGATAATAGGAGAGGTGAGAGTCAAGTGGAAATTTCAGAAAGAGGAGATTCAACAACGACGGAAGGCATCAGCAAGAGCACCAAAGACCAACAACAAATTTGGGGAGGAGAACGACCACCAGTTAGATGTTACAAATGCGGGAAAGAGGGACATATCAGCCCAAACTGTCCACAACAATCCAAGGTATGTTACAACTATGGAAAGGAAGGCCACATAGCTAGAGATTGTTCTGTAGCAAAACCAAGTTCAACGGGGATGGTGACTCCAAGGGCTATCCCGGATAAGTCGAAATTAGCGGTTCCTGTAAGAGCGTTTGTCGTGATTGGCCAAAACGTGAGGAACCCGAACGAGGTGATCACGGGTAAGCTAATCTTGAACTCTTGCGAAGTTTATACCTTACTAGATACCGGTTCTACCCATTCTTTTATCTCTCCTACTTGTGCTCAACGTTTAAACTTGACTCCGGAGAAATTGGACTTTGACTTTTCTGTTGAAACTCCGTTGGGTGAAACCTTCGTTACATCTACAGTTTATAAATCTTGCATGATCCAAGTTGGCACTATCACATTACCTGTTGATCTTATCTCTTTAAAGATACTTACTTTTGATGTGATTTTAGGAATTGATTGGTTAACCACTCATCATGCTAAAATTGATTGTTTTCGTAAGGTTGTTGGTTTTCATATTCCTAACCAACCTATCATACGAATTCAAACTACTAAAACACTAAAATCAGTCACTGTCATATCAAGCCACAAAGCTATTCGTTTATTGAAAAACGGATGTCAAGCTTTCTTAGCCTATGTTATGGATTTGAACAGAGACAAGTTAGATTTGCATAATATTTCTGTTGTTAAAGAATTTCCTGATGTATTTCCTGAAGAACTTCCCGGTCTACCCCCAGAACGTGATGTTGAATTCTTTATTGAACTTGAACCGGTTACAAAACCCATTTCTAAAACCCCATATAGAATGGCTCCTATTGAACTTTAGGAGTTAAAAGTCCAACTACAGGAATTGTTAGACATCGGTTTCATACATCCTAGTACATCTCCTTGGGGTGCTTCTATTTTATTCATAAAGAAGAAAGACGGGAGTATGCGACTTTGTATTGACTACCGAGAATTAAACCATGTCACCATCAAGAATATGTATCCATTACCTCGCATTGATGATATTTCGATTCACCGATTTGCAAGGAGCACAATTCTTTTCAAAGATCGACCTTCGTTCGGATATCATCACCAAGATTAAAACCGAGGATATTCCAAAGACCGCCTTCGTAACTCGACACGGGCATTATGAATTCTTAGTCATATCTTTTGGATTGACTAATGCTCCAAATTGCTTTCATGGATATGATGAACCGTGTATTCAAGGAATATTTGGATCAATTCGTTGTTGTCTTTATTAATGACATTCTCATCTATTCCAAAAGCCGTGAAGATCATGAGCACCATTTGAAGTTGATACTTGAAAGGCTTCGTGAAAATAAGCTTTATGCCAAGCTGAAGAAATGTGAGTTTTGGCTTGAGGAAGTAGCATTCCTTGGGCACGTGGTGTCAAAACATGGAGTATCTGTTGACCCGACAAAGATTGAAGCAATACAAAGTTGGGAGCAATCGAAGTCGGTGACCGAAGTACGCAGCTTTCTGGGCTTAGCTGGTTATTATCGGAGATTCGTGGAAGGATTTTCTCGAATCGCTACTCCGTTAACCCAGCTGACTAGGAAAGATAAAAAATTCGTATGGAACGAGGAATGAGAGAAGAGTTTCCAAGAGCTCAAGAGGAGACTCATTTCGACACTGTTTCGCAATACCATCCGCATGGATGGATTTGTTATCTACAAATGATGCTTTGTGCAAAGGGTTAGGATGTGTTCTCATGCAACATGGGAAAGTCATAGCCTATGCCTCACGACAACTCAAAGAATATGAGAGGAATTATCCTACTCATGATCTGGAGTTGGTAGCAGTCGTATTCGCGTTGAAAATGTGGAGACACTACTTGTATGGGGAGAAAGTGGAGATTTATACGGACCATAAAAGTCTCAAATATTTCTTCATCCAAAAAGAACTCAACATGTGGCAACGACGTTGGCTTGAACTATTGAAAGATTACGATCACACTATTCAATATCATCTTGGAAAAGCGAACGTAGTAGCTGACGCATTTAGTAGAAGATCATATACGAGTACGAGTGCGATATTGTCAATGCAAAGGCCTATTCTGTATGACTTGCAAAGGATGGAGGTAGAATTAAAGACTCTAGGGACCCACATGATGATGGCGAATATACGAGTAGAACCAACTTTAATCGATAAAGTTAAAGCTGCTCAAGCTACGGACATAGGGCTAATACGTATGAAGAAGAAAGTGCAAGAAGGAGCTATTCCAGAAGCGAGAATCGATGAAGAAGGAATACTTAGATTCAAATCCAGACTTTGTGTTCATAACGATTCTGACTTGAAGCATAGAATCATGATGGAGGCACACAATACCCCGTTTGCAATCCATCCTGGGAGTACCAAAATGTATCATGATATTCGACATACATTTTGGTGGAACAATATGAAGAGAGAGATCGCAGAGTTTATCTCGATGTGCTTAACTTGTCAACGTGTGAAGGCGGAGCATCAAGTGCCAAAAGGTCCATTGCAACCACTTGAGATTCCGGAATAGAAGTGGGAACACATTACTATGGATTTCGTTACAGGTCTTCCCAAATTTTCTCAAGGCATAGATGCGATTTGGGTTATTGTTGATAGATTAACCAAGTCTACCCATTTCTTGCCGATACGTGAGACTTATTCCCTTGACCATCTTCCTCGTATGTACGTGAATGAGATTGTGCGATTGCATGGCATGCCAGTATCCATAGTTTTGGATCGTGACCCAAGATTCACTTCACAATTTTCGGTTAGCTTGCAGAAAGCTATGGTCACGGATTTACGATTCATTTCAAGATACCATCCTCAAAGCAGACGGAAAATCGAGAGGACTATTCAAACTCTTGAAGATCTATTAAGACTTTGTGTCCTAGATTTCAAAGGGAGTTGGGATAAGTACTTGCCATTGGTAGAATTCTCCTACAACAACAGTTATCAAGCTAGTATAGGCATGGCTCCATTTGAGCGCGTTGTATGGATGAAAGTGTCGTTCTCCAAAGATCTTTCGGGACGAGGTGGGGAGAAGCAACGTTAGTTAGGGACCGTAATTAGTACGCATGACTACGTAAAAGATCCAAATGATTCGACAACGATTTAAACCTCACAAGATCAACAAAAGAGTTATGTTGATCTTCATAGAAAAGGACATGGAGTTTAATATTGGAGATCATGTCTATCGTTACATGTTGCTCCATGGAAGGAGTTACAAGATTTGAAAAGAGAGGAAAGCTCAATCCAAGATTTGTTGGTCCATTTGAGATTCTTGACCGAATAGGAAATGTGGCCTATAGACTCAAGCATTACCTCCAAGTATGTCTCGTGTTCATAATGTTTTTCACATATCCATGCTTCAGAAATATGTGAAAGACCGAACCATATTATGCGTTAGAACCATTTGAGATAGTCAAGATTTAACGTATGAAGAGGTACCTGTTAAGATCTTGGATAGGAAAGAGCATGTCCTACGCACCAAGGTTATACCACAAGTTAAGATTTTGTGGAGGAACCATGCTATTGAAAAATTACCTGGGAGTTGGAATCGGAAATGAAAGCAAGGTACCCTCACCTGTTCAAAACACCAGGTACGTACGTTAATTTCGAGGACGAAATTTTATAAGGAGGGGAGGTTGTAAGACCCCAACTTATTATAAATAAAAGTGAATTTTCCTCTATTCATTATTCTAAATTAATAAGGTATTAATTTGATATAATGCTTTGGATATGGGTGAAATATGAAAATTTTGCAAAATAAGCAAGTGGTTATAAAATATTCATTTTGTCGGGGAATATTCATTTGGTCGTGGAATATTCTTTCTGTTGGGAATATTCGACGTATACGACGCAAAACCATTTGTGGGCCCCATAAGGAATAATTCATTTCGGATGAAGAAAACGACAAATTTGAGTTTTTACAAATAATCTGGCGTAGTTGTTACCATTAACACCATTGGAATACCCGATGGTTAAAAAATATGTAATACGCGTGGTTGCACAAGAGCTACTGCGGTTTTTGCACAAGATTGTTAAATTATTGATTCTTACGTAAGAAGGCACTACTCAATAATTGTTACGATAATTATTGCTCAATATTTTATTTTATTGATTCAATAATTGTTGCATTGATATTTTATATTATTGTTGTTTCAATAATTGTCACCGCACAAATGTTTTCCATTATCGGATCAATAATTCATATTATTTGAATAATATTATGAGATAAGCATTATTGGCAATGTCTAGAAAGTTACATCAAGGAGGTTTGGTCACCTAATCAAGGCGCAAAGAATGAGAGAAATTCTTATTGAAAGCCCCCTCTTCCTGGGAATGGCTTGGTTGTCATAATTGTGATTCGTAATATTATTTGTGAATAATTAATTATTGATTTATATGATAAGGAAATATTTATTTGATGTGAATATAAATGATGGATTTATTTATGTGGTTATAAATGAAAGAATTAATGTTGAGGTATTTTATCAGTATTTTGTCGGAAGGGAGGTATTAAAAATCATCCATTTATGGATTTCGGATATTTTCTATTTGGAATTTGGAAAAACTCAAAGCTAAAAAGTTATAGAGAATTCGATTTCAGGCAGAATGGACATAAAATTCGTATTTTTTTGATAAACGGGCTATTTTCTATGAATTGTTGAAGTTTTAGAAAATAAAATGATTTTTATTAAATTATGGGTGGAACCCACTTTGGTTTTATCACATATGGGCTGCAAATTGGTTCAAAGGTGGCTAGCTTGAATTGTCAACAAAGGATGGCATGCGTAGAATTATTTTAAATAATATTATTTTATTATTTTAGTCTCCTATGACGTTCTAACATTTTCCTATAAATAGACGCTTAGGTTAGAATTGAAAATCACACCAGAAACAAGTTTTCTTTCTCTCTAGATTATCAAGCGTATTTTTGTGAGTATTTTGATACTTTGAGAGTTGTTGTTCGGTACAAGTTTCCTTCGACTTTCCATCCGATATTCCGATCAGAAGTACCGTTATTTTGAGGTAAGGGATGTTATTTCTTCTTAAATGATATTATTTTCTTCAATATCATTATGCCAAAATATTGGTTTGAACTTTTTATCAAATTTAGAATTTTTTGTATCTGGGGTTACTTATTCACGATACTCAAGACTATTCACGAATACTATTTACTATTCAATCAATTCTATTCAAAAAAAAATGAAATTTTCTTCTTTTTATCCAAGATGTCTTTTATGGTTACTATCTTTGATTGTATCCATGTTTTGATCTTTATTTTGAATTATGCTTCAAAATTGATTATTATGGAGTATTATTGATCTTAAATAAACTGTTATACTAATCCTTACTATTTGTCCTTACGTCTCACTGGATTCGCTTTTCTTTAAAATATTTTTCATCATCCTCGGTCCTAAATGATGATATTCTTGAATATCTTTGCCACGTAGTGAAAAGATGAATGATTAATCGATGAATATCTTTGGCCAGTAGCAAAAGATGAGCAGTGTTGAGATGAACATGACCAATTGGTGATACAAATGAATATCTTTCATTGTAGTGCAAAGATGAATATTGATTAAAGATGTATATTGATTGTTCTTACAGGGATAAAATATTTATGATGGACTTTTAAATCTTAGAAGATAGTAGAACTCATTCTCTACTTGACTCTTCTAATGGATTGTTGTTTCCGCTGCAGTTGTTGATCTAAAACTTGTTGTCTATTATATTATATCAGATTTTTTTCCTGTTGAAAACTAATGATAATTTGTTGTATATTATCTTAGTCATAATATTCTTTACTGGACTAGTTGAGCTCACCCTTTTCCTTTTTGTTCCATTTTTCTTCTCAGGAGGTGTAAACATAGCAGGATCTAGTCGGGGTATGGAGTGATGGTTCTAGAAAGATGTTTTAGCAGTCCTCACTATTTCTGTAAAATAGTGTTTGAATAATTGTAATGAGGACTTATTTGAGTGTGGATATTGTCTAGAAGATAATATTTGTATTTAAACTCACAGTATGTGTTGTTGTATTTTGCATGACAATTGTATTATTGAAGTTGTAGTTTGCTTTATGTACCATGTATTTGGCGACTCAGAATGGGTGTTGTATACCTATTTTGGGGGCTTCACAATAGACGTTTTTCTCAACACACTTAGGAATAATGCGTTCAACGTTCGCAACAAAATTTAAAGAATCATTTTCAAATATGTAAGTATGATTTTCATGAATTTAGATAACACAAAAATTATTCTATAGAACAATTCGCTTATAGGATCAATAAGTGTACAAGTTCAGATACTTGCTCAATATAGCTGTAGTTAATATAGCAACAATTAAGAAACTTACATAATATACGAAGTTGTGTAAGTTAGAGAACTTGCACAATATATAGCAGTTGGTATGATAATATTTTGTTTACTCAAAGTGAGAGAACTTGCAAAATGCACAAAGTTATGCAAGTCTAGAGAACTTGCACAAAGGAGATAAGGTTTATATACTTTCATAATAGAAACATTTGAAGAGGGTCAGGGAACTTTCATTCAATATAAGAATTAAATGAATTTAGGAAACTTTCATTTAGCGTAGATTACAGTTTTAAAGTTTAACGTCACGTCAATATCCTATTATATCATAGTTATGTATATATACATATTCATTAGTTATACAAGCTCGATACATAACTCAACGATCCTACACACATATTATACACATGTTTAATCACGTACATCATATACATTCAGTCATATATTTGATATACCATCAAACCACTAGTTGCTTAATCAACCTTGTATGTGTCTTTGAAAGTTTTATTTAGGAATGTTCTAGAAACTTTTGAAATATTGATTCAACATAGATATACATGTTTGAATACTTAATACATCACTCAATTTTGTTTTAGAACTTAGGATATTAATGTAAACATGCTTCAAGGTTCAGATTATAGTTTAAAACAATATGTCAAAACTGACATGTGGCACAGATGAGCTACATTATGACAAGGGAGTGGCGCAGCTGCACAACTCCCTATCAAGTCCAGAGTTAAGCTTTGAGTTTCTTGTTCCCCATCTCATTTATTAGATTGTATAGATATTAACTGTAAGACCCCAACTTATTATTAATGAAATTTAATTTTCTCTATTTATTATTTTGAAATAGTAAGGGTTGATGTGATTAATGTGGATAGTTAGGGTAAAATACATAAATATTTCAAAATAAGCAAGTGGTTATAAAATATTCATTGTTGTTGGGGAATATTCGTTTGGTCGTGGAATATTCGTACTATCTGGGAATATTCATAACGACCACAAGTAGTGACCCATATGTGGGCCCCATAACTGAAAGCGATTGGATGAAGAAAACGACAAATATAAGTTGTTTAAAAATAACGACGTAGTTGTTCACTGGTATCATCTTGTTAAAATACTCTGGTGGTTAAACACAAGAAGAGCACAGTATTGCACCAATTATTGATTCTTACGTAAGAAGGCACTACTCAATAATGGTTACGATGAATTATTATTCAAAGATTTTAATTCTTTGCGTTGATATTTTATATTGTTGTTGTTTCAATAATTGTCATTACACAAGATTTTTATTATCAAGCAATAATTCATATTATCTGAATAATATTATTAGATAACATTATTGGCAATGTCTAGAAAGTTTTACATCTAAGGAGAGGTTTGGTCACCTAATTGCGGCGCCAAGTAGAAGAAGAAATTCTTATTGGAAAGCCCCCTTTCCAGGAACCATGCTGGTCATCAATATTGTGATTCGTAATATTATTTGTGGATAATTAATTATTGATTCATATGATGAGAAAAATATTGATTTTATGTGGATATAGATGGAGAAAAATTTTATTGTGACAATTGTTGAAAATTAAAATTTTATCTTTTTTACGATAAAATAATTCATTTAAATATATTATTATATTTTAATAATATAATAATGGTGATATTTTTACAACGAATATGGGATATATGAGTATACGAGGAGGAGGAGTATTTTGTTGCAATAAATGTTTAAAACATGTTAAACATGTCGGTGGACCCCATTTATCGAATGAAATTTGATTATACACTGTAAAATCGTCTGTTTGTGGATTTTTGGTCAATTTCTATTTGGAATTTGGAAAAACTTTCTTCTCGCAAAGTTGTAGAGAATTGAATTTCCTATAAAAAACACGGAGATTCAATTTTTCGATGAAATGGCTATTTATTATGAATTATTGAAGTTCAAATTCCTAATAATTGATTTTGGAGTTTAAAATATTTTTTGTAAGAAAAACTTTTTTGTTGTAATTGAGTGGCTCACATGTGTTATAAATGATCTGAAATCAGATTTCTAAGGTGGGCTTGAATATTTTTAAGAAATATTATTATTTTATTAAATTTTTCGCTTTGGTGTTCTAAAGCATTTTCCTATAAATAGGGTGCTTAGGTTAGAATTGAAAATCACACCGTAAACTCAAGTTTTTCTCTCTATATTATCGAGCGTATTCTTGTGAGTATTTTGAGTATACTTTGAGTATTGTTAGACGGTGCAAGTTCCTTCAAAGACTATATACCTTGTGATTCAAATTAGAAGTACTAATCTTTTGAGGTAAGGGATGTTATTTTCTTCTCAAATGATATTATTTCTTTAATATCATTATCTTTGAAATATTGGTTGGAACTTTTATCAAATTTGAAACTTTTTCATGTCGGGTTACTATTCATGAGTTACTATTCACGAGTTACTATTCATGAGTTACTATTCACGATTCTTATTCACGAGTACTATTCATGAAGCGTGAAGATGTTTTTGTGGAATTTCAATCTTTTGGTATCGAGTTACTATTCACGATACTGCACTATTCATTTAAAAAATAAAATTTCTTCTTTTTGTCCAAAATATCTATTCGGATACTAGCTTTGATTGTATCCATGTTTTGATCATTCTTGAATTTTACACCTACTACGATCATTTTTGAGGTATTTTGAACATGGATAAAAACAAAGTACGAATCCTTAATCCTTAATCCTTGTCATTTTGTTTCATTGGATTCGCTTTTTTAAAAATATTTTCATCATCCTCGCCTTAAATGATGATATTATTGAATATCTTTGGCCTCAGTAGTGCAAAGATGAATGATTTTCAAGAATATCTTTGGTAGTAGTGCAAAGATGAACAGTGTTTAGATGAACATGAATTAATCGATGAATATCTTTGGCCTGTAGTGCAAAGATGAATATTTGATTCCGGATGTATATTGATTGATGTTGTTGGGGATAAAAGATAGATGATGAACTTTTAAATTCATACATAGAAGATAGTAGTTTGCATTCTCTACTTAACTCTTCTAATGAATTATTATTTCGGCCGCGAATATTGATTTAAAATTTGTTGTCTATTGTATTTATTAGATTTTTCCCCGTTGAAGACTAACGGTAATTTGTTGTATATTATCTTAGTCATAATATTCTTTATTGAGCTAGTTGAGCTCACCCTTTTCCTTTTGTTCCATTTTTCTCGGGAGGCGAGAATATAAGCGAGTACTGAAGTCTGGGGTATGGAATGAAGGTTCTAGAGAGAGTCGTTTAGTAGTCCTCACCATTTTTGTAAAATAATGTATCAATAAATGTGATGAAGATTTATTTGAGTATAGATATTGTCTAGAAGATAATATTTGTATTTAAACTCACAGTTTTACTGTTGTAATAATAAAGTTGTAGTTATTTCTGTACCATGTATTGACAACTCAGAATGGGTGATGTATACCTATTTTGGGGGCGTCACATTAACACATAACAAATATAAACGTTAAGAGGTCTTGGGTTAGGTTTGGTCTTTCCTAAGGTCATTTCAAGTTTACTTTCATGCTTTATGGTTTTATATTGAAACTTTTTATTCATTCAAGGCTAAGTGAGTCCATGAAATCAAGATGATAACTACATTAACCATTTAACCATTTAAGGATTTTAGACAATCTATAGTACGCATGTTCGTATGTATTCAATTCATTTACTCATAGCTAGTATTGTTCTTTACTTGAAACTCAATTAAAATCACCCTTGAATAACTTATATTGTATCTAACTAGATGAGTGGACATATAAGTCATGTTTAGAGACATGAAGAGTACTAGCATGCAATCCTATAAGTTCAAAACATAAGTAACACCATGCTCATAGATATTAGTTCCAAAACTTTCAAGTCGACTTTTAAAGGTCATTCTAAACCATGCTAAAGCAAGTCGATTACAAGCAAAGAAACTATAAATCATATCCCATGCTCATTTATACACCTAACTCAACAATATGCATATGTTAAAAAAGTCAGAACTTAAATATCACAAGTTTCATTAAAGTTTGATTCCAAAGTTTCAAATTTTCTTAAGAAAATATACACTAAAATCAACTCATGATATGCAAAGGGACTATAGACCACATGTCAAACCTACTTTCATGCATAACTAAGTTAGGGGGGTGTATTTAATTAAGATTTTTAAGGACTTTCAAAGATTTTAAAAGTTTGGTTGTATTCAATCAAGACATTTAAAGAGTTTATAAAAGTTTATTGGTATTCAATTACAACTTTTTTAATGTCTTTAAAAGTTAGGTGGTATTGAATTAAGATTTTTACAGTCTATAAAAGTATTTTGGTATTCAAAAAGTCATAGATTTTTCAGATTTTTATCAAATGGTAGGGTTTGACAGACTTTAGAAGAAGAATTATAACTATCAACCCATATCCAAAGTCTAACCTCACCTCTAAAGACTTCTAGAGACTTTTAAATATTAAACACAAATGTGAAAATTCGGATTGCCAGTAAAAAGGGAACCCATAAATTCGCGGTGTAAATACAAATTCGCTCATCTCTAAAGACTTCTAAAGACTTTTAAATATTAAACACAAATGTGAAAATTCGAATCTCCGGTAAAAAAGGAACCCATAAATTCGCGGTGTAATACTCAGAAAAAAATAATAATAAATAAAATAAATAAATAACATTTAAATTTATATTTTAAATAATTTAATTGGACTTTGTCTTTTATTGAGTCAAACTAGTTATTTATTTTATATGGGCTAATAAGTATTAATATGTGACGAATAAATTAATTTGATAAAATTTGGGCCTTAAAACTAATTGAATTGAATTTATATGTGGATAAAATTAAATCATATTATAATTATGAGAATTAACAAGATATATTAATGAGTAAACAAATAACTAAAGACCTAATCTGTTTCGCGGTACGTGTAATCGAGGAAAGAGGAAAAATGCACAGTAAATTGGTAAGAGAGAAAGCCGCAGGTCGAAAGCTTCCAATACAAAGACGAAAGAAATTTGTTTAATAAAGGTGAGATAAAATCATGAAACTCTCAGATCAATTGTGAAGATTATGTATGTGTGTGTATATATATATATATGGGGAATATGGAGGTACACAGCCGTGTAACTTTTAAAGTTACACGGTCTACGAACGTAGAGTGAGTTCACTCTACGATCGTAGAGTAGTCACTCTACGATTTATGAATTCACTCTACGATCGTGGACTACTCTACGATTGTAGAGTGAATTCACTCTATTATCTCGAGAGTTACTTTCACGATCGTAGAGTGAAATCACTCTACGATCGTAGAATCGTGTAACTTTAAAAGTTACATGGTCATGTACCTCAATTTTTACCTATATTTTTATATATATATATATATATATATATATATATATATTTAAAGCTTTTGTCTTACGATTAATTATACTGCATGATTTGGTAAAAGGAGGGATTATACACACACACACACACACACATATATATATATATAAGACAAAATGCTCATATATATATAGTAGTAAAGCAATCAATATGGTATTGAATCACACGCTCACACAAGAGTGTGGATTTCATTTTTTGCGAAGGAAAAAAAATAAAATCATGGACCTAAATAATAATCGAATGATCAGAAGCCATGTAATAAATATATTATAATATTTATGTATTCTAATTCTTAGATTAAATAATATTGTCAGAACTTGAAATTTTTGTATAATATGTTTTTTGAAATTTGTTATCATAAGCAATGGATTATTATTTATAATATATGCACTAAAAAATATAATAAATAATTTAACTGTGTAGCAAAATTTTAATCTTAAATCTAATAATCTTTCAATTTTATATATTAGAAGTATACAAAAGTCTATCACAGTCTTGATAAAAAGTTTATAAAAGGCTGTTACTTATTTCATGGAGTCTATAAAAGTCATTTTAAAAAAGTCTTTAGTCTTTAAAAGTCATTAAAATCCACAAATTCTACAAAAGTTTGTCACTTAAAAAAGTCTTTAAAAATCTTAATTGAATACACCCCTTAAACTAACATGCTAGAGATATCATATTACAACAAAAAGTCAGTTTCAAGTTCTAGTGCACGCTTAGCAATTGCTACTGCTCAGATCAGGGTGGGAGCCAGATCTAAGATGCTTTAGGGACAGCCTCAAAAAGCAAAATAGAAAGCAGCAATTGCTTATCTTGAACTGCAGAAGAGGCGCATCTGCACCCTTCCTGGACAATTCCTAGAACGGCTCTGCTTCTGTAGAACTCAGAAACCATACAAGAAATACTTCAAAGCAACAAGCTTAAACCAACTACATTGCTTTCAAGCATTCATATAAACTCAGTTAACATTAAGATACTAATTTCCAATACAATTAACAGATGATTCATGAAAATTCTAAGAATTTGTAAAACTTAAACTTAAGAACATGCTTAGCAGTAATGTTACCTCTTGAAGCTTGAATTGTTAACTTTTATTCCTCAAACTTCTGATTACACCTCAATTCAACAACCTCACTCAATTTACAATATACTCTCTATATGGAACTTATCAGACAATCTAGCAAATTCAGTTTAGAATAGAAGGATTGTTATTTATAGAGAATTTATTACCCAAATTTGGGTCTTGCACATTGAATCAAACCAATGGAATATAGAAGATGCCATTGGATTGAGAAGGTTTAGTGAAAAGCAGTTACCTGCTCCTTCCCCTGCATTCTTATAGCTATCATTAACAAGCTACTTATCAGCAACAATGAAATAGGATAGGCCAATGGCCTATTACGGCTGATTAATGAAGTCTGACACTGATTTTGGGATAAAACTTATTACTCTCTTATTTATCAGTAAAGTGGACCTCATACACTAAGGTTACTTTCTTTTTGGACTCACAAAGTCAACTTTAATGTGTTATTATTATTACCTTATACTAAGTTAGGGTCACACATACACCTACTCATATAATCCATATATATTGGGTTAGTCTCAATAATATTTAAATTGGTTAGAATATAATTCAGTTGGGTATCAACAATCCATTATATTACATAAAAATTATTATTTCCAATACACCCAAATATTATAATGATAATTAATATTAAATATTTATTTTCCAAAATTAACTTTCTTCCATAATTCTTAAGATACACATTTAATTAATTCACTATGTACTATAATGCCACACAAGACTCATTTATATGACTTAGTAATGTACATAATTAAAGCTTACTTTTATCATATGGTCTTATATAACAACTATTCACATATTATAATATTATTCTTAACATCTCATATTATATTTATGCATGAAGCAACCTTATGAATTATTTATATTCTTACACCACACATGTAATTGCATATAACAATTAATAAAATAATACTAATTAATCTATCACATTATTAAATCATTCTTTTATTAATTTAATTAAACAATTACTTATTTCATCACTTTGCCACACTAGACATATCACATAAGCTTAATATAAGTTTTTTATTAATTCCACCACATCACATACTTGTTACATGTTTCACTCAATTTGAATTAAAATATTACTTTTCAAGACACACATAATTATATATGTATTTCAACATAAATATCCAAACAATTTAGTTTCAATATTAATATTGTTTACTGGGCTATTACAATTTAAATTCATGGGTATTACAATATTTTTTATTGGGCTATTTGAACTCACCCTTTTTCTTTTTATTACATTGTTCTTCTCAGAAAATGATAGTGTAGCTGGGACTAGCCTGGGTGTGGAGTGATGGTCCGAAATAGTTTCTATAGTTGTCTTCACCATATTGTTAAATGTTGTGACAATAATCATGTTGAGGACTTATAGTATGTGTTTTCGTATCTTATACAACATTATAATAATTTGAGTGTGGATATTGTCGTATTATCTACGACACTATATTAAGAGAACGTATTGTTTTGGTATATTATATTTTGGCGATTCAAATTGAGTTGTGTTGACCCCATTTTGGGGGCGTCACAGAAGATTAGGAATTGGGGATTAGTGAATTGTAGAGAAGGCTTTTGGATCGTAGCTCTGATATCATGAACAGAGGAGAGAAGATGGAAGAATTATGTTATATTCCACACCCTATAATGATACAATTACATGTGTGTGTGTGTGTATATATATATATATATATATATATATATATATATATATATATATTCACCAATGATGCTCAGAATCATCTAAACTAGAAAAGATTACAAACAAATATGAATAGAATATTTGAACATATATGTTGCACTAATTAAGGAACTAAAATTGTTTCTTCTGAGTCAGTCGGCCTTTGTTCCCGGCATTGATTGGCTTTGATATTTCTATCACCATGATATTTCATTAAAACACATCAATTAACAAAACACTTCCTAACATACTAGAAAGTTTTTAAAAGAAAAAATGAATAGGAAGAAGTAGTTAGGGGTCTTACCTTTCTTAATCATCTTCTTCTTGATCTTGGCTAGATGATCAAAATCAAAGTTTTCTTCTCGCCGAATTCAAGCTCTCTCCTGCTTTTCTTTTTTCTCTTTTCTTACTAGTCTTAGGAAATGAAGATGAAAGAAATAAACTAGCTAATGTTTGGCTAATTTAATTGGTTAGAGGGAATAAGAAATTAAATGATAGCTTCATTTGGATAAAAATTTACCATTAATGGGAAATGACTCACCCACTTGATCTCCCCTCCTTCCTTGTCCGACCACCTCTCTCTCTTCTCTCCTTTTCTATGTTCAATTCACCACATATATGCATGAAATGTCGTCACGTGACACATGGCCATCAAGTTGATTAATCAACTGACATATGGAACAACTAATATTTTGGCTCCAAGACTTCTTCCACTTGACTCCAAATATCTTGGCTCAATCCAAGCCAAATCATACTCATCCTAGCCAAGTCATCTTAAACCTTAGTCAAGCCATCTTAAACCTTAGCTAAGTTATCTCAACCCTAGGCTCACTTGACAGGGTTATTTCTTAACTTTCTATTTTTTTCTAGTTTCTTTTTAGTTTGTTTCTCTAACTTTTACGTTTAATCAAAATATTGACTTTCTCATTTTCAAGTTTCAATTTCACTTTCTGTCCTCATTTTCCGAACAAACAATATGTCAAAAGTTGAAATTTTCGAAAATACAAAAACACAATTTTAGCGTGAACAGTTATTTTACGTCTTTTCTGATAAAAATATTATTATTGGAGATTTCGTCTCCTTTTTCCAAATAAACGATATGCCGTAATTTGAAAAGTTCAAAAACCAAAAAAACGTTTTCTGTGTTTTATAAATAGTGATTTAGTGTTTTTCTCAGAAAATTTATATTTCGTCGAAAAATTCCAACGCACATTCATAATCACATAACACGAAATCTAGGTCAAAAATCAACCTTTAATCACATAAAACACAAACATTTTCATAAAAATATTTATTTTATTTAATAAATATTAATAACTCTTATTACAAGGATGCTAAATTCTCGATCATTACATTTTCCTCCCTTATAAGGACTTTGTCCCTAAAATTACAATACAAGGTTACACAAAACGATGGGAATAATTAATTCTCATTTCATTCTTCCTATTCTATGTATATTTTAAAACAATAACTTTTATTATTGCTTTATTATAGGAATACTCTATATAAGAATAACTCTACGCAATATTATAAAAAAATTTGGTCCCAATTTGGGCCAAGTATAAATAGAAATAACCTCTAAATTGTAATATGTTATATATTTTTTAAGTCTCTTGTATTAAGAAACTATACCTCTATATAGTAATAATTTATATATATATATATATATATATATATGATATATAGAGAGAGAGAGAGAGACAATATTAATTTTAAAAGAATACATTTTTATAAAAGACTATATTTCTTATAAAGAACTACATTTTCTATAAAAGACTACATTTTCTATAAAAGACTCTATAAAAGACTATATTTCCTATAAAAGACTACATTTTCCTAGTTTGAAAATCTAAATAATTTATGTTTTCTTTAACTTTGCATAAATATTTTTGAATAATAATTATTAGGGAGTTCTTATTGATATTGTTGTTAAAGTGGATATTTTTTGGTGTTCAAAAAATATTTTTGTACTAATACCTCTATTTAGTAATAACCTCTCAATTAGAATATAAATAGTTTGAATTCCAAAGCCTCATTCCTAAATAGAGTTTTTTGTCAGATTCATATTCTTAACATTTGTTAGAAATATAATAGTGGTGACACAATATAAATTCTATCATGTTAAGAATTTCATGTTAATTTATTGTCTAAAAGTTAAAATGTATCCCTAACTTTGTAACAAACTAAAATAAAAAGTGTATATTCGATTGAGTATTCTACATATTCGATTGAGTATTCTATATATGTCAACAATTAAACTTACTATTCCTTGCGGTATTAAATACCTCCAAGTATTGAATAGTTAAAAAATGATGTAAAGAGGTAATAAATCTTAGACTAAAAGACAATTTGCACCCCAAACTTTACATACATGTTGACGTTTGCACTCCAAACTGAAAAATATGTTTAAGTAAATCACAAACTTCAGTTATAGTCAACAAAAGACACATTTTATTCATTTAACTGGTCAAAAGTGACCGGCTAAGACACACGTGTGGATCTAGAGGAATATTTAAGTATTTTCCATATTTTCTTCTACTTCCTTTGCTGGAACAAGCTACTAATTAAGTCTTTTCCATATCCTCTACCTCCACCTCCATTCTGCCCCAGTTTTTAGTCATACTCTTCCTCACTCTTCCAAATATTCATCTCACTCCTCCGACCCTGCAAATTCCTCCACCACTTCTCCCCTAACCGTCACATCGCCGTTCATAGCTGACGATAACGAAACACAATTTTTTGGAATATTTAGAAAATTGCACATCGGCAAAAAATATTTGGAAACACAATTTTTTGTTTGGACAGAGATGGAAAAAATCTATTAAATCACCATCGGCTCTGCAATAATTTGTAAATCAAACATTAGACCCTAGTAAGAAAAACAAAACAAAAAACAGGGGAAGTAGAAAAAACTTAAAACTTTTAATATTTGAAGGCTAGAAAAATGCTTGAATTGTCTTGGCAAAAGGCTTTTTGATTTTCATGAGATGAGCTCTAATCATTTTTCAACTACTGCAACTTTTTGCCAGGCCAAAATATTTGATTGGCTTGACAAAAATTGTTCGTTTTTGACGAAAACACTGGAGAAATAGAGGAACTAACAAAAAAGAAATGACAAAAATTGAGATCTTACAATAACTAGAAGCCATTATATTTGATGAATTTGTACGTAGTGTTTTTGGTTCTATTCTAACTGCTTCTATGTAAGACCCCAACTTTTATGAATAAAGATGAATTTTCTATAAATATCATTTTTGAATATTATGGAATGAATTTGATATAATGTTATAGTTGTGGGTAATATTTATAAATTTTAAAATCGTAAGTTGTTATATAATATTCGATTGGTGGGGAATATTAAGCAGAATATTCGATACAACGACTAATCATTGGTTGACCCATAGCGGAATTATTGTCGATTGATTGAAAGCGACAAAATACTTTATAAAAATAACGGAAGTTTTACAGTTAGCTGTTGAAAACCGATTGTTAAAGAAATACGATGTCTGGCGTAGTTCTTGCGATGATCTGCGGTATTGATTATTGATCTTACGTGAAGTCACTTAGTTTAGTTCGATTATTATTCACGATAATTCTTTGCGTAGTATCTCTCGTTATTTGATTTGATTATTGTCGATATTTTATAATCAATAATTGAGATGATAAAGTTATTAATATTATTATTTGCAATATTAACGATGTCAGAAGTTACATCGGGGAGAGGTTTGGTCACCTAATTGGAATGCCGATGGGGAGAAATCTTTATTGGAAAGCCTCTCTTTCACAGGAGCGACAGTCGATTAATATTATGAATTATAATAATGATGATGAGTTTTGTTTTATTAGTATTATTAATGTAATAAAAGCGGAAAAACTTTTATATAAAGCAGAATACTTTTATAAAGTTATTCGTTTTATTAGTAATAGTAAAATCTTTTTATATAAAATAGAATACTTTTATAAAGTTATACATTTTATTAGATAATAATTAGAATATATTATATTTTATTATGCATAGTATTTGTATAGTGCCTACATAGTCTTTGATAGTAAAATCTTTTATATAAAAAGCAGAATCTTGTATAAAGTTATTCATTTTATTAGATTATAAATAGAATATATTATATTTTATTGTAAACCAATCCGGACCGCCCATTTAAAGTAAATCAATCTGGACCATTCATGAATTAATTCTTATACGATCCATTCTTCTATAAATAGAAGCTCATTCTTTCATTATTTCTTACGAATTCTTTGAAACTCTAGAGAGAAACTATAGAGAGAGTTCTTCTTCTATAATCTTGGCGTATTTCTTTAGAGTTTAAAGAAAGCTTTTGAAAGCGTAGTCTGAAGTTTTCTTTGAGTATATCCTCGCCTAAAAGTCAAAATACTCTTCTTTTACGGTAAGGGATATTATTTGTTGTCTTTCGTTAGGGTATTCCTTCTTTTTATTGGTGAAATTCTTTTGTTATTCCATTATTTATTATTACATTGGAATAACTTTTGTATCATGAGGATACCCTATACTTGGTGAAATTCTTACATTATTCAATTATTTATTATTACATTTGGAACATCACCGTGCATGCATTTACGCATTGACACGGTTCCGTTGTTTATTATTCTGTTGGAACATCACGTCGTGCGTTTACGCATGACCGTTCCATTATTTATTATTATGTTGGAATAACTTTGCCTATGCGATTACATCGCATGCTGGTGATTTCTTTTGTTATTCCATTCTTTATTATACTCGGTTAGTTAAAGTTTTGACTTCTATACTCCATGAAATTAGTGGAATATCCTTGATATTTGCGCTTCATCCAGTATCTTTTCATGGAAATATTCTTCTGAGCATTCTTAAGTGTTACTCTACAAAGAAGTATCATGTTGACAATTTGGACATTATTAGTTTCTGGATAATTAAGTTGTATTTGAATTTTGTACCATGTATTTGGCGACTCAGAATAGGTGATGTATACCGATTTTGTCTTAATTATACAACAGTTGTGTAAAATACGACTAAATATATGCTTTAAGTTTTAATACAAATATTATCATCTAGACAATATACAAACTCAATGGGGTCCTCATTACATTTATTATCACAATATTTCGTAGAATAGTGATGACTACTAATGTTATTATCTGGACCATCACTCTGTTCCCCGACTAGTCCCTGCTACGTTCTCATTTCCTGAAGAGAACAATGAAAGCAAAAGGGTGAGCTCAACTAGCCCAGTAAGAATTATTATGACTAAGATAATGCAGAATAAATTATTATTAGCCTTCAACAGTGTTAAACTGATAAAATATAACAAATATCAAGTTTAACTGCAGCGGAACAAGCAATCCATTAGAAGAGTCAAGTAGAGAATAAAATCTACTATCTTCTATGATTTAAAAGGTTTTCATGACTTTTATTGCCGAGACTCAGCTTAATAAATAATCCACATCATCCCTGCACTACGACCAAGGATATTCATTAGTATCACAACCACAAATTATCCATGTACCACAGCCAAGGATATTCATGTATTCATCAATGGTCATGATGATGCCAACAACTGTCTATCAATGCACTACGGGTCAATGAGAACTTTTTCCACATCATTTGTAACATTAAGGTCATGATTACACCGAATAATCCCTGGTCATAATCATACCAAGTCCATCTATGCACTACAGGCCACAAACGACTTTCAACATAATATAAACACGAGGATGACGACAATGATATAAGAATTCAATAAAACAAGTTCAAGAATTAATTTATCCAGGAACTAATAATGTCCAAATTGTCAACATGATACTTCTTGGTAGAATAACACTCGAGAATGCTCAGAAGAATATTTCATGAAAAGATACTGGATGAAGCGCAAATATCAAGGATATTCCACTAATTTCATGGAGTATAGAAGTCAAAACTTTAACCAACTGAGTATAATAAAGAATGGAATAACAACAGAAATCACCAGGCATGCGATAGACCGCACAGACAGGTTATTCCAACAAAATAATAAATAATGGAACCAGGTTATGCGTAAAAGCACCGACAGGATATTCCAACAGAATAATAAATAATGGAACAAGGTCATGCGTAAACGCACAGACAGGATGTTCCAACAGAATAATAAACAATGGAACCAGGTCATGCGTGAAACGCATGCATGTGATGTTCCAATGCAGAATAATAAATAATGGAATAATGTAAGAATTTCACCAAGTATAGGTATATCACGTATACAAAAGTTATTCCAATGTAATAATAAAGAATAAAATAACAAAAGAATTTCACCAATAAGAAAGAAGGAATACCCCTAACGAGTACAACAAATAATATCTCTTACCGTAAAAGAAGAGTATTTTAACTGCTAGGGCGAGGATATACTCAAAGAAAACTTGCACTACGCTCAAAGCTTTCTTAAACTCTAAAGAAATACGCTCAAGATTATAGAACAGGAACTTTCTCTATAGTTTCTCTCTCTAGAGTTTCAGTGAATTCGTAAGAAATAATGAAGGAATGAGCTTCTATTTATAGAAGAATGGATTGCATAGTAACTAATTAATGAACGATACAGATTGGTTTACAATAAAATATAATATATTCTATTTATAATCTAATAAAATGAATAACTTTATAAAAGTATTCTGTTTTATATAAAAAGATTTTACTATGCAAACACTACGCAGTGCACTACGCTTATAATAAAATATAACATATTCTAATTATTGTCTAATAAAATGATAACTTTATAAAAATATTCTATTTTATATAAAAAGATTTTACTATTAGTCTAATAAAACGAATAACTTTATAAAAGTATTCTGTTTTATATAAAAAGTTTTTCTATTTTATTACATTAATAATACTAATAAAACAAAACTCATCATCATTATTATAATTCACAATATTAATCGACCAGGTCTTTCCCAGGAAAGAGGGGACTTTCCAAAAAGGATTTCTCCCTATTGGCGCGCAATTAGGTGACCAAACCTCTCCTTGACAAAACTTCTAGATATCGTTAATATTGCAAATAATAATATTAATAACTTTGTCATCTCAATTATTGATTATAAAATATTGACAATAATTGAATCAAATAACGTGAGATACTTATGCAAGCAATTATCGTATACAATAATTGAACAAAACCGAGTGACTTCTCACGTAAGCATCAATAATCAATCTGATTGTGCTATTGTGCAACTATGTATACATTGTACTTTTAACACCGGGTGTTTCAACAGCTAATTAACAGTAAAACTTCCGCCGTTATTTTCATAAAGTAATTTTGTCGTTTTTCAATCCGACAATAATTCCGTTATGGGGTCCACCAATGATTGTGCCGTTGTCATGCATTTAATATTCCTGTTAAAACAAATATTCCCCGACCAATAGAATATTATATAACAACTTGCGTACTTTGCAAAATTTATAAATATTACCCACAACTATAACATTATATCAAATTCATTCCAAAATATTAAAAAATGATATTTATAGAAAATTCATCTTTATTCATAAAAGATGGGGTCTTACAACCTCCCCTTCTTATGAAATTTCGCCCTCGAAATTAGGGTACGTACCTGGTATGTCGAAGAGGTAAGGATACCTTGATTTCATTTCAGATTCTAACTCCCAAGTCATTTCCTCAACATCGTGGTTTCTCCACAAAACTTTGACTTGAGGTATAACCTTGGAGCGTAGAATATGTTTCTTCTTATCCAAGATTTAAACAGGAACCTCTTCATACGTCAAATCTTCCGTTATTTTTTTCGGTTCTAACTCAATAATGTGGTTCGGGTCTTCCACATATTTACGTAACATGGATATGTGAAAAATATTATGAACACGAGACATACTTGGCGGTAAAGCGAGTCTATAGGCCACAGTTCCTACTCGATCGAGGATTAAAAATGGGCCGATGAATCGAGGATTGAGCTTTCCTCTCTTTCCAAATCTCGTAACTATTTTCCATGGAGCAACACGTAACAACACATGATCTTATATATCGAATTTCACGTCCTTTCGATGAAGATCAGCATAACTCTTTTGTCGATCTTGTGAGGATTTTATACGTTGTCGGATCGTTTGAATCTTTTCCGTAGTCATACATACCAACTCCGGTCCCAACAACGTTGCTTCACCCACCTCATCCCAGCGTACTGGAGAATGACACTTTCTTCCATACAACGCCTCAAATGGAGCCATGCCAATACTTGTTTGATAACTGTTGTTGTAGGAAAACTCCACCAATGGTAAGAACTTATCCCAACTTCCCTTGAAGTCAAGGACACATAGTCTTAATTAATATTCAAGAGTTTGAATAGTCTTCTCCGAATGCCCGTCCGTCTGAGGATGATATGCCGAGCTAAATCGTAAATCTGTGTCCATAGCTTTCTGCAAACTAACCCAAAATCGTGAAGTGAATCTTGGGTCTCGATCAAAAACTATGGATACTGGCATATCATGCAGTCTTACAATCTCGTTTATGTAACAACCCGATATTTTTATATAAATAAATAAGAAATTTTGCGTATAAATTTTTTCTTTTTTAAGGATGAGGATTTGTACAAGATAATGTGTATATGTATTTATGTGGTAAATAAAAATATATTTATTACATAAATATTTACAAATAAATTTATTTTATAATTATTGATTATTATAAAGTATATTCTTATAATAATTAATTTTAAGATAGAAATGTTTTATTAATTATTTTCATAAAATATAATCATATATTATTTAAATAATATATGAAATGATTTTTAGAATAATTATAATAATTATTATATTATATGAATTTTAGTACAGATTATTAAGTTAATTATTTTACCTTAATTATTAAGGTTAAATATGAAATAATAAATCGAGATATGGAATCCAAACCCTAATTTTGGATTATTGTCAAGTGTGAGAATAATAATATAATATTAATTATATTTTGATTTTTCAAATGCTATGAATATGTCTTGTCATATGTTCGTATTGATAATGGTTGGTCAATTACGGTTGTATTATGATTCAAACCCTAAGAATAATAATGTTAAACCCCTAATTTGAGATCCAAATTAAAGTACAAGATTGTTTTATAAGTGTATTATATAATTTATGTCGTGTATTAAATGTATTAATTTGGTAAACCCTAATTAAAGTCTAGAAACCCTAATCTTTAGAAAACCTAATTAATTATAAAAATCCTAATTTATAAAATCTAGAAACCCTAATTGGAAACTCAAAATTAAAGTTCAAGATTGACTGGTGATTGTGTTAATGTGATTAATTAACAAGTATTATGATTACAATTGTTAATTATGGAAACCCTAAATTGTTAAACCCTAATTACTAAACTAGAACCCTAATTTAGTAATTAGAAATCCTAATTTTAATTTGGTAACCCTAATTACCAAAAGAATAAACCCTAATTGATTATTTAGTAATGTTAATTTTAATTAGTGATATTAAACCCTAATTTTCATGTATAGTATAATTAGAAAATTAATCATAATTAGAAAACCCTAATTTCAAAATTTTAGAAACTAAAAGTTATGTAATTTTTATTTAATTTTATTTTTTGCAAACCCTAATTGCTAAATCCTACAAATGTTTTGTGCTAAATCTTAAGGTTAAACCCTAAGGGTTTTGTCAATTACCCATAATGCCATTAAATTGTCAAGCCAAAAGACCTTTTTGCCCTCTTGAATAATTGAAGCCAAATATAGGTTTTGACAATAAGGGAAGTTGGTGACCAAATCCAACAACCCCACATGCTCAATAATGCCAGCAATCAGCCATTTGTGCAACCAAATACATTGTATATGTGAAGTATATATAGATTGGAGAGAGAAATAATTCATTTGTTCACTAAATTTTGCCCAACTCTCAACCTAAACTCTCTCAAGCTCATAGCTCCGATATTTCTTCGTTTATAAACTCCCAAACAAAGCCCCACTAACACACATCACAAATCATTAGCCTTGATTCATCAATTGATCAAAGAAGGTATAAAACCTACTCAAAAATCTGTCCAATTTTCTGTTGTTAGATGTTATGTTTGAGTGTTAGAATATGTTGTCAGTAGTGTCTAATAATGATCTGGGTTGCTAGATGTTAGATCCATAACATCTAGAGGCTCGGATTTGAAGATCTAAAAAATCTGGAAAAATTTTGTTTTGGTGTCTGACAACGAATGTCAGGCCTTATATCTCTGTGATCTTTAATGATTTTTGTGTTTTGAAAGTTTGTAGTTGTAGTCTGTTATGTGATCTTGGATCTGGATCAAGAATCAGGCCTAGATTAGTTGTATATTGTAAGTTATAACCGGTCAAAGGTCGTTGACCGGCATTGACTGGACCATTTCTGGGTAGCCCAGAAACCGAGAACTAGAGTCTGACAAGTATTTGTTGGCCATGGATCTGTCCGATTGTAGATGTTTTGAGTTTTTTGTTGAAACCATATTGTAGTATGTTATGTTAACTGTTGATTCAAACTTTTATATAGTCTAAACATCATTCGTGTTGGATTTCATGAACGGTCAAACCGAGCAGGAAGAACATGAAATACATTTTCTGGGTAACCCAGAAAAAGTATGATCATGTATTTCTGACAAGGTTTGACCGATCTGTATATGTCGATTGTGTTGTGATTTTGTTGATATTTTGTAATAGATCTACTCTATTACATGTTGGTTACATACTGTATCTTTTAAATCACTAAAACATTTCATATCTTACAAGTTGTAGAAGCCCAAAAATTAACAGTCGAACTGTTCTTCATTTCTGGGTAACCCAGAAATAAAGAACAGGTCTGACAGTCCCTTTGAAGGCTCAGATCTCGTTCGTTTAATGCTTGTTGATCATGTTTGTTGTTGCATCTTGTAGTCTAACATTAGTACTACAAGATCTGACATGTAGCATACCCAGAAACACAATACACAGTTTACAGTTCTGGGTCAAAGTAGGCAACTCGATCACTGCCATGCATTTTCTGGGTTTGGCCAAGAACGCGAAGAACAGCTATAGCTACAGTTTTGTCGCTATAGGCAATCTTTAGCGACACTTTTATTAAAATTAATTATTTTAATTCCTAAAATTATTTAAAAAATAGTATTTAATTTCCAAAAATTACAAAATTATTTTAAAAATTATTTTTAAATTATAAAAATTAACTTTTAATATTTTAAAATATTTTTCATAAATATGAGTATTTATTTAAAAATTATTGATAATTAATTTATTTATTAAATGGATTAAATAAATTAATTACAAATGATTTTATTATATTAAAAATCATTTTAAATGATAATAAGTCATTTAAAAATATTTTAAGTTATAAAATATAACTTTTGATATTTTAAAGCAAATTTCATTAATTATTTAATATTAATGATCATTAAGTTATTTACTAAATGAATTAAATAAAATGATTAAAATGATTTTATTATATTAAAATCATTTTAAATAATAATAAGGTATTTAAAAATATTTTAAGTTATAAAATATAACTTTCAATATTTAAAGGTAAATTTCATTAATTAATTATTATTAATGATATTAAAGTTATTTAATAATTTTATTAAATAATTTAGTTTTAAAATGATTTTAATATTTAAAACAATCATTTTAAATAAAAATAAAGTTTTTAAAGATATTTTAAGTTATAAAATATAACTTTTAATATTTAAAGGATAAGTTCATTAATAATTTAATATTAATAATTATTAATTTATTAGTAATGATATTAAATTTATTTAATAATAAATAGTTTAAAAATTGTTTTATTAATTTAAAAATCATTTAAAAGGGATATAAATGAATTAAAAATATTTTAAGTTATAAATAATAACTTTTAATATTTTGATAAATAGTACATTAATACTTTAATATTAATGGTAATTATTTAAAATGATTTTAAATATTTAAAAATTATTTAAGGGTAATATTAATACTTTTAAAAGTATTTTAAGTTATTATAAATAACTATAATATTTTGGAAATGATTTCATTAATAGTTTAATATTAATGATAATAGGATTATTTAATACTTAAATTA
The DNA here is from genome assembly GCA_020205615.1 of Panax quinquefolius. Lineage (NCBI taxonomy): Eukaryota > Viridiplantae > Streptophyta > Magnoliopsida > Apiales > Araliaceae > Panax > Panax quinquefolius. Next base: position 132,906,004 of record CM035172.1, on the reverse strand, counting down.
TTTAATAATGATTTAGATGTTTGAAAATTAAGCGATAAATTATAATAAATGTTTTAAAATTATTATAAGTCATTTAAAAATAATATGGTGATCGATACTAAGTTATAAGATGTGAGTCTTAGACTCGATAATTACTCGATAAAGTCGCTTTTCAGTGAAGCCGATATGTTTCGTAAATTGATCCGGACTTAGATAATTTAATTAGATATATGATTATTTGTGATTGATGGTTTGTTAAACATGGGTAATAATGTGATTAGGTTATGTCTCGATTGCGAAATGCGAGACTATATGTTATCAGTATATTGTTCTAATCGAATGAATGATCTGATTAATGATAGGTCGTGATATAAACGATAAAACTAAGTTGTGAACTGTAAGCAGTGCATCAGGCAAGTATCTTACCTTTGCATTTTCTTTATGCAGTGGACATGAGTAAGAATGTTTCTAAACTATATTATTACTGTACAGATTATTAACCCTATATTATATACGTTCATTGATTATCAACATGTTAGTATATGGTAATTCGATATATATATATATATATATATATATATATATATATTTTCGTTAATTTCTATAAATGGTTATACAAGTGTCCCCACTTGGATAATCATTGTATTTAATCACATGTTGATATACCTTTGTCAATTACCTGTATTAATATATGTTGAATTATAGATTATTGTTGAACAAGATAAAACCTTTGATTTGGAACCCAGACAAGTATGAACATCCCTACACGGGAAAACTTTTATGCGCCCAAGGCGGATAGAGTGAACGATACCCTCATTCTTGCATGTAGTATTGATCAATCACAGGCATAATCTGGTGATCACCCCCGTGCGTCGTAAGTAAGTTATGATGGTTTGCAGATGAATTTCTGTTTAACATATTTGAAAATTTAAAATAATGTTTATAGCATGTCACCTAAACCCTATTTATAGTCAATACGTAGTTTCAAAAATTTGGTATAGAATTGATATATTATTATCATTGGTACAGATTACTTCACAACTGTTGAATCGTTGTAGAAGGGTAGTAAAAAGAAAACATTTAAATTCTTTCAGCTCATATATATAATTGTTATTACTTGTTGGGCACTCAAATACTCATCCTTGCTTAATTTAAATGTTTTCAGCTAAGTGTGAACGACCAGAGAGCTCTGCTAAGAACAAGGGAAAAGGAAAGGTAGCAGAATGAGAGAAATGCTATTTTATGTAATAATTAACTTTATTAAGACAAGTATGATATATATTATCTATCATGGTTTGTAATGAATGTTTAAAGGTTACGTACTTGGGATTCAGACTCTGATGATATGTAAATTAAGTTGATCTTTATATTATTGTTATTATTATTAGTATTATTTCGCTCATAGAAATGGTATCATAAAGCACCGAGTTCGGGTTTCAAGTACCCGGATTTGGGGGCTCTACAGGTTGGTATCAGAGCTATAAGCAAGAATTTGCGAAGAGCCCCAAGCATCTCGCTGGTGACTTCCTTGTGTGGAATGCACCGAAGCCTGACTCTCCGTAGGGGATGCCGATTCAGTCGGTGGCAAGCTGATAGGTACCCTTGTGAGGTGCTATGGTTGGAAGCACCATGAAAGTTATAGGTTGGTATCAGAACTTAGGGTTAAAAACAAGTTCAAGAATTAATTTATCCAGGAACTAATAATGTCCAAATTGTCAACATGATACTTCTTTGTAGATTAACACTCAAAAATGCTCAGAAGAATATTTCCATGAAAAGATACTAGATGAAGCGCAAATATCAAGGATATTTCACTAATTTCATGGAGTATAGAAGTCAAAACTTTAACCAACTGAGTATAATAAAGAATGAAATAACAAAAAAAATCACCAGGCATGCGATAGACCGCACAGACAGGTTATTCCAACAGAATAATAAGTAATGGAACGAGTCACGTGCGTAAGCGCCGCGATGCGGGATATTCCAAATGAATAATAAATAATAGAACGAAGTCATGCGAAGCATGCATGTGATGTTCCAACAGAATAATAAACAACGGAACCAAGTCATACGTAAACGCACAGACAGGATGTTCCAACAGAATAATAAAGAATGGAATAACAAAAGAATTTCACCAATAAGAAATAAGGAATACCCCTAACGAGTACAACAAATAATATCCCTTACCGTAAAAGAAGAGTATTTTGACTGGTAGGGCGAGGATATACTCAAAGAAAACTGGCACTACGCTCAAAGCTTTCTTAAACTCTAAAGAAATACGCTCAAGATTATAGAAGAAGAATTCTCTCTATAGTTTCTCTCTCTAGAGTTTTAGTGATTTCGTAAGAAATAATGAAGGAATGAGCTTCTATTTATAGAAGAATGGACTGCATAGTAACTAATTCATGAACGGTCCAGATTGATTTACTTTAAACGGACGGTCAGATTGGTTTACAATAAAATATAATATATTCTATTTATAATCTAATAAAACGAATAACTTTATAAAAGTATTCATTTTATATAAAATATTTTACAATGCAAACACTATACTGAGCATTTATGCAAATACTATGCATAATAAAATATAATATATTCTAATTATTGTCTAATAAAGCAGATAACTTTATAAAAGTATTCTATTTTATATAAAAAGATTTTATTATTAGTCTAATAAAACGAATAACTTTATAAAAGTATTACATTTTTATATAAAAAAACTTCTACTTTTATTACATTAATAATACTAATAAAACAAAACTCATCATCATTATTATAATTCACAATACTAATCGACTGTGTCGTTCCCGTGAAAGAGGGGCTTTCAATAAGAATTTCTCCCCATCGCAGAGCAATTAGGTGACCAAACCTCTCCTTGATAGAACTTCAGACATCGTTAATATTGCAAATAATAATATTAATAATTATTGATTATAAAATATTGACAATAATTGAATCAAATAACGTGAGATATTATGCGCAATTATCGTAATAATAATTGAACAAAACTAGGTGACTTCTCACGTAAGCATCAATAATCAATACCGTAATCTTCATTGTGCACTCACGCAGACATCGCATTTTTTTAACAGGGTGTTTCAACGATTAACAGTAAAACTTCCGCCGTTATTTTTATAAATTATTTTGTCGTTTTCTCAATCGACAATAATTCCGTTGTAGGGTCCACCAATGATTGTGCCGTTGTCATGCGAATATTCCTGTTAAAACGAATATTCCTCGAACCAATCGAATATTATATAACAACTTCATGTACTTTTGCAAAATTTATAAATATTATCCACAACTATAATGTGAGACCCCAGATTTTATCAATAAAGATTTAAATTTTGTCAAAATAATTTTTTAATATTATGGTGTGAATTTGAGATAATATTATAGTTGTGGGTAGTATTTATAAATTTTGCAAAGTATGCAGTGGTTATATTATATTCGATTGGTGGGGAATATTAGGTTTAGCGGGGAATATTAAATATAAATGACTCAATCATTGGTGGACCCCACAATGAAATTATTGTCGGATTGAGAAAGCGACAAAATATTTTATTGAAATAACGGCGGAAGTTTTCTGGTAGTTCTTGTTGAACTACTTTCGGTAGTAAAAATACGATAATGTCGTGTGGTTGCATAGTAGCACTTGCGGTATTGATTATTGATGCTTTATGAGAAGTCACTCGGTTTGATTCCATTATTGTCGATTAATAATATGAATTATTATAGCGATAATGACGTTTTGTTTTATTCGTATTATTAACGTAATAAAAGCGAAACATCTTTTATATAAAATAGAATACTTTATTAAAGTTATACATAAATAGAATATATTATATTTTATTATGCATAGTGTTGCATAGTGTTTTGCATAGTGTTTTGCATAGTATTGCATAGTGTTTGCATAGTAAAATGTTTTTATATAAATAGAATATATTATATTTTATTTAAAAGATTTTTCTTTAAATATGGACCGTCAGTTAAAGTAAATCAATACTGGATAGTTCATGGATTAATTCTTATGCATTCCATTTTCCTATAAATAGAAGCTCATTCCTTCATTATTTTCTTACGAATTCATTGAAACTACAGAGAGAAATTATAGAGAGAAGCTATAGAGAAAATTATAGAAAGAAGAAGAGTATTATTCGCTACTTCACTTACTTCTATATTTAGGTTCTTTTTACGGTAAGGGGTGTTATTCTTTCTTCTTGAAGAGAACTTACATTATTCCATTCATTATTATTTTGTTGGAATAACTGTGTAAAAGTGGTATACCCTATACATAACTTTATATATGCGGCATATCCTATACTTGGTGAAATCCTTATGTTATTCCATTCTTATTTATTACATTGGAATAACTTTTGTATCTGTGATTTACCCTATACTTGGTGACATTCTTCTATTATTACATTGGAACATCACATGCATGTGTTTTACCAGGACTGGTTTAGTTCCGTTTTTATTATTCTGTTGGAACATCACATGCGTGTGTTTTTTACAGGACTGGTTAAAATCTTTATCATTCTGTTGGAATATCCTATATCGTGTGTTTTACAGGATGCAGTTCCATCTTTATTATTACATTGGAACATCACAGTCGGTGTGAATTTCACGACTGGTTAGTTATTATTATTACATTGGAAAAACACATCCATCGAAATACCGCATGCGTGGTGATTTCTTTTGTTATTCCATTCTTTATTATACCCGGTTGGTTAAAACTTTGACTTCTATACTCCATGAAATTAGTAGAATATCCTTGATATTTGCGTTTCATCCGATATCTTTTCATGGAAATATTCTTACGATCATTCTTGAATTTTACTCTCTAAAAGCAGTATCATGTTGATAATTTGGGCGTTAATAATTCATGGATTAAATAATTCTTGAACTTGTTTTATTGAATTATTATGTCATTGTCATCATCCTCATGTTATATTATGTTATCTTTGGTTTACGTGCATAGATGAACTTAGTATGATTATGACCGAGGATCATTCGGTATAATCATGACTTGATATAAATGATGTGACAAAAAGTCCTCGATTGGCTGTAATGCGATGATGGATAGTTTTGGTATGATTATGACCGGGGTGATTCGGTATAGTCATGACCATTGATAATTTGATGAAAATCCTTGGTAGTAGATGCGGGGATGATTAGATGTGGTGGTTTATTTATTAAAAGTTGAGTCTCGTGATAAAAATTGATGAAAACCTTTTAAAACCTAAAAGATAGTAGACTTTATTCTCTACTTGACTCTTTTAATGGGTTGCTTATTAAGCTGCTTGATTAAAGCTGGTTGTCTATTGTATTTTATCGGTTTAACTTTGTTGAAGGCTAATGATAATTTATTACGCATTATCTTAGTCATAATATTTCTTCTTTGGGCTAGTTGAGCTCACCCTTTCTTTCCTTTATTCTCTTGAGGAAATGAGAACATATATTTGAGACGAGTCGGGAGCGAAGTAATGGTCGAGAGGATAGCATTAGTAGTCCTTACTATTACGTGAAATAGTGTGATAATAGTTGTAATGAGGACTCCTTTTGAGTTTGTATAATATCTAGTAGACAAAATTTGTATTCAAACTCACGAGTTTATGTCGTATTGTACCACAGCAGTTATATTAGTAAGTTGTATTTGAATTTATGTACCATGTAAGTGGCGACCCAAGATGGGTGGCGTATACCTAATTTTGGGGCGTCACGGTTGGTATCGAGCTTAGGATATGATCCACTGGCTAAGATGTGAGATAAGAACTAGGAGGAGAGGCGGAAATTCCTTCGCTAGTATGACCTACCTAAGTTTATTTGGTATTTAATTGGTCGGTCAGAGTATAGGGATTATATTTGATATATTAATTAACCCTTGTGTTGTGGCGGTGTTTGAAATGCAAATTTGAAAATATTCACAATGGAGTGAATGTGTAGTTGTGACACCTTTAATCACTAATCGAGTTAATGCGATTGTCGAGACGAGGAACAAATTAGAGATATCCACGTAGTAAATGAAGAACTAATTGTTTTTAGAGCTAGTTTGCGAGGTAGCGGTGAAAGTGAAAGTGAGAAGAAGAAGAGGAAGAATGGGAACACGAGGAGAATTGGTTAGAAGAAATTTATGATCAAAACTTAGAATTACAAAATCGTGTTCGTGAGCTAGAAAACGAGGTTGAAGAACGGCAGAAACGATCGTGGAACAAAGGGATACAACAATTCAAAATTGGGTTACCCGATATGTGATGCTCGAACAAAATCACGCTTTGGCGGTGGTGTAAGATATTAAAGTTGGAATCTAAGAATTTAAAATCAAAGATCAATTTGAAAGAAGAAACAATCGAAGCGAAGGAGAATAGGCGATGCATGGGTAAAAAGCTGCACAACGCGTTGATAGTGTAGAAAAAGGCGTCCAGATCCGATAAAGCCAAAATAGATGAAATGGACTTTGCTTTTGGATGACAATTGGGAGAACCCAACATCGAATTCGGAATTACCGTGCATAGCGGTCAACCCGAATTCGATATGGATCGGAGAATAATGATTCAAATCATGGATCGGGAATGTGAAGAAGCACTTAAGGGTGGAATGTACCTATAGTAAAAGTCAAACTTCGGTAATTTAAGCGAGCGTTTTGTCGAGAAACCGAGCGAAGTTATTACGGGTAAATTAATTATTGCGAAGTCTATACTTTATTCAATACAAGTTCTACCCATTCTTTTATTCTACCTAGTTGTGTTCAATGTTTAAATTTGACTCAAAAAAAATTAGACTTTGATTTATCTATTGAAACTTCGTTGGGAGAAACCTTCGTTACCTCCTTTGTTTATTAATCTTGTTGTTTCAAATAAACACTTTCACGATCTTATATCTTTAAAAATTCTTGCCTTTGAGGTAATTTTTGAAAGCGATTGATTAACTACTTATTATTCTTTTTGTAAGGTTGTTAGCTTTCATATTCTAACCAACTTTGTTATACGAATTCAAAGTAACCAAACCCTAAAGTTAATCTTTGTTATATCAAGCCATAAGTAAAGAGCCCCGATCCTTTCGTTGTTGACTTCCTTGTGTGGAATGCAATGCAAAAGCCGGACTTTACTGTGGCGACACATCGTGAATGAAGATGGCAAGTTTATAGGTATCATTGTGAGGTCTTATCTAGGTTAAGGGATAGAAGTCACGAGTTGGTATCAATGTAACGTCTTATCCAAGTCTTGGATAAAGTAGCGATTTTGAATGATATTTCTATCATTAATAAATTTTTTGACGTATTCTTGAAGATTTCCTAGCCTACCCTAGGCGTGAAATCGAATTTTGTATTGACCCGTAAGATAAAACCCATTTCTTAAACCCTCAAATATTTCTTGACTAAAATGAGCATTTCGTGGTTTATGATGAAAGTCATAATATAAGCATTGGAATAATGAAAATCATGGGTATATGAAGTATTAGTAAGTTTTATGATGAGTTATGTTGGTTAGTATGTGAAAACATGAAAGTTTCTTAGAAATCACAAAGAGTTGAAAATCAGATTTTGGTGAAAAACGTAACATGAAATTCAATTGACTATATCTCTTATTATATTTTGAATTTTTGAATGTGGTCAAGTCCTAGAGTTAGATCTATGAGTTACCTAACTAATCCAAGTGGAATTACTGGAAAAGGTGTTGTAGATTTTTGTGGGGACTGATTTTAGCAAAGGAGGCCAAAGCTGTAAATTTCGAAAATGCTACTGCCCAGAAACTTTAAGGGACTGTTTTGGCCACTTAAATTATGAGAAAAATTCTGGCCTTTAGGGACATGAAGGTATATGGTATAAAGTATCTCCTGTCCAAAAATGAGCTCATTCTGACTTAAAATGAGCAAGTTATGACTCTTTCAATATTTAGGTTTTTAAACGAAAAAACACTATAACTTAGGAGTTCTATAACTCGATGACCATGAAATTTAAACTAGAAGCTCACGTTAACATGTGTAAGGTCCTGCCAAGATTTGGGAATTTTGGAGTTAAACTTGAGGTAGCTAATTTCTTAAGGAATTAATTAGAAATTGATTTTTGAAAAATAGTAAATGAATTTTTAAAATTCCGAGAAAAATATATTTTCATTATGGGACTATATTATGCTAAATCCCAGAAAAGAAATATTTTTGGGACTAATTTGGTATTTTTCATGAAAATAGTTTAATTCTGAACATATGAGTTAAATATGTTATGTGAAGTAACAAAGTTGAAAATATGATTTTATGGCTAGAGAATCCTATATAGAATATATGCATATTTTTTTTTTGATGAGGATTTGATAATTGGTGATGATATTTTATGAGTATGACATTTTTGAATGATTAAATGCATTATATGGTAAAAGCGTAAACAATTGAGATAAATTGTTTATAAATTTAAGAAGTGATTAAAATATTGTTATAATATTAATGATATTAGATTATAAGATTATTAAATGATTGATAACATGGGGATATTCTTGAATCTGGATAAATTATATTATAAATGTTTAATATTTATCCTTTATCTCATTTGATTGATTCTTTATATCATTATCCTCGTGCTTATATTATGTTGAAAGTCATACATGGATGTAGTGCAGTAGATGGACTTGGTATGATATGACCGAGTTGTTGTTGGCATGATCATGACCATTAATGAATACACAACTATTCTTGGCCCGTAGTGCATGGAATAATTGTGGTCGTGATATCTTAATGAATACTAATGATTATCAATTATCTTTGGGCGTAGTGCATGGATAATTTGTGGTCGTGATCTTAATGAATACACAATTATCTTTGGTAGTAGTGCATGGATAATTTATGGTCGTGATCTTAATGAATACACAATTATCTTTGGTAGTAGTGCATGGATAATTTGTGGTCGTGATCTTAATGAATACATAATTATCTTTGGTAGTAGTGCATGGATAATTTTATTGATCGTAATCTTAATGAATAATACAATTATCTTTGGTAGTAGTGCATGGATAATTTGTGGTCGTGATACTAATGAATACACGATTATCTTTGGTAGTAGTGCATGGATAATTTGTGGTCGTGATACTAATGAATACACGATTATCTTTGGTAGTAGTGCATGGATAATTCGTGGTCGTGATAATCTTAATGAATATCCTTGGCACGTAGTGCGGGGATGATTCGATGATATGGATTAATTATTGAGTGAGTCTCGTGATGAAATATTAATTCATGGATGTGGTAAAAAGTCATCTTTGGTAGTAGTGCATTGATAGACTTGGTATGATTATGACCACGGATTATTCGGTATAATCATGTAGTAATTGAAAACACGAATATCCTTGCCCGATAGTGCATGGATAATTCATGGTTGTGATCTTATAAAAGTGAGTCTCGGTATTATTGGTTTCTGAGGTTATATATCTTTGGCATGTAGTGCAAAGATGAATTGTTAATAAATATCTTTGGCACTGTAGTGCAAAGATGAATTGATATCTTTGGTAGGATTGCAAAGATGAACTTAATATTTTCAACGATAAAGGTATTCAAGGTATCCTCACCTCTTTATCATATCAGTCGTACCACTAATTTCGAGGGGAGAAATTCCATAAGGGAGGAGATTGTGAGACCCAGATTTTATCAATAAAGATTTAAATTTTGTCAAAATAATTTTTAATATTATGGTGTGAATTTGAGATAATATTATAGTTGTGGGTAGTATTTATAAATTTTGCAAAGTATGCAGTGGTTATATTATATTCGATTGGTGGGGAATATTAGGTTTAGCGGGGAATATTAGTACAACGGCTCAATCATTGGTGGACCCACAATGAGAATTATTGTCGGATTGAGAAAGCGACAAAAATATTTTATTGAAATAACGGCGGAAGTTTTCTGGTAGTTCTTGTTGAACTACTCGGTAGTAAAAAGTACGATAATAAGTGTGGTTGCATAGTAGCATTGCGGTATTGATTATTGATGCTTATGTGAGAAGTCACTCGGTTTGATTCCATTATTGTCGATTAATAATATGAATTATTATAGCGATAATGACGTTTTGTTTTATTAGTATTATTAGCGTAATAAAAGCGAAACATCTTTATATAAAATAGAATACTTTATTAAAGTTATTACATAAATAGAATATATTATATTTTATTATGCATAGTGTTGCATAGTGTTTTTTGCATAGTGTTTTGCATAGTATTGCATAGTGTTTGCATAGTAAAATGTTTTTATATAAATAGAATATATTATATTTTATTTAAAAGATTTTCTTTAAATATGGACCGTCAGATTAAAGTAAATCAATACGGGATAGTTCATGGATTAATTCTTATGCATTCCATTTTCCTATAAATAGAAGCTCATTCCTTCATTATTTTCTTTACGAATTCATTGAAACTCAGAGAGAAATTATAGAGAGAAGCTATAGAGAAAATTATAGAAAGAAGAAGAGTATTACTACTTCTTCACTACTTCTATATTAGGTTCTTTTTACGGTAAGGGGTGTTATTCTTTCTTCTTGAAGAGAACTTACATTATTCCATTCATTATTATTTTGTTGGAATAACTTTTGTAAAAGTGGTATACCTATACATAACTTTGTATATGCGGCATATCCTATACTTGGTGAAATCCTTATGTTATTCCATTCTTATTTATTACATTGGAATACTTTTATATCTGTGGTTTACCTATACTTGGTGACATTCTTATTATTATTACATTTGGAACATCACATGCGTGTGTTTTACAGGACTGGTCCGCTTTTTTATTATTACTGTTGGAACATCACATGCGTGTGTTTTACAGGACTGGTTAAAATCTTTATCATTCTGTTGGAATATCCTATCGTGTGTTTTACCGGATGCAGTTCCATCTTTATTATTACATTGGAACATCACAGCCGGTGTGAATTTCACGACTGGTTCCGTTATTATTATTCTGTTGGAAAAACACATCCATGCGAAAATACGCATGCATGGTGATTTCTTTTGTTATTCCATTCTTTATTATACCCGGTTGGTTAAAACTTTGACTTTATACTCCATGAAATTAGTAGAATATCCTTGATATTTGCGTTTCATCCGATATCTTTTCATGGAAATATTCTTACGATCATTCTTGAATTTTACTCTCTCTAAAGCGATATCATGTTAATAATTTGGGCGTTAATAATTCATGGATTAAATAATTCTTGAACTTGTTTTATTGAATTATTATGTCATTGTCATCATCCTCATGTTATATTATGTTATCTTTGGCTTACGTGCGTAGATGAACTTAGTATGATTATGAACGAGGATCATTCGGTATAATCATGACTTGATATAAATGATGTGACAAAAGTCCTCGATGGCTTTTGTAATGCGATGATGGATAGTTTTTGGTATGATTATGACGGGGTGATTCGGTATAGTCATGACCATTGATAATTTGATGAAAATCCTTGGTAGTAGATGCGGGGATGATTAGATGTGGTGGTTTATTTATTAAAATTTGAGTCTCGGTGATAAAAATTGATGAAAACCTTTTAAAACCTAAAAGATAGTAGACTTTATTCTCTACTTGACTCTTTTAATGGGTTGCTTATTAAAGCTATGATTAAAGCTGGTTGTCTATTGTATTTTATCGGTTTAACACTTTGTTGAAGGCTAATGATAATTTATTACGCATTATCTTAGTTATAATATTTCTTCTTGGGCTAGTTGAGCTCACCCTTTCTTTCTTTTTCTCTCTTGAAATGAGAACATATTTGAGACAGTCGGGGAGCGAAGTAATGGTCGAGAGGATAGCATTAGTAGTCCTCACTATTACGTGAAATAGTGTGATAATAGTTGTAATGAGGACTCCTTTTGAGTTTGTATAATATCTAGTAGACAAAATTTGTATTCAAACTCACGGTTTATGTCGTATTATTGTACCACGCAGTTATATTAGTAAGTTGTATTTGAATTTATGTACCATGTAAGTGGCGACCCAAGATGGGTGACGTATACCTAATTTTGGGGGCGTCACATATAATATCCCCTACCTTAGAAAAACTGAATACTGAAGTAGTGAAGTAATAGAATACTTTTCTTCTTTCTCTCTATAGTTTCTCTTTCTAGGGTTTCAGTGAATTCGTAAAAAATAATGAAGGAATGAGCTTCTATTTATAGGAGAATGGACTGAATAGTAACTAATTCATGAACGGTCCAGATTGATTTACTTTTAAACGGACGGTCCATATTGGTTTACTATTAAAACTTAAAGCAACGGTCCATACTGATTTACTATTAAAACTTTAAACCAGCGATCCATATTGATTTACTATTATTGTAAGACCCCTAATTTTATGAAATAAAAGTATTCAATTTTTCTTATAATTACAATTCAGTAAATGGTTAAATTGATAAAAAGTTAAAGTTAAGGGTGATATATGAATTTTTTTTCAAAATACGCAAGTGGTTATAAAATATTCATTGTTGTCGGGGAATATTCGTTTGGTCGTGGAATATTCTTTACATTGGGAATATTAAATTTGGTAGTATGACCATTTGTGGGCCCTATAATGAGAATAAGCGCCGGATGAAGAAAGCGACAAGTTTGAGTTTTTATAAATAACGGCGTAGTTATTCATTTAATTAACATTGTTGGAATAAATTGGTTAAAATACGATGTCTGGCGTCGTTACAAGAGTAGCACTGCGGTATTACAAGTATTTTGAATTATTGATTCTTACGTGAAGGCACTACTCAATAATTATTACGATAATTCTTTATTCAATATTTTATTTTATTGATTCAATAATTGCTACGTTGATATTTTATATTATTGTTGTTTCAATAATTGTCACTGCACAGTATCTCCATTATCAGATCAATAATTCATATTATTTGAATAATATTATTAGATAGCATTATTGGTAATGTCTAGAAAGTTCTGTCAAGGAGAGGTTTGGTCACCTAATTGTGCACCAGTAAAGAGAAATCCTTATTGGAAAGCCCCCTCTTTCCTGGGAACTACATGGTTGTCATAATTATGATTCTGTAATATTATTTGTGAATAATTAATTATTGATTTATATGATAAGGAAATATTTATTTGATGCGGATATAAATGATGGATTATTTATGTGGTTATAAATGAAGAAATTAATGTTGAGGTGTTTTATCAGTATTTTGACGGATTGGAGGTATTAAAAGATCAAATCAAATTGTTCTTACTGACTTTATTGTGTGAGTTATAATTTTTAATCGACCGTTGGATCGTTGTGATTTTTGGATATGTTATACATATATAAGTTGAGTATATGTTCACAAATTTTGAACCGTTAAAATGAGCGAATGATTTGTTATGAATTTTAAGAGGTGGTGATTGGAAATTAGGTTTATAAATAATTTTGGTGGAAAATTCAAGAAATGGGTGGGCCCCACTTTTGGTTGTTGGGGAAGATGGCTGATTTTTGGTGGGTGGAATAGTAGCGAAGTAAATCCATCGGTGTGGTGTCAAGTCTGCCTTGGGCGTGCTAACATTTTCCTATAAATAGAGGGCTAAGTTAGAATTAAAAATCACACGGAATTCATAAGTTTTTCTCTCTTTTCTCTCTAGATTATCGAGTGTATTTTGTGAGTATTTAGATACTTGGTGAGTTGCTATTCATCAATGCAAGTTTCCTTCAAATATATATCAGATATCCAAATGTAAATCTTTGCTCTTTTGAGGTAAGGGATAGTAAGGGATTTTAAGGGTTGTTATGTTTTTTAGTTTCGTAATTTTTCTGACCTTCAAAAATTCTGGAAAAAATTGAAATGATAATTTGATGAGTTTTCTTGATTGTGTCCAAAAATGGAGATTTTTGGATGTATAGATTAAGAGTTGTGAATTTTATAAGAAAAGACTATTTTAAAAGTAACCGCTTATAACTCCTTGTGGTTAACTCCAAAATTGGTGAAATTTTTATTGGGAGTACATGTATATGATAGAAGTATACTATGTAAATTTCGGAATTTTTGGACAAAAGTACAATTTTTGATAAATGTCTAAATATTTGGCTGTTTTGGCCATATGAAAAATAGTAATGACTTTTAACACTTCCGGGAAAAATATATGTTCAATATGGAACTATATTCTGCTAAATCCCAAAAAAGAAATATTTTTGGGACTGATTTGGTATTTTTCATGAAAATGAACTTGTTATGAGTAAATGAATTAAATATGTTATTTGAAGTAAGAAAATTGGAAAATAGGATTTTATGGCTTGAGAATCCTATATAAGATATATGCAGATTTTTGATTAGGGTTTTGGTTATTAGGGATGAAATCTTATGAGTTTGGCATTTTAGGATGATTAAATGCATTAATTAGTAAATTGTAAACAATTAAAATAAATTATTTATAAATTTAAGAAATGTTATTCTTTCAATATCATTATACCGAAATAGTGGTATGGATTTTATTGTGAAATTTCTACCTTTTTGTGTCGGGGTTACTATTCACGAGTTACTATTTACGAGTTACTATTCATGAGTTAGTATTCACAAAGTTACTATTCATGGGTTACTATTCATGACAAAATTGGTTTTTTTTTCTAACCAAATTATAGTTGATTTACGAATATTGCTCTTGAGATTAAATCTAGATGTTTTGATTATATTGATTTTACTATTATATATAACATTTTTATAACCCTAATGATGATATTTCTCTTTGACTTGAGTGTAAAGATGGGTAGATTTTTGGTATGATCATGACTATGGGTTTTCTTTGGCCAGTAGTGTAAAGTTGAATTGTTGACTGGTATGATCATGACCATTGAATTTATAATTGAATATCTTTAGCTTAAGTGCAAAGGTGAAATGATCAACATGGTTATAATTATTTATATAAATTCTGAAATGATTATATATTTCTTTGCGATATTAATATATTTGACCTGTAGTGAAAATATGAACTGTTGATGAATATATTTGCTCTGTAGTGCAAATATGAACTGTTGAGGAATATCTTTGGCCTGTAGTGCAAAGATGAATTGTTGATGAATATCTTTGGCCCGTAGTGCAAAGATGACCTGTTGTTGAATATCTTTGGTCTGTATTGCAAAGATGGTCTGTTGATAAATATCTTTGGCTCATAGTGCAAAGATGAAATTGTTAGTATGATTATAAAGCGAGGCGTGATTTGGTATAACCATGATATTTGATGTTTCAGGTAAAGACATGTGATGAAAATTATCTTCGTCCTGGATGCGAAGAGAAATTTAGAATCACAATTATGATTATGAGTTATTCATATAATTGTGGACCAGAACTGTTGATTGATGTTACGAGGATAAAACATTGTTGGTGGATTTTTTAACATAGAAGATAATAGACTTTACGGTCTATTTGAATCTTCTAATGGACCGCTCGTTAAAATATGCAACTATGGTTGAAATTTTTATCATCTACCATATGTTCTAAATCTCTGATTTATTATTGATGAAAGCTATAGATAATTTAATTATCTTTAGTCATGATATTTTTTACTGGGCTAATTGTGCTCACCCTTACGCTTCACAATTCCTTTCGTGTAATAAGAGTGTAAATTTGGGTCGGCGGGGGGTAACGAGGGAATAGAGCGGTGGTCATCATTTAGTAGTTATATTTGGTGAATCAACTAGGGTGAGGCGAACCCAACGTTGGAAGGGTGTTTTCCCACTATCATACAAGATGTCTAATGACATACAACCTCGTGTCATTATAAGACAAGGTTATGCTCATCCACTTGCTGAGTATATTTACGAGCACTACCAATATAATTTTGGTGTTTGTTTGAAGTATAATTCTCATTTAGAGACAGTGGAGATAATGATATGTCAAGAGAAGACTCACCATTGGGAAGAATATGATAGTAATCTTCTCGTTTTTCTTTGGGGTCTATTGGGTCAACCAAGGATAATTCTGTGGCCATATGATATCTATCATAACCTAGAAGCATGGCCTCCTATGTACGAAGGTTTCCTTGAGCACTTCTTAAATATTCTAATTTCTAAAACAGTTTTTGACTATACCTTTATGTAAGGTGTCATTGTGACGTGCTATCCAAGGTTGGGATGAGTGTCACAGTTGGTATATATTTGTATCCAAACTCACAGCATATGTGTTGTTGTATTTTGCACAACAATTGTTGTAATAAAGTTGTAGTTGTTTTATGTACCATGTATTTGGCGACTCGGAATGGGTTAGATGGAATTGACCTATTTTGGGGTTGTCACAATTATACTTTCCACCAGCGGTCCATATTGATTTACTATTATATCTTCAACCAACGGTTTGAAAAATTACAACCAACGGTCTGTAAAATTAGCACATCTCCTCATGGAATAATATTGTACCCAAAAATGTTTTGGACCGAACAGAAATATATCTTACAGGTGAATAGTACCCCGTGAATAGTAACTCGTGAATAGTAACTCATAAATAGTAACTCATAAATAGTAACTCGTGAATAGTAACTCATGAATAGTAACTCGTGAATAGTAACAATTGAATAGTACTCCGACACGAAAAGTGTCCCGAATACCAAATTGAACAATATAACCTCCAGACATCAATTATACTAACACAAATAAGTCCAACACGATGGAACTATAAAATTCATCTTTAATCAACACGAACTTATTCATCATTAATATTATAATTCACAATATTTATCAACCAGGTCGTTCCCAGGGAAGAGGGGGCTTTCCGGTAAGGATTTCTCCTTATTGACGCGCAATTAGGTGACCAAACCTCTCCTTTACAGAACTTCTAGACATTGTTAATATTGTAAATAATAAGATGAATAACTTTGTCGTCTCAAGTATTGATTTAATAATATATCATATTATGTAGATGATCTTTGTAACAATAATTGAATCGATAATATGAGAGATATGATGCAAAGCAATTATTGTAGCAATAATTGAGTATAACCGAGTGACTTCTCACGTAAGCATCAATAATCAATATCGTGTGCTACTATGCAACCACAGCGTATTCTTCGTACTTTTACTCTTAGGGTAGTTCAACGGTTTTAACGGTAACACCTCCGTAGTTATTTTTATAGAAAGATATTTTTGTGGTTTTCTAACTACGATAATACTTTCGTTGTGGGGTCCACTAATGATTTGTGTCGTCGCATTTAATATTCCCCTGTTAAAAGCGAATATTCCCCGACCAATCGAATATTATATAACCACTTGCTTACTTTGCAAAATTTGTAAATACTACCCATAACTATAATATTATATCAAATCCACACCATAATATTCAAAAATATATTTTGAGAAAATTATTCTTTATTCATAAAAGTTGGGGTCTTACAACCACCCCTTATGAAATTTCATCCTCGAAATTAGGGTACATACCTGGTATGTCGAAGAGATGAAGATACCTTGACTTCATCTCAGATTCTAACTCCCAAGTCATTTTCTCCACATCGTGGTTTCTCCACAAAACTTTGACTTGAGGTATAATCTTGGAGCGTAGAACATGATCCTTCTTATCCAAGATTTTAACAGGCAACTATTCATATGTTAAATCTTCCTCTATCTCGTCTAGTTCTAACTCAATAATGTGGTTCAGGTCTTTCACATATTTACGTAACATAGATATGTGAAAAACGTTATGAACACGAGACATACTTAGCGGTGTAAGGCGAGTCTATAAGCGCGATTCCTACCGCTCGAGAATTAAAATGGGCCAATGAATCGAGGATTGAGCTTTCCTCTCTTTCTAAATCTCGTAACTCCTTTCCATGGAGCAACACGTAATAACACATGATCTCCAATATTGAATTCTACGTCCTTTCGATGAAGATCAGCATAACTCTTTTGTCGATCTTGTGAAGTTTTTATACATTGTCGGATCATTTGAATCTTTTCTGTAGTCATACGTACCAACTCCGGTCCCAAAAATGTTGCTTCACCCACCTCATCCCAGTATACTGGAGAACGACACTTTCTTCTATACAGCGCCTCAAATGGAGCCATGCCAATACTTGCTTGATAACTTTTGTTGTAGGAAAACTCCACCAACGGTAAGAACTTGTCCTAAATTCCTTTGAAGTCAAGCACACAGAGTCTTAATAGATCTTCAAGAGTTTTAATAGTCCTCTCCGAATGCCCGTCCGTCTGAGGATGATATACCGAGCTAAATCGTAAATCCGTGCCCATAGCTTTCTCGCAAATTAACCTAAAATCATGAAGTGAATCTTGGGTCTCGATCGAAACTATGGATCTTTGGCATACCATGCGATCTTACAATCTCATTTTTATGTACATCTGACAAAGACGTTCAAGTGTATAAGTTTCTCGTATAGGTAAGAAGTGAGCGAGACTTAGTCAATCTATCAACAATGACCCAAATTGCATCTATGCCTTGAGAAACTTTGGGAAGACCAAAGAAATCCATGGTAATGTGCTCCACTTCCATTCTGGAATTTCAAGTGGTTACAATGGACCTTTTGGTACTTGATGCTCCACCTTGACTCTTTGACAAGTTAAACACCTTGAGATAAAACTCTGATATCTCTCTCTTCATATTGCTCCACCAAAATGTATGTCGACGATCATGATACATTTTGGTACTCCTAGGATGGATTGCAAACGGTGTGTTTTGCGCCTCCATCATGGTTTTATACTTTAAATCAGGGTCGTTAGGAACACAAAGTCTGGAGTTGACTCGAAGTATTCCTTCTTCATCGATTCTTGCTTCCGGAATAGCACCTTCTTGCACTTCATTCCTCATACGTATCAACTCTAGGTCTGTAGCTTGAGCAGCTTTAACTTTATCGATTAAAGTCGGTTCTACTCGTATATTCGCCATCATCACATGGGTCCCTAGAGTCTTTAACTCTATCTTCATCCTTTGTAAGTCATACAAAATGGGCCTTTGTATTGACAATATTGCACTCATACCCGCATATGATCTTCTACTCAATGCGTCAGCTACTACGTTCGCTTTACCAGGATGGTATTGAATGGTGTAATCATAATCTTTCAACAGTTCAAGCCAACGTCGTTGCCGCATGTTGAGTTCCTTTTGGGTGACGAAATATTTGAGGCTTTTATGATCCGTATAGATCTCCACCTTCTCTCTATATAGGTAATGCCTCCAAATCTTGAGCGCGAAGACAACAACTGCCAACTCTAGATCATGAGTAGGATAATTCCTCTCATATTCTTTGAGTTCTTAGAGAGGCATATGCTATGACTTTCCCATGTTGCATGAGAACACATCCTAGCCCTTTGCTAGAAGCATCATGTAGATGACAAATCCTCCGAGCGGATGGTATTGTCGTAGCAGTCTTCGAAATGAGTCTTCCTCGAGTTCTTGAAAACTCTTCTCACATTCTCGCTCCAACCGAACTTTGTATCTTTTCGAGTCGGTGAGTTAATGGAGTAGCGATTCGAGAAAATCCTTCCACGAATCTCCGATAATAACCAAACTAAGCCGAGAAAGCTACGTCTTCGGCCATCGACTTTGGTTGCTCCACTTTGAATTGCTTCAATCTTCGCTTAGTCGATAGATATTCCATGATTTGATATCACATGCCCAAGGAATCCAACTTCCTCAAGCCGAACTCACATTTCTT
This sequence comes from Panax quinquefolius, assembly GCA_020205615.1. Taxonomy (NCBI): domain Eukaryota; kingdom Viridiplantae; phylum Streptophyta; class Magnoliopsida; order Apiales; family Araliaceae; genus Panax; species Panax quinquefolius. The sequence continues at coordinate 132,886,429 of CM035172.1, read as the reverse complement.
CAACTTGGCATAAAGCTTGTTTTCGACGCTTTTTGGAGTATCGACCTCAAGTGTTGCTTTCATGATCTTCACGGCTTTTGGAATATATGAGAATGTCATCAATAAAGACAACCACAAAGTGATCCAAATATTCTTTGAATACTCGGTTCATCATATCCATAAGGCAGCAGGAGCATTAGTCAATCCAAAAGACATGACCAAGAATTCATAATGCCCGTCTGCAAGTTCGAAGCGGTCTTTGGAATATCCTCGGTTTTAACCTTCGGTGATGATATCCGGATTTAAGATCGATCTTTAAAAAGAATTGTGCTCCTTGCATTGGTGGTCAAACAGTCATCAATGCGAGGTAACGGATACCTATTCTTGATGGTGACATGGTTCAATTCTCGATAGTCAATACAAAGTCGCATACTCCTATCTTTCTTCTTCACGAATAGAACAGGAGCACCCCAAGGAGACGTACTAGGACGAATGAAACCAATGTTTAACAATTCCTGTAATTGGGTCTTTAACTCCTAAAGTTCAATAGGAGCTATTCGATATGGGGCTTTGGAAATGGGTTTTGTACCAGGTTCAAGGTCGATACAAAATTCAATTTCACGCTCTGGGGTAGGCAGAAGTTCTTGTGGAATACGTCAAGAAATTTATTAACAATAGAAATATCATTCAAACTCGGCGTATTTTTGTTTAAATCACGGATACATGAGCTAAGAAAGCTTGACATCCATTTTTCAATAAACGAATAGCTTTATGGCTTGAAATGACTGTGATTGATTTTAATGGTTTGGTCACTTGAATTCGCATAATAGGTTGATTAGGAATATGAAAACTAACAACTTTACGAAAACAATCAATTTTTGCATGATGAGTAGTTAACCAATCAATCCCTAGAATTACGTCAAATGCAAGTATTTTTAAAGAAATAAGATCGACAGGTAATGTGCGGTTACCGATTTGAATCAAACAAGACTTATAAACCGTGGATGTAATGAAGGTTTCTCCCAACGGAGTTTCAACCGATAAGTCAAAGTCTAATTTCTCTGAAGTCAAATTTAAACGTTGAGCGCAAACAAGAGAGATAAAAGAATGGGTAGAACCGGTATCTAATAAGGTATAGACTTTGCAAGAATTTATAATTAACTAACCTGTGATAACTTCATTCGTGTTCCTTGTCACAAAAAAAAATGCTCTCTTTTAAACTATCGATTTTTGACTTGTCTAGGACATTCTTTGGCGTCACCATCCCAGCTAGACTTGACTTTGCTATAGAGAACATTCCATCATTAATTGCTACGTCGCATTCCTGATCCATGATTTGAATCATTACTCTCCAATCCATATCGAATTGGGTTGGACCAGCTTCTGCGTAGGGTAATTAGAACTCGATGTTGGATTCTACCAATTGCTGTCCAAAAAGTGAAATCTATTTCATCTATTTTGGATTTATTGGATCAAACGTCTTTTTCTACAATATCAATGCGTCGTGCAGCTTTTACCCATGCATCCTCTATTCTCATTCGTTTAGTTGTTTCTTCTTTCATCAGAACTTTGATCATAGCATTATTAGATTCTAGCTCTAATATCTTATACTCTGACAAAGAGTGCTTCTGTTCAAGTATTGCACATCGGATAACACAATTTTGAATTATTACATCTCTTTGCTCCACGATCACTTTTGTCTCTTCTTGATCTTCTTCTTAACTCATGAATCCGATTTTGCAATTCTACATTTTGATCATAAATTTCTTCTAATAAATTCTCCTCGGGTTCTTCTTCTTCCTCTTCTTCCTCACTCTCAGCTGCTACCTCTGCGACTATCTCGGGTACAACTATCAATTCTTCACTCACCACATGGATATCTCTAATCCCTTCTTCGCCTGACATCACATTATCCTGGTTGGTGATTAGAGGTGTCTCCACGATCTCATGTGCTTCATTGCTTATCTCAACATTTTCGGATGCCATTTTCCAATACTGCCACAAAACAAGGGTAAATTAATATATCACATATTATCCCTATACTCTGACCGACCAGTTAAATACCAAATAAACTTAGATAGGTCATACTAGCGAAGGAATTTCCCGTCTCTCCCCTCCTAGTTTTTGTCTCACATCTCAGCCAGGGATCATATCCCTTAGCTTTGATACCAACTATGACGCTCCCAAAACAGGTATACATCACCCATCTTGAGTCGCCAGATAAAAGGTACTGAATACAAATACAACTTAATTATACAACAGTCATTTAAGTACGACAAAACATAGGCTGTGAGTTTTAATACAAATATTATCATCTAGACAATATTCACACTCAATAGAGTCCTCATTACATTTATTATCACACTATTTCACAGAATAGTGAGGACTACTAATGCACCATCTAGGATCATCACTCTGTTCCCCGACTAGTCCCAGCTACGTTCTCATTTCCTGAAGAGAACAGTGAAAGAAAGGGTGAGCTCAACTAACCCAGTAAGAAATATTATGACTAAGATAATGCAGAAAGGGTGAGCTCAACTAGCCCAGTAAGAAATATTATGACTAAGATAATGCAGAATAAATTATCATTAGCCTTCAACGGTGTTAAATTGATAAAATATAATAAACATCAAGTTTAACTGCAGCGGAACAAGCAATCCATTAGAAGAGTCAAGTAGAGAATAAAATCTACTATCTTCTATGACTTCAAAGGTTTTTCATCAACTTTATCGCTGAGACTCAGCTTAATAAATAAAATCGAATCATCCCTGCTCCACGGCCAAGGATATTCATGTAATCATTAATGGTCATGACTATACCGAATAATCCCTGTTTATAATCATACCAACAACTGTCCACCAATGAACTGCAGGCCAATGAAGACTTTTACCACATCATTCGTCACATTACGGTTATGATTATACCGAATAATTCCTGGTCATGATTATACCGAATAATTCCTGGTCATAATCATACCAAGTCCATCTATGCACGTAAGCTAAAGATGACTTTCAATATAATATAAGCATGAGGATGATGACAATTCAATAAAAAAAGTTCAAGAATAAATTTTAAAGATTTATAAGTTAATTTATCCTAAACTCAATAACGTCCAAATTGTCAACATGATACTACTTTGTGCAGTAAAATTCAAAAATGCTCAGAAGAATATTTCCATGAAAAGATCTTTGGATGAAGCCTTAAATATCAAGGATATTCCACTAATTTCATGGAGTATGAAGCCAAAACTTTAACCAACCTGAGTATAATAGAATATATAAAAGCTAGAATAGATTTTCACCCGCCATGCGGTAATCCACGTAGACAGATCATTTCCACAATTTAATAAGGAATGAATACGAAGGATCATTCACCACATAGACAGGTTATTCCAACAGAATAATAAATAATGGAACCAGGTCCGGCATAAACGCACAGACAAGATATTCCGATAGAATAATAAAGAACGGAATATTAGAAGAATTTCACCATGTATGTGGTACCAGATAAGCAGAGTTATTCCAATGTAATAATAAGAATGGAATAACAACATAATTCACTGTGCACGCGATAGATCAGCATGCAGAAAGTTATTCCAATGTAATAATAAAGAATGGAATAACAGAAGAATTTCACCATGTATGTGGTACTTCGCATAAATAGGTTATTCCAACATAATAATAAATAATGGAATAAAAGAAGTTCTCTTCACGAATAAGAAAGAAAGAATACCATTTACGAGTACAACAAATAATATCCCCTACCTTAGAAAAACTCGAATCTTTGAAGTAGTGAAGTAGCAAAATACTTTTTTCTTTCTCTCTATAGTTTCTCTCTACAGGGTTTCAAAGTGAATTCAGTAAAAAATAATGAAGGAATGAGCTTTATTTATAGGAGAATGGATGAATAGTAACTAATTCATGAACGGTCAGATTGATTTACTTTTAAATGGGGCGGTCCATATTGGTTTACTATTAAAACTTAAAGCAACGGTCCATCTTGATTTACTTATTAAAACTTTAAACCATCGATCCATATTGATTTACTATTATACTTTCCACCGGTGGTCCATATTGATTTACTTATTATATCTTCAACCAACTATCGAAAAAATTAGGACATCTCCTCATGGAATAATATTGTACCCAAAATGATTTGGACCTAAAGTAAATATATCTTACGGTGAATAGTACCCGTGAATAGTAATCGTGAATAGTAATCGTGATTAAGAACTCATGAATAGTAAATCGTGAATAAGAACTCATGAATAGTAACTCGTGAATAGTAACTCATGAATAGTAACTCGTGAATAAGTAACTCGTGAATAGTACTCGACACGACGAAAAGTGTCCCGAATACCCAATTGAACAATATAACCTCGGACATCAATTATACTAACACAAATAAGTCCAACACAATGGAACTATAAAATTTATCTTTAATCAACACGAACTTATTCATCATTAATATTATAATTCACAATATTTAACAACCGGCCGTTCCGAGGAAAGAAGGGCTTTCGATAAAGATTTTTCCTTATTGCAAGCAATTAGGTGACCAAACCTCTCCTCGATGTAACTTCTAGACATTGTTAATATTGCAAATAATAATATGAATAACTTTGTCATCTCAATTATTGATTTAATAATATATCATATTATGTAGATGATACTGTAACAATAATTGAATCAATAATATGAGAGATATGATGCAATAATTACTGTAGCAATAATTGAGTATAAGCTGAGTGACTTCTCACGTAAGCATCAATAATCAATACCGTAGTGCTATTATGCAACTAACCAGACATCGTATTTACTTTTACTACTAGGGTAGTTCAACAGTTTTAACGGTAACACCTCGTAGCGTTATTTTTATAGAAAGATATTTTTGTCGTTTTCTAACTACGACAATACTTCCGTTGTGGGGTCCACCAATAATTGTGTCGTTGTACGAATATTCTTTGTTAAAACGAATATTCCCCGACCAATCGAATATTATATAACCACTTGCTTACTTTGCAAAATTTATAAATATTACCCACAACTATAACATTATATCAAATCCACACCATAATATTCAAAAATATATTTCGAGAAAATTATTCTTTATTCATAAAATTTGGGGTCTTACATTGATTATCATGCAGACTGCTCGCTTCACATTGGCAATATCACCCCTGGTACCGTTGTTGGAGATTCATAATTGATGCCAGACTTGAAACCAGTGAGGCACTTGAGAGCATGCATATAACAAAATTTACTAGGTAATCATATAACAATCAGAAGACAACAACAATATTATTTTGGAATTTAATAACTTTTATTCACATTCTAAGCTACTGGTATACAAGTCCTCATTACTTATCCAGAAGTTGTCAAGTCTTTAGTGTCGGATTCGTGATTGAAATTATTGGAGCTTAATGAAATGTTTATATTAGTTCCCGGAGGCACAATAGTTATCTAGAAGGGGGGGTTGAATTGATATTAAAAAATCTTTTCGTTTTAACTTGTTAGTAGATAATGATTAAAACTTTTAACGAAATTAATATTAGTTTTAATCTCCCTTAAGATAGTGAGTTTATGAGAGTGAGGCAGATATAGCAGTTATAGCAGATATAGCAGTTGTAGCAAGAATGTAAGAGACACAGTCGTTTTAAGTGGTTCAGAGCACTTAAAGCTCCTAGTCCACTCCTCTACTCCTCGAGTAAGAAATCCACTAAGGATGTCTTTTACACTTTCTGAATCACTTAGATTCCTTCTAGACCAGCAGTCTAGGAACTTCTTAGTTCACTCTTGAACTCTTCAAGTCTAGCAGACTTGGCGCTTTTATAGTTCACTTAGAACTCTTCAAGTCCTTCTGACTTGGAACTTTTTCTTCAGTTGATTGGTAGATGTTGAGTTCTTGATGGTTGCTACTCAGTTGCTATTTAAGCACTTGTTCGAAAGAACTGAGTAGCTGAGCAAGCTTTTCTTTTTCTCAGATCGTAGAGTTGAGCTTTGAGAGTTCTTGTACGTTTTTGTTCAATGCTTGCTTACTTCTCTCATCTGCTTGATTTGCATATATATGATCTTGAAAACTATCCGTTGGATCCATCCGTTGAAGCATTAAATGCGTTTGACATTTCTGTTCTTTGATGGAGACTTTTCTGCACATCTTCTGAATTGCATTTCGCCCACCGACACAACGTGATTGCTTTTTCACCTAACACCTGAAAAGGTGTTTTTCCCCTTACCAATGGTACTTTCCTTAGCTTCTTCAGTACGCTTCTTTGTTGCATACTAAGGATATCTTTTATGCCTTTAGGACTGGTGAGTACTATAACCTTTAGAACCCAATTCCACATTTGTTGGAGTTTGTCTCCACACAAAACATGAGGCTTGATGCTTCCGACACAAGGCAGATGATACTCTACGATTCAGATCGTGGTGACTTGTCGCCTTGGTGCTTGGTCTGATGCTATCAGCAGAGAGCACTACGATTTCTCTTAAATACTTACACACTATGATCTTTGCTTGCTTGAGTTGTAAACTCTACATTTTTCGAGAGCACACTACGATCTCTAAGTTGGCTCGGCAAACGTTAGGACCACTCTACAATTTCCGAAGAGGCCCTTCAAGGCAGGCATACTGCGATCCTTGAAGCTCTACATTTTTGCCTTGACTTCTGTAATCTTGATCAGCTTGATACACTACGATCTCTTCGAAGCGTATCTATTACATCTCAAGATCAACCTAACAGCTTTGATCTCTCTATCTATACATTCATTTACAGAATAATACACATTAAGAGCTTAGATCAACCTAACAAATTTGATCTATCACTAAGTCGTTGTACATATATACCTTGAAGGACTAAATAATCATGAGCATTTAGATTTAAACATCAAATCAACATATGCATTCTCCTAACAATCTCCCCCTATTTGATGTTGACATAACCAAGGAGATTTGTTGTCATGATTATTAGTTTCTAGATGCATTTGCAAGAAAGTAAATATGACTTAGTATTTCAGTGAGCAGCTGAAATTTCTAGAGAATAAGCATGAATTTATTGATGGTTGAAGAGTATTACAATTTAGCTTTACATCAATAAGAATTTAAACTTTCACTTATCTCTATTTCTTTGGTCTTTTGCGTGGAGGATTGGCATACTCCTCAGCCCTTCTTTTCCTGCTTGCTTCATCCCTTCTAGCTATTTCCTCCAGCTCACTTGGGCTTATCCTTGGGTTGTGATCATGCCTATTCATGAATGCAGGATCTCCAATTGGCATTCTTAGGCCTGTAGTGGTCACATTTTGTGAGGTGGTAGCTGGCCCTTGACTCCTTATTAGCTGAGCCATTTAGACTTCCTGCTGATCAGATCGTTGAGTCTGATTTCTTGATCGTGGAGTCTGTTAGTGGAATTTTCTTGCAAGAGGACTCCTTCTTCTGCCTCTGCCCTGGCCTCCTTGACCTCCTCTGCCTCCCTGGCCTCCTTGACCTCCTCTGTCTCCTTTTTTTTTCCTTTATTCACCCCCTTTATGTCAGCATCAAGGGTTCGAATGTCTGCTGAGAGGTGATTCAGTCCTTGGACAAGCTCGTTGAGCTGACTTTTAGTCTGAGCAATGTCCTCTCAATTTTCTTCTATTAGAGCTTCAGACCGAGCATCCCTTTGTTGTAGAACGAATAGAATGTTGTCAGTTTGTTGGCCACTGCTAACGTAGAATTTTTGGAATTCTTTGACAGCAGTTTGTAGATTGAGGAAGCTTTCCAAAATGTTTTTATTCTGATTTTCTTGAGTTGTCTGTAGGGCAAGGACAACTTCTCTGTGTTTCATGGCTGCTAGAAAGTGAATGTCATCCCGGCCCTTTATGCTTTGAATCATGTGTTTGACGAACTCTTTAAGTGTCTTAGAGAGCGTAGAGCTTAGGGATTGTGGGAGTTTATTGGCAGCATTGATCATTGTTGTTAATCTCAGCTGAATGAGGTCAGTATGTTCTTTAAGACTCTCATCAAGTTCCTTGATCACTTTCTAAGACATTTCTGACAAGTCAGCTTTTGTGGACAACTCTGAAAGAATTTCATTCAGTTGTGGAATTTTTGAGGAAGGGGGTTGTCTCTGGTATTGATCTTGTAGTGAATAGAGGGCAAGATCAAGGTTAAAGTATTCATTTGAGGATGAAGAAGGAATATCTGGTGGAGGGGCCTGTGTTTGGGTGTCTGAAATAGGTGGCTCTACGATTTCTCCTTGGGACTCTACGACGAGGCTAGAGTCAGTGGTCGTAGAGATGATGGGAGTTGGGAATCAATATGAAGTTTGGAATATCTGGTTCATCAATTACAGAATTTTGGGATTCTGTAACTAGGAGCTGACTTGGTGGATTTAGAACCACTTCCAACCAGCTTGGAAATTCATAAAATTGGCTGGAAAAAGATAGTGGATAATGGTTTACTCTAAAAAGGATTGGAATATTTAATACCTCATGCACCACTCTTGAGGAGGGTTCATTTGTGATGAGCTTCTTGGAAAATTTGAAGGTGACTGGAAATCCATGAGCTAGCACAGTGATGGCTGGATATTCTTTGAAGCTCCAAAATATGTGGTTCCGTGAGTTTAGGATTTGGGCTTGATGATATGCCATCATGGGTAGGTAAGAGAACATCTGATTGTAGAGATAACTTCTATACCCATCATTGCCCACACCTGTGATCTCAAGGTCATCATCAGCTCCTTCTCCCTTTTCTTCACTATATTCTTTTGGGGATTCCAATATCTCAATGACTTCATTTTGTTCTTGCTCTGGTTTTCCCTCATTTTATATAGGAGCAGCTTCTTCTGTCAAGGGGATATCATGAGGCTCCCCCTCAACCTGATCATCTTCTTGTAAGTTTAAGAGCTCCCCCTCAGCTGGAGCATTTTCTAGAATGAGAGCTTCAGGCATCTCCCCCTCAGCTGGTGTATTCTATATCATAAGAACTTCAAGTGTCTCTTCCTCATCTTGAGCTTTGTCTCTTTGGCTTTCTTTGACTGGTTCCTTTGTATCCACCAATTCTTTGTCTTCCCATTTTAGTATTTCTTCATTGACACGAAGATATTTCTTGACCAGTTTTCTTCTTGGTTTTCTAGGCTGAGCCACAGCCTCAGGACTTTCTTGAACTTCAGCTTTGTCCTGTTGATCAGCCAAAATGTTTGATGCAGCTACTTCCTTACTTGATGTGTTTGGTCTGGTCTCTACGATCAGTAGAGACTCTACGATTGAAGGGATAGATGGCCTTTTGGATTTGTGGCTGATCTTATTTTTCTTCAGAAGCTGAGATATGGTAGCTCTATCTTCTTACGCCTCGATTTCTTTGTTGCTTCTTTCTCAAGATCCTTAGAGTCTCGATGTTAGAGGACTCTCTTGGGTTTATCGATTATGGATTCTGGGGTTCTTCTTCCATCCTAGCCTTAAGATTCCTCTTGCCGTTGCTTTTTTTGATAAGGACAGAGGGTTCTCCCTTGTTTGTTTCTTCTTCTTCTTCAGTCTCCTTGACAACAGACATATTTCCTGGAATGCCTGATTTCTTTAGATCACCAGTTCTTCCACTAGATTCAGACATCATACGCACATTTTCTTCTGGATTTCTTTTCCAGTTCACGAATAGTTGCTGGGTCATTCGTCTGTTTGGATTGATAGCTTCTCCTTCTTCGTCCCCAATTTTGTCACCCAGAGCAGATTATAGAATGATACTTATAAATCGCCCGTAGAGCATCTTTTGAGAGCTCTTTGACTTCCCTGAGTTAGTGATCCACTTTCCAATCCATTCAAGCAATAAAGCTCCATAGTTAAGTTATATTCCATAACATATGGCAGTCATGAGCTTGAGTTGTACTTCATTCACAGAATCATGACCAGAACTCTTGCAACATATACATTTTCCAACAATATTAGCTAAAAATTCATACCTCTGAGGAAACTCCTTCTTCTTGTATCCTTTTATAGAGGGGGATTTCTTGTGATGCATTCTTTTAAGTCCCTCGTGGAAGTCTATGCCATCTATGAACGAATACCCTTCAGATTTGAGACCTAGGGCTAGGTTGATGTCTTCAGCCTTCAGTCTGATTTCCATTTCCCTTACTTTCGTAGTGATGGCATCATTCTCGAACACACCATTCCTGTAGAATTTTTTCACTATCTTGGGGTAGATCGATGTATACGTATCAGATCTTCTTGAGACCGCTTTCTTCAATAATGATGTTGTCTTGTGAAATTTGGGTTTAGCGGTTTTGAACTCATCGAAGCATAGTCTGTAACCGAAGACGACGTTGGAGGCTGCCATTTCTGTCGTTGAAGGGAGTATGGTTGCTTGAGCTTCCTTTGGGGTTAGGGTTTCTGCTTGTAGAGAGAGAGAAGAGAGATAGGCCTTTTGAACTTTTGATTTAAAAAAAAGGCGTTTTGAATATGTACTTGTAGTTCCCTCTCTCCATTTTTTTGTTTAGTGAGGCGGTGTCGACTTCGCTTGGCTCTCTCTGAATTTGTTGAGGAGGATTGTACTGATTTGCCCTTAGCTCCTTCAGATCTAATGTGTCCTTAGGGAGGACTACGATCGTTGAGGTAGCTTTTGTGATCGTTGAGTCTGCTTTGCATTCGTCGAATCTGAACTATGATCGTTAAGTCTGTCCAGAAATCGTCGTGTTTGAGCTACGATCGTCGAGTCTGTCCAGCATTCGTCGAGTCTGTTCCAGCAAATGTCGTCTTTGAACTACGATCGTCGAGTCTGACCGGATCCTTATGATGAGTTTTTGACTTAGTATTCTTTTAAGGTAGCTCAGGAAGGGAAAACCTCTTGGAGTGAGTCAAGGGTTAGGTTTGTTCCTGAGGCGATTATCAGAAAGATTGCTTTGTTTTGAAACTTATCATCACATGATGCTTTTCTTGATGATGGGGTTCTACTATCGTTGAGTCTACACTACGATTGTTGAGTCTATGCTACGATCGTTTTCTTTCATGTCACTTCAGCTCTACGATCATGGACTTTCCTTGATCATGTCTACGATTTCAACCATAGCCTTTGTATCTGTATAGTTAGCACATACTAGAGCATATATTTCATGGTTGTAAATTAAGCATTCCTAGCTCACTTATTAACTTGTTAAACCTGGATTCATCTAGAGGTTTTGTAAAGACATCAGCAAGTTGATTTTCAGTAGGGATATATTGTAAAGATATAGTTCCATTTTGCACATGATCCCTAATGAAGTGATACCTTATTTCTATTTGCTTAGTCCTAGAATGCATAACAGGATTTTGAGTTATTGCTATGGCACTTGTGTTATCACAATGAATGGGAATGGATTTGAAATCAAACACATAATCAGCTAGCTGATTTTTCATCCATAGGATCTCGAGCACGGCGTGAATGCCGGTGACAATGTATTAAACTTTCTACATTTGAAGTAGATACTGAGTTTTGCTTCTTGCTAAACTAGGACACAAGTCTGTTTCCAAGCAATTGACAGGTGCCACTAGTACTCTTTTTATCTATTTTGCAGCCTACAAAATCAGCATCTGTGTATCTGTTAGTTCAAATGAGGACTCCTTGGGATACCAAAGCCCCAGTGAGGGTGTACCTTGAGAGATACGAAAATCCTCTTTACAAGAAGTTAAATGTGATTTTTTAGGGTTAGCTTTGAAATCTAGCACACATACGTATGTTGCAAACATTATGTGCAGTCTCTTGGCGGTTAGATATAAAAAGAGACTATATCATACCTCTGTATTGAGTTATATCAATACTTTTACCTTTTCATCTATGTCGAAGCTTGGTTGCGAGGAGCAATTGGGGTTTTTTCATGGGAGAGGTTGATTCCATGCCATACTTCTTAAGTAAATCTTTGATGTACTTGGCTTGGTTTATGAATATTCCTTCATTAGATGCGCTTCACTTGCAATCCGAGGAAGAAGTTCACTCACCCATCATGCTTCATTTCAAACTTGCTTTCTGCATAAGCTTGGAGAATCTCTTACATAGCTTTTCATCAGTAGAACCAAAAATAATATCATCAACATATATTTGAACCAATAAGACTTTGTCTTTGTGCTTTCTAAGGAATAATGTGGTATCTACTCTACCTCTAGTGAATCCATTTTCAATAAGAAAGTTAGTTAGTGTTTCATACCATGCTCTAGGTGCTTGTTTAAGACCATATAAGGCTTTGTCTAATTTATAAACATAATTAGAAAGAGATGGATTGATGAAACCTGGAGGTTGCTCTACATAGACTTCTTCTTGAAGTTCTCCATTCAGGAATGCACTTTTGACATCCATCTGGAAGACCTTGAACTTCATATGAGCAAGAAAGGCAAGAAAGATTACGATGGCTTCTGATGCAGCAACAAGTGCAAATGTCTCATCGTAGTCGATGTCTTCTTCACGAGAGTAGCCCTTGGCCACTAATCTTGCCTTTATTCACGGTTATTACTCCATCTTCATCCATCTTGTTTACGAAGACCCATTAGGTTCCAATGACAGGATGAATCTTTGGCCTTGGTACCAATCTCTATACTTTGCTTCTTTCAAATTGGTTGAGTTCTTCCTGCATGGCTTCTATCCAGCTGGAGTCTTCCATAGCATCCTCTATCTTCTTTGGTTCCATTTGTGACAGGAAGCTTAGGTAAAAGCATTCATTCTGGGTGACAGCTCTTGTTTTGACTCTTGCACTCGGATCTCCAATGATTAGATCTTGAGTGTGATCTCTTACCCATCGGTTTCCGGCCTGTTGGGACATATGTCCTTATGCCTTCTTGTCTTAGGCCTTCAAGATCTATTTCTTCTTCTTGGTGTGGAGGTTTGTTGTCTGGCATAGGCCTCTCTACGATCTCATTCTTTTGCTCAATGATTTCAATATCTAGCACTATGATCGTAATGTTGAGCTCGACGGCCTCGTTCGTAGTGTCCGAACTATCGGTCATAGTGTCTTGAAGCACTGTTTTGTCCAAGTTTGTTTCATCAAAGATGATGTGAATCGAGACTTCAACACTCAATGTCTTTTTGTTGAACACTCTGTAGGCCTTGTTATCATGGCATATCAAGAAAGATTCCTTAAATCTAACTTGGGTTAAAAATTTTGTCAATCATTGATTCCCATTGTTGAGAATGTAGCATGCACTGGTAGAATACATGAAAGTAGGCGACACTTGGCTTTCTTCCTTTCCACAGTTAAGTAGGGTGTCTTCTTGATCGTAGAGTGTATCGGTGATCTATTCTGCGTAACATGCATGCGGTGTTGGCTTCGCCTTGAAGTATTCGAAGTAGATGAAATTGCTTTCTTAATAGAGTTCTTCCGACCTCTATCAAAGTTACATTCTTTCTTTCATTTACTCCATTTTGTTGAGGAGTTTGTGAAAGTGAGAAGTTATGGTGATGCCATTATGCATGCGAGAATTGGTCCATTTCCGAGAAGTCGAATTCTCTTCCGTGATCTCTCTTTATGGCCTTGATTTTCTCTCCTTTCTCATTCATTACCAGCCTGAGCATCTTGATCAGTTGGGAGCTTGTTTCATCCTTTGAGGTTAAAAAGAATACCCATGTGAATCTGGTGTAGTCGTCGACTATGACTAGTGAGTACCTTTTCCCTCTAAGACTTGTTGTTGGAATTGGCCCAAATAGATCCATGTGAAGCAACTGCAAGGGCTTGTCGATTAAGTTGGCAGTTTTGCTCTTGAATGAGCTTCTGGTTTTCTTTCCAAGCTGACAGACATTGCATGGCCTTTCTTTGACGAATTTGAACTTGGGTAGGCCTGAAACGAGATCTTTTGATGCCAGTTTGGACATGTTTTTGAAGTTTAAGTGGGACAATCGTCTATGCCATAGCCATCTCATTTCTTCAGATGTTTTTGCCAGAAAGCATATTGTCTCGTCTGAGCTTAGTTATCCAAGATTCACTGTGTAGACATTTCCTTCTCTTGTCCCGGTTAGCTTTACAGCAGATGTCTTCAAATCTCTAACTTGACACTGGTTGTTGAGGAATATCACTTGATGACCCTTGTCACAGGGTTGGCTGATGCTTAGAAGGTTGTGTTGGACACCTTCCACATATGCCATTTTGCTGAAAGATATTGCACCATTACCAGCTGAGCCATATCCTCTTGTCTTGCCTAAGTCGTTGTCTCCAAAGATAACTGAGGGACCCTCCTTCTCTATGTAGTTAGACAGAAGGGCTTTGTTCCCAGTCATGTGTCTTGAGCATCCACTGTCCAGATACCAGGTTGTGATCGTGGAGCTCTTTTCCTGTCATAACATTGAACCTTCATTTTGGTACCCATATTTGCATGGGTCCTATTTTGTTAGTACCCTTGGGGACCCAAATCTGTTTGATCTTGGGTCTCACGTGCATGGAATTATAATAGCATCTTGTAGTCTTGTGACCTACTCTATTGCACACAAAGCACTTAGTATGATGCATGTCTGTGTGTGTGAGAGAGTTCATTCTCCATTTGGACTTTTGTGGTTCTTTAGTCATTCTTCTGTTAAACTGATTTTCCTTCTTCCACATGTCCTTTGGTATTATGAAATGTGAGGAGTGCATCTTACCTCTAATGTACCTTCCCAGTTGGTTCGTAGAGTTGGTTTTATTTAACTCTACGATCCTTAGAGGTTGGTGAGTAGAGGATGGATTACTCTTCTCTTTTCTGAAGCCCAGGCCAGCATGAGATCCTTTATTCCTTGGAGTATAGATGGAAACAGTAGAACAAGGTTGGGCTGGTTCTTCCTTTTATGAGGATTTCACAAAGGTAATGTTCTACTAAAACTTGAGGCATTACTAGTGCTAGTTTCCTTTGTCTTTTCCACACATGGCTCTGAAGTGGATTCCCCAAAGCCTAGGCCTGTTCTGTCAAATGCACTTCTCTGACTAGAGAGCAGGGAGTCCATAGATGATGAGAATTTGTTCCATGTAGAGATAGTCTTTTCTAGTTCCTTAATTTTAGAGGTTAGATTAGACTCTCTTTGTACATTGAGCTAATTAGTCTGTTTTAAGATCTTATTCTCAGCCTCAAGCATGGAGAGAAGGTTAGTACTTAGAAGAGCTGTTTTAAGCTCTTCTTGAACTTTCTTTTTCTCCTCTTGAAGAAGTGAATGATCCTTAGACAGAACTTTGAACCACTTCATGTATTGATGTAAATCAGTTGTTATGCCATGCAGTGCAGTTCTCAAATCATTAATGTCTACATCAGGAGAGTTGAAGTCAAATACCTCATCGAGACTTACTTCATGTATGTTGGAGTTTAGTTTGTCCTTTGCATGTTTGGCCATTAGGCACAGATTAGCCATTTGTGGTTCTTCATCATCTCCAGAATCAGGATTGGAGTCATTGTCTGAATCAGTCCACGATCCTCCAGCTACCAGGTATTTGTCTCTCTTCTGAGGCCTTTTGTTGTCTTTGTATTCCTTCTTTGCATGTGATTTCTTCTTTAGTTCTTCTCTGAGTGGTTTGTTGCAGTTGGCAATGAAGTGGCTAGGCTTCTTGTAGTAGTAGCATAGATCATTCATTTGATCCTGGTTGCTGTAGTTCCTGACCTTCTTTGGCTTGCTGGTTTTGCTTTGACGCATGAACCTTCTTAGTCTTTTTACCAGCATAGCAAAGTCTTCATCATCATCTTCGTCATAGTCAGAGTCAATCTCAGTGTTGACCTTGGATGCACTTTTAGTTGCTTTGAGAGCAACACCTTTATCCTTCTTTCTTTCTTCTGATAGGGTTTCAGCTCGTTGAGTCAGCTCCGGTTCGTATGTCAGAAGATTGCCATCATGAACTTTATGATTAGATCTTTGTTTGGGTAGATCTTTCTATATGCTCGTAGAGAGTTGAGTAGAACGTTGAATCTCTCGTAGTTGGCAGTGACGTTCTCTCCTTGAACATGTGCGAATATTTTATATTGCTATGTTAGGAGAGATTGTTTATTTTCTTTTACTTCTTCTGTTCCTTCGTGCATAATGAGTAGTACTTCCCAAACTTCCTTTGATGTCTTGCCGTTGACCACATTTTCAAATAGATCATCTTATAATGATTGAAACAAAATATTATTAGCCTTCTTGTCGAGTTGGACAGCTCTCTTCTCGTTGTCTGTCCACTCCTCTTTGACTTTGATTTGTATTACTGTTTGGATAAATGCGTGGTTGGTGCAAGCTTTGTTGGAACATAGGGCCCATTACGAGCAGGTCTCAAATAGATCTTCATCTATTGAGTCCATGTATGCTTGCATCCTAACTTTCCAGTTTGCAAATTTATCTTTGTTGCACATTGGTGGCTTGCTGCCTCCTTTAGTCCTTGATTCGCTTGAAAAGTGTGCCATTGGATCTACTAAAGCTTTGTAGGCTGTATAATAGAACCTGTTCTGATACCAATTGTTAGTTCCCGGAGGCACAATAGTTATCTAGAAGGGGGGGTTGAATAGATATTAAAAAATCTTTTCGTTTTAACTTGTTAGTAGATAATGATTAAAACTTTAGCGGAATTAATATTAGTTTTAATCTCCCTTAAGATAATGAGTTTATGAGAGTGATGCAGATATAGTAGTTATAGCAGATATAGCAGTTGTAGCAAGAATGTAAGAGACACAGTCGTTTTAAGTGGTTCAGAGCACTTAAAGCTCCTAGTCCACTCTTCTACTCCTCGAGTAGGAAATCCACTAAGGAAGTCTTTTACACTTTCTGAATCACTTAGATTCCTTCTGACCGGTGATCCAGGAACTTCTTAGTTCACTCTTAAACTCTTCAAGTCCGGCAGACTTGGCTCTTTTCTGATTCACTTAGAACTCTTCAAGTCCTTCTGACTTGGAACTTTTTCTTCAGTTGATTGGTAGATGTTGAGTTCTTGATGGTTGCTACTCGATTCTTTGTTTAAGCACTTGTTCGAAAGAACTGAGTAACTGAGCAAATTTTTCTTTTTCTCAGATCGTAGAGTTGAGCTTTGAGAGTTCTTGTACGTTTTTGTTCAATGCTTGCTTACTTCTCTCATCTACTTGATTTGCATATATGTGATCTTGAAAACTATCCGTTGGATCCATCCGTTGAAGCATTAAATGCGTTTGACATTTCTGTTCTTTGATGGAGACTTTTTCGCACATCTTACGAATTGCATTTCGCCCCACCGATGACACAGCAGACTGCTTTCTCACCTAACACACGAAAAGGTGTTTTTCCCTACTGATGGTACTTTCTTTAGCTTCTTGATACGCTTCTTTGTTCCATACTAAGGATATCTTTTATGCATTTGGGGAGTGGTGAGTACTACAACGTTTAGAACCCATTCCACATTTGTTGGAGTTTGTCTCCACAAAAGCGTGAGGCTTGATGCTTGACGACTGAGGCGGATGATACTCTACGATTCAAATCGTGGTGACTTGTCGCCTTGGTGCTTGAATCGATCTTTATCGTGAGAGCACTACGATTTCTCTTAAATACTTGCACTTCTACGATCTTTGCTTGCTTGAGTTCTAAACTCTACATTTTTCGAGAGCACACTACGATCTCTGAGTTGGCTGGGCAAACGTTGGGACCACTCTACGATTTCCGAAGAGGCCCTTCAAGGCAGGCATACTGCGATCCTCGAAGCTCTACGTTTTTGCCTTGACTTCTGTAATCTTGATCAGCTTGATACACTACGATCTCTTCGAAGCCTATCTATTACATCTCAAGATCAACCTAACAGCTTTTATCTCTCTATCTATACATTCATTTACAGAATGATACACATTAAGAGCTTAGATCAACCTAACAAATTTGATCTATCACTAAGTCCTTGTACATATATACCTTGAAGGACTAAATAATCATGAGCATTTAGATTTAAACATCAAATCAACATATGCATTCTCCCAACAGTTTAACACTCAACAGTGATTTTTGGGACAATGATTTGATCTACTTTGTTTGGATATTTATGCATAAAACATAGTAGCAAACAGTGAAGACTATAATCAATTGTCTGTATGGAAGTCTTTCAAAATCTTTTGCAGCTTTTCTTTATTGCCGGTGAATAGCTTCTTGAGCATATATAATTCTTTGAGGTTAGAAATTGATTCCTTGAATGTAGTGTTGCTTTCTTCTGTGATAAAAACAAATCCAATTATTCTTGATTTTTGGCCATGAAAGCAGCAGCACACCTCCCATCAAACGCTTGCCCCAAATCCAGAAATAGATAGCAAAATAGGTTTAAAACTTCTTTGAGGCAATTTTTCAAGCAGTTGGTGTGCACAGCTAATAAGTCCTTTCTATGAGACTCCCCCAAATTTGTTTCAGTCCAAAGCTTGAAGCTTTTTATCCACAATCACATCCCGATCCAATTTGAACACAAAGTTATAACAACCAACCCCCAATTGAGCCAACATAAACTCCATTGGGCAACCAATTCAATTATCCCAAACTCCCCAATACTTGATTGCTAATTCAATCCATTACATGAAATTCCATGTATAAAACTATAACTTGTCAAAACTTACTTGGATTCTATGTTTAGAATAACACCCAATGAAAAAGATGATGACTCGGGCCAATTGATTGAACCCCAAATGAACGTTGATGGTTGCCTTGCTTTAAAACTTTGTTGTTGGAATCCAAGTAAGAGATGGAGAGGTCGGGTTGTGCTTGATTCCTTCTTCGTTGTTGTTTGGAATAGATGAATTAAAGTGGGATTAGGAGAGTTGAAGGAGAATTATTCGACTGAGGGTTTTTGGGTTGGAAATGAATTAGAACTGATACAACATGTCTTGGTTTGGGGAGATACATCAGAGGGTGGAGGGTGAGAAGTAGAGGCAGATGATTGAGTTTGAGAAACAGAGGATGTCGTTTGACATAAATATAATCTACCAAAAATACCCATCTGTAATAAACATTACAGGCTTAGCCCGTCACTTTTGACTGGTTAAGTCATCAAAGTGTGTCTTTTGTTCAGCATGTGTGAAGTTTGGAGTGTACTTAGACATTTTTTTCAGTTTGGAGTGCAAATATCAACAGAGGTGTAAAGTTTGGGGTGCATTTTGTTTTTTAGTCTAAAT
The DNA here is from genome assembly GCA_020205615.1 of Panax quinquefolius. NCBI lineage: Eukaryota > Viridiplantae > Streptophyta > Magnoliopsida > Apiales > Araliaceae > Panax > Panax quinquefolius. Next base: position 132,867,435 of record CM035172.1, on the reverse strand, counting down.
CTTATCGATAATTTAAATAGTACGACTATAATTTGTGCACATAGAACTACTCTATCCAATTTGATAAATTTAAGGAAATTAATATTTTCATAACACTTTTTGATATTTTCACATGCAATATGTCGCTATACAGGTATAACGACGATAAAAACCGCTGTTGTAAGATCTATAGTGACGGTTTTCATATGAAGATATCATTTTGAAGGGCTTCCCTTGAAAACCCATTCCAAGTTTTTGCACATGATGAAGAGAACTTCACATAAGTGCCAAAAGCACAACATTTATCCAACAAGACAGAAATAGCCAAAGCAACTCCTTTACTACCACCTAGGCCAGATTTGAACATTAAAATCCAACACACCACAATGTGGAGCAAAGTAGTAATCCCAGAGCTTACCATCATTGGGAAAACTATGATTTGTGTTTGTAAGAATATGACTTTACATTGAAGAAGGCCATATGGTATTGTTTTGCTCAATAGGACTAGCAACAATCAAGGAAAAAAAAGAGAAAAAAACAAAAAAAAAGTTAGATAGAATATGAACCACATGAAAAAATCATTAAGCTAACAAGAATTTGCTTTCATTGATTCTATAGTATGCCATTCAAACTATATATATATATATATATATATATATATATATATATATATATATATAGAGTCAAGATCTGGTCAGGTCTCCCGGATATTTGTTAAAATCCGAACTTCTATTGTGAGCTATAGGATGGAATCCAACGGTTGGGAAAGGGAATTGGTGGAGAAAAAAACGCGGAGCTCCAGATGCGAACGGGTCACGGGTTATTCAGATCTGGACTCCATTTCCAATTTTCGGTAACCGCGTCTCTCTCTCACTCATTTCACAAATTGCCTCTCTCTCTCTCTCAAAGCTCCGGACGAAATCGAGATCTAAACAACTCGGCCTAAAGCTTAGGCTGAAAACTTTGTCTCGCTGTCTCTCTATCTCCCAAGGTATTGTCTAATTATCTGATAAAAGAATAAACTGAAATCCGAAGCAAATAATCTGCAGTAACAATTTCAAATTTAGTATTTAGTAGTTTTCTTGCCTACCTTTGGGCTTTTCTGCTATTGGAGCCTTTTGTGGAACATCATTTGGTCTGCGATAATTCAAGGCATTCTTTTAAGTGTTTTTTGTCTTGTTTTCCATTTGTTCAGTGGGTGAACTTCTTGTCCCCATTTTCTTAAATATTGTGTGTTCTGTTTTTTTCTATAAAAATAGAATAATGAACTTGACAATCCAATTTATCAGAATCTCTAACCATAAACTGATGACCATTGTGTAAATTCCATGAACTGGAATATGGACTAGAGTCACTGAAATTGCAATTTTTGGTCCATAAACTGCAATTTTTGGTCCACAATTAGTGAAAGTATTTACGGTCCACAATTTTGTATATATGTACATATAAATCAATGTTGACTACTTGAGTAGGTTATTGATATTGCCTTGGCTATATTTATGAGGAGCCCCAGAGGGGTCGGATATTAAATTTGGTCGCTAATTCTCTGGAGATCAACCTTTCCTTACTCTTTGGATCATCAAATCCTGATGAAAATTATTTATCATTCATCGTGAAGTAAGTTGGATGAAATCTTACCTTATTAGTGAAAAATGTTTGTGTTTACATAATGTTATCTTATTATTTGTAATTTTGGTTATTGTAAAAGTTCATTCTCTATGTTTGAGAATGCAACAATGTTAAAGGATAAGACACAAAAGATGTTTTATATGTAGTATAATTGGCACTTGCATGCGCCACCAAATACCACTACACACCACAATCGTGTGCTTTGATCATTCACTTAATTCACAAATATGATTTTGTTATTTTCACTTGGTGATGCAATTCTTTGAAATTTGAAAAGAAGTATCTTTGATGGAAGTCGCCACCTCTCGTTAGAGAAATTGGAAGGACTAACCCGAAAGACTATGTGAAAGACGTTATTGGGGAACCACCAACACCAAGGGCAGCTCATGTAGCAACTGTTGTGGGCACTATGGTAGTAATTCAGGTTAGTAAACAATGTTATGAGATTCGAACTTGCTCAATGTTATGAGATTCTGTACATAATTTGAATGCGAACTCTCATTTTGTGGGTTTTAGAAAAGGAAAGTTGGACTCACAATTTGGGATGGATGGAGTATATGTTTGTTTATCTATGTCGCGTCTTTTCCAACAGTCAATGCTTATTGATGTTTTACAGACGGATTATAATGTCAGTTATGTTATAGGAATTGTTGTTTGAAGGTCTACTTGGAATGTGCTTCCCTGTAATGATCAACATATTGGAATGAATGTTGTGGCATATTTTGGCAGAAGAATGCACAAAAGATCGCAGAGTTTATCTCTTCCCATCCCCAGGTGACGAAGGTTGATTATGCAGACCTTCCTAACCATCCTGGGCGCTTTTTACACTATTCTCTGGTACAACTTTCATATCATATTATTTAATACCAACTGAAATTTATTCACATCACCATTGTTCACCCACTTCCTCTTCTTTATTGTATTTATATGCTTCTTACAGGCAACGGGGGCAGGATCCGTGCTCAGTTTCCTTACAGGATCATTGGCACTCTCTAAACACATAACTGAGACCACCAAGTATTTCAGCATAACCGTCAGTTTTGATATTCTTCCTATTCGAGTGCATATGTTCACCATAAAAGCATAAAATTTCATCTCCTTAATTTTGAATGTTCATTGGATAATGTGATCGTCTTCAATTTACAGGGAGTGTGAAGTCGATCATAAGCATGCCCTGCTTTATGTCCCACGCATCAATACCAGTTACAATACGAGAGGCTAGAGGTCTAACCGAGGATCTTGTTTGTATCTCTTTCGGAATTGAGGATGTGAATGACTTGATTGCTGATCTAGATCATGCTCTGAGTACTGGGCCGGTGTAGGGGCATGAAAAGGATTAAATTTTGAAATATTTACTTGATTGCTAAGAACTGACCTTTTTTAGGTCCTTATTTTATGATCTGATGAGATTACCAGTATCTAGTGTTCTAAAATAGAAAATGAAGATGTATGTATCTTGCAATATGAGTAATCTTTTTTCTACTTTTGAGTGGGAGTTCAACCTTTCTCCTTTTCTACAATAGGGAACAAGTGGTTTGATTTACTTCATTAGCTAGCTTATCAGGAGGAGATTGGTGCCCAAGTCAAATAAATTTGAAATTTTTGTCGGTCTAAAAGCATTTTATTCTAAACATAACTAACAAAGTGTCCCAACATTTGAAATGTAATGTTAATATCTACAAACAAACGGTGTAAACACCAATAACAAACATACATAGGTGTCCCGGAACACGTGTTACTAAAGGAGACAAGTTTCGTCTAGTATTAACATGTTAGAATTGAAGGACTCGACTCTCGGGATTGAATTTAAGAAATGATCTTATAATATTTAATATAATATTAATTGTCTATATTATTTTTGTATTGAAAAAAAAATACTATTTATTGGACAAAAAATAGTAAAAAAACCAAAATTATATTTAATACTTGAGAAAATATTAAAAAATATTTAATTAGTTCTCAAACCACTTATATAAGGGACAAAAAAAATAATTCTCAAAAACAACTTATATTAAAGAAAATATTAGGTTTTAGGATTTGAGGACGCTGCCGTTGATGCTTTGTTTAGCAGTATCAGATGAACAATCAACGGAAACTTATATTCCTCATCATCAACAAATATTCCAATTCTTCCCACCATTTCCTACAAGAATCACTTCATCACTTCTCAACTGCCCCTCCTCGTTTCGCAAAACTCACCTCCAAAACGTGTATTCAACTCTTCAAGCGCAAATCCATTATAGAATGAAACAAATCCAAACTCGACTTTTTCGTAATCAGTATTCACCAAAAGACGACGTTTTCAAAAAGCTCATGGTCGTATGCGCAGACCCATGTCAAGGAAATTACGCCCAGAAAATCTTTGATTACATCATCGAAACCCCGTCTTTGTTTATCTACAACGCGTGATGATCAAAGCTTATGTGAAGACCAATTGTTACAAAAAGTTTTAGAGTTGTTGTATCTGATTTCTGGCCAGAAGCTTTTGGTCAGAGTTGTTGTATCTGATTTCGTCCGGAGCTTTGAGAGAGAGAGAGAGAGACGCGGTTACCGAAAATTAGAAATGGAGTCCATATGAATAACCCGTGACCCGTTCGCATCTGGAGCTCCGCGGTTTTTTCCCCACCAATTTTCTTTCCCAACCGTTGGATTGCATCCCATGGCTCACAATAGAAGTTCGGATTTTAACAAATATCCGGGAGACCTGACCAGATCTTGACTCTATATATATATATATATATATATATATATATATATATATATATATAAGCTATTTACTTGCAAGAAACTTGCAAAAACCTCAAATCTCTCGGTACATTTTATTTTCTCTTGTTCCTACAAAATATAAGCACTTTCCAACTTTGAAAAATATGGAAAAACTTGTTGCATTGCTGTAACAGAGCCGATAGAGCTACCAATGGATCGCTTCCTTCCATTCCTATTTCTCCAAACTAAAACATATGAAAACAGGCAAAAAATTCTGTTTATTGGTCCGCGAACAAGTTCTTTGGCTCTTCAAATTAATAAAGACCTTATCGACTCAAATATGATTTGAGCTTTTGGTAATTCGTCTACTTCATGACACTATATCAACAGGGATTGTAGAATTGTAAACTCTATCCTTAGCCTTTTTTGCCTAAACAAGAAAAACAGATGATTGTAATCAGATATGGTCAAGGGAAATGACAGATCAAAAGATGTTGAGAGAATGTTTTACCTCTTCTTTCCAGTTAATGCGTATGGTAACTATAAGAAGGAAGAACACTTGCACCACAAGTGCACATAGAATCCCAAACCAGAGGCCTTAAATGAAAGAATTTTAACAGGATTACATGTAATGATTTGTCATGAAAATAAGATGAAAGGGTAAAGAAAACGATTAAAGGATTGTATACTAATTTACCTTTCCTCCTATATGTAAAGTGAAAGCAAGCAAAACTGCGCAAGGAAGACCCACAAGGTAATATGATCCGAGATTGATATATGCACCGATTTTTTGCCAACCGCATCCTCTAACAACACCTAAATGAAAACAAAGGCAGTAATAAATTACCCTTTAGCAGACATGTTTACCTTATATAGTTTTTATTTATCAAAAGATTCTTGAAATATAATTGAACGAATTATAGATGAGACCTGAAAGAACACACTGGAGACCATCTACGAAGTTTGATGTCGCAAGAATGGGCATCATGGTTGCTACATATTTAACAACTTCTACTTCATTGCTGTAAGCATATCCCCAGAAGTTGCGGATCAATATTAAAACTAGTCCTACCAAAATGCCCTCAGCGAAAGCCATGACAAAGACCACATAAACTGCTAACCGTGCAGTTTGTGGATGCCCTGCGCCCAGTTCATTTGAGACCCGTGTGCTATGTAGGAATGAAACAGAATTAATTAGACCATATGACTTTATGCAAAACTGAAGTAGCACAATTTATTTGAAGAAAACCCTTAAAACTATAAATGTGAAAGAGTAAAAGGGAAACTTTCAAGGACCTCTGAATCATATGTTATACAAATACCAAATAATTTTAAAAGGCATTTTCATTTTAAAACTTGGTACAAACAGAAGGAACAATCAAATTAAAATTAGCATAACTGACCTTATAGAGCCACTGAGTCCAAAGGGTATCATCCAACAGTTTGCAGCTGTGTTGAGGCTGCATATGGAAAATCAACAGTAAATTATTTTTATTTAAGATTATCTCTCGGTTTCAGAAGCTTTCAACTGCTGCAGCCAAAATTATGCAAGTTTGACCTTATTGAGAGTACTGAGGTCTCCAGCTGTGGATTTAGGAAGAAGACCAGAAAGTAGAACCATCATTTCGAATGACCACATTTCCAAGCTGTTGAATATCATGGTTATAAACTTCGTCAGAATATAGAAAATGATAGTAGAATCATAATGAGTACAATAACAAACTGAATTTATGTACTGTTCAATTGGTACCAAATAAACTAAGAATTTATTAAGTTGTTTATTTGTAGAGGGACAAAAAATATGTTTAATAGCTTACCAGACCATAACAGCTGAAGGAACTGCAAGTTTAAGGAAAGTAGGGATATTTTGAAGGGCTTCCTTTGAAAACCCAGTCCAGGTTTTAGAACATGATGAAGAGAACTTCACATAAAGTGCCAACAGGACGACATTTATCCAATAAGAGAAAGAATTGGCCAAAGCAGCTCCTCTGCTACCTAGGCCAGATTTGAACACCAAGATCCAGCACATTAAAATGTGGAGCAAAGTCGTAATCCCCGAGGTAACCATCATTGGAAATACTATATTTTGGGTTTGTAAAAATTTGACCTTACATTGAAGAAGGCCATATGCGAAAAGGCTGGGGATCATGAAGCGAGCATATAACCCGGCTTCTTCTGATATGGCTGGATCTTGACCCAAGGTTTTGAGAATGATGCCGGTGTTTGCCCAGATGACTGCAAGGGGTATGCTTACTAGCGAAAGAATAATCATAGCTCTCTGCATATGTATGCCTAGCATATGGTGTTGCTTTGCTCCATAGGACTGGCCACAAAATGTATCCATCGCACACGACATTCCCAACTAATCAAACAAAACAGAACAGATCAAGAACAGAAGAACTTCATAGTCAGTCTAATAAAGGTAACACCAAAAAGTAAAAAATTGGACTTCCAAAAAGTTAAAAATTTACTACACACGTGACTAAGCTTAAATGGTTGGCTATATTCCATTAAACCCTGACTTCAGCTGGCTTGTGCTAAAGTCTGGCAAACATGACATGCTCTGATGCTCATTTATTTCCTGGTTAAGAGGACAAATAAAAATAGTTGCTTAACAGTATCAACTACCACTTTAACTATCCTTATATATTTTTCCCATATCAACTGCCATAAAACTAGCAAATGTAATCATAAAACAGGACAAGACAGGATTGGTACTGAGACAAGGCAATGAGACCATAGCCATACATATTAAAGATACTCCCTCCCTTCCACAAAAAAGAGTCCTATTTGTAAAATTTTCAAATATTAAATTAAAGATGCATTTCTACTCTATCAACTACTTCACCAAGTACCCTATCATATGTTTCTACTAAAAGATTAACAAAGAACCAAGCTCCCCAAAAACTACATCAACAAGCAAATTTGAAATAAACATTTCATTCAATTTAACCAATAAAAGAACATTACTCATCAAACCATTACCCATCAAACCCTTTGTAAAAAAAAACACAAATTAAATCCCAAATTTATCATCCCAAAAGAATTAAATAGAAACCCAACTCACCAATAAGCTAAAACCTGTGACAGATGCAAAGGAAGTGGCCATTGAAGCACCAGAAAGAGCCAATTCTCCTAGATGACCCACAAACATGACAGAAATCAACTGTAAACATGACTGCAACAGGCTTACACAAATCAAAGGCCCAGCCAGCCATAGCTGCTTCTTCACCTGCTCTCTAATTTCCTCCCTAGAAAACAAACCCTTTTCATTTTTTCTTACTTCTCCTAATCCATTTTGCCAAATTTCTTCAGAATCACTAGTATGTATAAATGGTGTGATTAACGAAGATGGTTTTTCTTGGTTTTCTCTGTCCATTTTTTGTAAATTAATTTCTCCCCTTAAGAAAGAAGAGAGAATTAGACAGAGGAGGTATGAAATATGAATGCCTAAATTAGCTAATATATATATATATATGAATGGCAGCCGGGTCCTGTTCTAGTTTTAGCAACTTGCAAATGAATCAAATTTGACTACGTATTGAGCACTTGCCAGTTGCTACTTAAATGAAGGGTCCACTAACCGAGAATATTCTGCAATAGTTATTGAATATGTACGAAGATTGATGAAGTACCGTAACGTACCAGATCGAAGTTTAAGGGACCCGGATTAGGGGGCATCACATGTTTTTAATCAAAATTCGGCTCTACAATATCATGAACCATTTCATTCATATGATGTGTACTGCTGTCCAGATTATGTACTTGTGCAATGCCACTATCTCTTCTCTGTCCATGTGCCCACCAGCATTCTTCGTAATTTTTCATAAGTGACAAGAAAGGCCACACTGTTCAACTTACCTCTGACTTTTCTCATCCTAGTAATCTTTTTTTTGAAGTCATTGTAGCATTTGGAACTAAATGGTCATTTGTTATTCCAAGTAGATGGATTTATTGTTGGTTCCTTATTCTTCAGATCCAACCTTATTCCTTGTGAACCCGTCACCTTAAGTAACTTTTTCGTGAAAGGTGAGAGTACAACCTTGTTCCTTGTAATCCCTTCACCTGAAGTAACTTTTTCATAGTCATCATGAGCCCACTTCATGTCTCCACCCTACTCAAATTATACTTCACTGTGTAGTACCAAACGCACAAATGATCATTTGACTCAACTTTATTTGATCCATCGGGCGGATTGAGTAACACATGGCCTACGAATGCTCCACCTTGGAGTGTCAACCTAAATACTTTGGCCTAAACGAACCACGAGCTTCACTGCGTGGTGCCAAATGCATAAGTGATCATCTTGTGCTCCACCCGACTCAATTCTATTTGTTCCACCGCGCGAATTAAGTAACACACGCCCTACGAATGCTCCACCTTGAAGTGTCAACTTGATATTTGGGCCCAAACGAATCATGATCTCTGATACCACTTGTAGCATAATTGCACGATTTAACTCACATTAATTTATCATACACATGTGTAAACTAGCCCAATAAGCATTATTTCTTTACCTAAAAAGTTAACTTATTAAGTTGATGTTCCAGCATATTTAATAACCCATCTACATTCTTAAATTTATAATATATAAATTTCATGTAAAATATCTAAACAAATAGATTTCGATTTGACTTAATTTCGAGTTGAACCGAGTATTGAAGTGCTCAGATTTGATTCACAAAATTTATCAAGTATAAAACAAGATTTAATTGAGGCTCGTTTAATTAACTACCGAGTCGAGCATGATCTCGAATCAAGCCCGAACAGTTTGAACATTTCAAACGAATCTAATTCGAGTATTGATAGAAAATTACAATTTGAAGATATTCAAGTAATTTATCAAATTTTAAAATTTGCACATATTTGAATTATTTATATTTCGAGTCGAACGCGAATCGAATTTTAGTCGATTGAGTACGAATTGAGCCCAAACTGTTTACTCATTTTATAGCCTTACTTAGAGCCCATTCCACAACGACTTATTTTAAAGTGACTTAAAGTTAAAATATAAGTTATTTTAAGTTGTGACTTATAAGTAAAAGCGTTCAGCATCAATTTGACTTATAAGTCAAAAATTAAGTTAAAACAAGTAATGAAGGTATTCGGCTCATAATGACTTATAAGTTAAAATCGAATGTAAATATTACTAAAAAGAACAATAATAAAAAGAGAGATAAAATAGACATTTCATTTGGTCAAACTAACTTATTTTAAAATGAATGACTTAAGTCATTTTAAAATAAGTTACAAATACTTGCTTATTTTTTTTACTTAAAAATTAACTTATAAATAATAAAAAAAAATAAGTCTTTGCCCAATAGTGAAATTAGTGACAAATAACATATAAATTGGTTTGACCAACTTATAAATCATTGCCGAACAGACTCTAAATATGAAAATAATCCATAACCAAGTATAGTTATAGATCCTTATCTGACAAACTAATCTCTCATCGTTCATCTATAAATTGTGTGTCCAACATTCATAAGTAATTAAATTATTCGTGAGTTTGAAGAACAATTATAAACTATTTGAAGATTACTTCAAACGTGAAACTCAAATAATAATTTAGAAGAGGAGGTTGAATAGATTATTACTGATTAAAAATATATCTTACACCTTCTTGAATTTTTTGATAATTAATATGCAGTTAATATATAAGACAATAAATATTCAATCACACAATGCACAGAGATTTGTCTGGTTCACAACATACATCCCGAGTATGTTGTTACGTCCGGTCTCAAGCTCTTCTTTAGGACTTGAGATCCTATTACTTTCTATAATAAAAAATCATTCAACAGGTGGAGAAGTCTTTACATAGTTTTATAGACAAACTTACTGTAAAATCCCAACTTTTTGAATAAAGATGAATTTTCTATAAATATTATTTTTGAATATTATGGAGTGAAATTGATATAATAGTTTTGGGTAATATTTATAAATTTTGCAAAGTACGCAAGTTGTTATATAATATTCGATTGGTCGGGGAATATTCGTTTTAACAGAAATATTAGTACAATGGCACAATCATTGGTGGACCCTACAACGGAATTATTGTCGGATTGAGAAAATGACAAAATATTTTATAAAATAACTACGGAAGTTTTATTGTTAAGCTATTGAAACAAACACTTGTTAAGTGTACGATGAATGCGCATGATTTGCGTAGTAGCACTACGGTATTAATTATTGATGCTTAAGTGATAAGTCACTCAGGTTTTGATGGTATTATTAATGTAATAATACTGTAAAATCTTTTTATATAAAACATAATACTTTTATAAAGTTATTCTATAAATAGAATATATTATATTCTATTATGCACGTAGTGTTGCAGTAGTGTTTTGCATAGTAAAATCTTTTTATATAAAGCAGAATATTTTTATAAAGTTATCTGTTTTATTAGACAATAATTAGAATATATTATATTTTATTATGCATAGTATTTGCATAGTAAAATCTTTTATAAAGTTATTCGTTTTATTATATTATAAATAGAATATATTTTATTTTATTTAAAAGATTTTGCTTTAAATATGGATAGTCAGATTTAAAGTAAATCAATCTAAATGATAGTTCATGAGTTAATTCTTATGCATTCCATTTTTCTATAAATAGAAGCTCATTCATTCATTATTTTCTTACGAATTCTTTGAAACTCAGAGATAAACTATAGAGAGAAAGAAGAAAGTATTCTGCTTACTTCACTACTTATATATCCAAAGACTCTTCTTCTTCTTAAGGTAGGGAATATTATTTGTTGTACTCTCGTAAAGGAATGTTATTCTTTCTTATTCATGAAGAGGCATTGTTATTCCAATTCTTATTATTACGTTGGAATAACTTTATTGTGATACCCTATACTTGGTGACATTTTTATTATTATTCGTTGGAACATCATATCTGTGTGTTTTACGGGACCGTTCCGTCTTTTTATTATTATTCATTGGAACATCCATGCATGTGTTTTACAGGACTGGTTAAAATCTTTATTATTATTCCGTTGGAACATCACATACATGTGTTTTACAGGACTGGTTAAAATCTTATTATTATTACATTGGAACATCACGTGCGTGTGTTTTACAGGACTGGTTAAAATCTTTATTATTCATTGGAACATCACTTCGGTGCAAATTTTGCACGACTTTGGTTCCGTTATTATTATTATGTTGGAATAACACATGTCATCTAAGTACCGCATGCATGGTGATTTTTTTGTTATTCCATTCTTTATTATACTCAGTTGGTTAAAGTTTCAACTTCTATACTCCATGAAATTAGTAGAATATCCTTGATATTTGCGCTTCATCCATGTATCTTTTCATGGAAATATTCTTACGATCATTCTTGAATTTTACTCTACAAAAAAGCGATATCGTGTTGACAATTTGGGACGTTAATAATTTCTGGATAAAATAATTCTTGAACTTGTTTTATTGAATTCTTATATCATTGTCATCATCCTCATGTTTATATTTTTTTGAAAGTCATACGTGGCTTACTGTAGTGCATAGATGGACTTGGTATGATTATAACCGAGGATTATTGATTGTAATCATGACCGTAATAATTACAAATAATGTGGTAAAAGTTCTCGTTGGCCCGTAGTGCATTGATGGACGATTGTTGGCATGATTATGACCATTAATGAATATACAAATATTCTTGGCCCGTAGTGTATGGATAATTGTGGTCGTGATACTAAAGAATATCCTTGGTAGTAGTGCGATGGGGGTGATTCGATGATGTGGAATATTTATTTGTGAGTCTCGGCGATACTTGATGATGAAAAACCTTTTAAATCATAAAAGATAGTAGATTTTATTTTCTACTTGACTCTTTTAATGGATTGCTTGTTCCGTTGCAGTTAAACTTGATGTCTATTATATTTTATCAGTTTAACATTGTTGGAAACTAATGATAATTTATTCTGCATTATCTTAGTCATAATATTTCTTACTGGGCTAGTTGAGCTCACCATTTCTTTCATTGTTCTCTTCAGGAAATGAGAATATAGCTAGGACGAGTCGGAGAACGGAGTGATGGTCTAGAGGATAACATTAGTAGTCATCACTATTCTGTGAAATAGTGTGATAATAATTGTAATGGGGACTCCTTTTGAGTTTGTATAATCTCTAGTAGATAATATTTGTATTCAAACTCACGGTTTATGTTTGTCGTATTATACTACGGCGGTTGTATTAGTAAGTTGTATTTGAATTACGTACCATGTATGTCGGCGACCCAAGATGGGTGATGTATACCTAATTTTGGGGCGTCATGATTTAATATCAAAGCTTGGGGATATGATCCTGGCTAAGATGTGAGACTAGAACTAGGAGGGGAGAGACGGGGAATTCTTTCGTTAGTATGACCTACCTAAGTTTATTTGATATTTGATTGGTCGGTCAGAGTATAGTGATAATATGTTGCATGTCAATTAACTCTTGTTTTGTGGCAGTGTTTGAAAATGGCATCCGAGAATATTGAGAATAGCAATGGAGCATAGGAGACTGTTGATTCTCCACAGATCAATAATCAGGACAGTGTGCATCAGGAAGGCGACAATCCTCATGCAAATAACAACACTGACCAAATGCTGAATGATGGATTGTTCGGAGGCTTTATGCGATTCATGCATGCAATGAAAGTAGAGCGGCTCTGTCCAAAATATAGGTGGAAACACGAAACTCTCTGGTGGTCCACCATTAAGCAGATTCAAGGAGCTGGGACCACCGGAGTTTAAGGAGAGCCAAAATCACTTATGGTAATGAAGCATGGATAAGCAGATCACCAAGATATTTGATGTCTTGGGATGCTTCGAGGAGCAAAAGGTTCCATTTTGCCGCCTTTATATTCTGCGGAGGAGGCAAATTCTTGGTGGGGAATCGTAAAAGCGTACTCAACCTCGCCATCTTTGAAGATGTCTTGGGAGAAGTTCAAGAGTACATTTAACGACAAATACTTTCGAAAAAGTATTCGTCACATGAAGGAGGTGGAGTTTATCAAATTGGAGCAAAATAATATGAGCGATGTCGCAATACGAGGCAAAATTTGCATGAGTTATCCGGTTTGCATCCCACTTGGTGGATAATGAAGAGAGAATGGCGCGAATGTTTTAAGAGGTTTGAAGCGGGGAGATACGTCAACATCTTATTTCTCATAAAGCGTGTTTGTATTCAGATGTTGTAAATAGGGCTCGATTGGTGGAGCGCGATAACGAGTCAACGCAACCAAAAGAGAAGATAAGCAAAATGATAATACCGGTGAAAGCGATCATCGAGCGGTGACAACAAGCGTGGAGGAATCAATAGGCGAAATGGTAACCACCGGTGGTAATTCGGGCCAAAACAATAAGAATGGACATTTCAAGAAGAAGAGATTCATGATGATGGAAAGACGCGTCAAGACCAAAGACCGTTGTTAAGGAAGGAGAAAGACCACCTATCATATGCTTCAAATGCGGAGGGAGGACACATCATCCAAATTAGCGCGATCTGAGTCAAAGCATGTTAAAATTGTGGAAGAGAAGGTCACTTAGCTCGATTTTGTCGTTCACCATCAAGACAATTTCGGCTAGGATGGAGGCACCAAAGAAATTTGTCCCGAGAAAAGTCAAAGCCCGTAGTCTGAGGGAAGCGTTTGTTGTGACCTCCGGAGAGCAAGGAACCCGAATGAGGTCATCACGGGTAAGCTTATCATAAACTCTGTGAAGTCTACACTTTATTTGATCGGTTCTACCCATTCTTTTATTTCTCCTACTTGCGCTCAACGATTAAATTTGACTCAGGAGAAATTAGACTTTGACTTATCTGTGGAAACTCCGTTGGGAGAAAACCTCATTACATCCACGGTTTATAAGTCTTGTTTGGTTCAAGTTGGTACCCACACATTACCTGTCGATCTTATTGCATTAAAAATACTTGCAATTGATGTAATTCTAGGGATTGATTGGTTAACTACTCATCATGCAAAAATTTATTGTTTTCGTAAGGAGCTTTAATATTCCTAATCGACCTATTATGCGAATTCAATCAACCAAACCATTAAAATCAATCACTGTCATCTCAAGCCATAAAGCTATTCGTTTATTGAAAAACGGATGTCAAGCTTTCTTAGCTCATGTCGCTGATCTAAACAAAATACGTCGGTTTTGAATAATATTTCTATTGTTAATGAATTTCGACGTATTCCACGAAGAACTTCTTGGCCTACCCCAGAGCGTGAAATTGAATTTTGTATCGACCTTGAACCCATACAAAACCCATTTCCAAAGCCCCATATCGAATGGCTCTATTGAACGGGAGTTAAAGACTCAAGCGCAGGAATTGTTAGACATTGGCTTTATTCGTCCCTAGTACTTCTCTTGGGTGGTGCTCATTATTCATTCGTGAAGAAAGATGGGAGTATGCGACTTTGTATTGATTATCGGGAGTTGAATCATGTCACCATCAAAAATAGGTACCCATTGCCACGTATTGATGACTGTTTGACCCGGTTGCAAGGAGCCAAATTCTTTTCAAAGATTGATCTTTGTTTGGATATCACCAATTCAAGATTAGAACCGATGACATCAAAAAAGACGGCGGCCGGAACTCGATGCGGGCATTATGAATTCTAGTCATGTCCTTTGGATTGACTAATGCTCTCTTTGCCTTCATGGATATGATGAACCCAAAGTATTGAGGAATATTTGGATCACTTTGTGGTCGTCTTCATTGATGACATCCTCATATATTCCAAAACCCATGAAGATCGTGAGGAACACTTGAGGTGATACTCCAAAAGCTTCGTGAATATAAGCTTTATGCCAAGTTGAAGAAATCGAGTTACGGCTTGAGGAAGTAGCATTTTTGGGCACGCACGTGGTATCAAGTCATGGATATCTCATTGACCCAACAAATATTGAAGCTATTCAAAGTAGAGCAACCTAAATCGATGGATCAAATATCGTAGCTTTCTCGGCTTAGTTGGTTATTATCGAGGAGATTAGAAGGGTTTTCTCGAATCGCTACTCCACTAACTCGGTGACTCGGGAAGATACAAAGTTTGGTTGGAGGCGAGGAATGTGAGAAGAGTTTTCAAGAACTCAAGAGGAGACTCATTTCAAAGACTGTTTCTAACAATACCATCCGGTTCGGAGGGATTTGTCATCTCTGGTGATGCTTCGAGCAAAGGGTTAGGATGTGTTCTCTCATGCAACATGGGAAAGTCATAGCCTATGCCTCACGACAACTCAAAGAATATGAGAGGAATTATCCTACTCATGACCTAGAGTTAGCAGCTGTTGTCTTCGCACTTAAAATTTAGAGGCATTACTTGTATGGGGAGAAAGTGGAGATCTTTACGGATCATAAAAGCCTCAAATATTTCTTCACTCAAAAGGAACTCAACATGCGACAACGATGTTGGCTTGAACTATTGTAAGATTATGACCATACCATCCAATACCATCCTGGAAAAGCGAACGTGATTGCTGACGCATTGAGTAGAAGATCATATGCGGGTACGAGTGCAATATTATCAATGCAAAGGCCCATTTTGTATGACTTGCAAAGGATGGAGATAGAGATAAAGACTCCAGGGACCCACGTGATGATGACAAATATACAAGTAGAACCGACTTTAATTGATAAAATTAAAGCTGCTCAAATTACAGATCCGGAGCTAATGCGTATGAGGAAGAAAGTGCAAGAAGGTGCAATAGGAAGCAAGAATCGATGAAGAAGGAATACTTGAGTCAACTCCGGACTTTGTGTTCCTAACGACCACGATTTAAAGTATAAAATCATGATGGAGGCGCTAACACACCGTTTGCAATCCATCTCGGGAGTACCAAAATGTATCATAATCTTGACATACATTTTGGTGGGAAATGATATGAAGAGAGAGATATTTGTTTATCTCAAGGTGTCTAACGTGTCAACGAGTCAGGCGGAGCATCAAGTACCAAAAGGTCCATTGCAACCACTTGAAATTCCAGAATGGAAGTGGGAGCACATTACCATGGATTTCATTCATTTGGTCTTTCCAAAGTTTCTCAAGGCATAGATGCGATTTGGGTCATTGTTGATAGATTGACCAAGTCCGCTCATTTCTTACCGATAAGAGAAACTTATACACTTGAACGTCTTGCTCGTATATACATAAGCGAGGTTGTAAGATTGCGTGGTATGCGGTATCCATAGTTTCGATCGAGACCCAAGATTCACTTCGCGATTTTGGGTTAGTTTGCAAAAAGCTATGGGCACATGATTTACGATTTAGCTCGACATATCATCCTCGACGGCCAGACGGACGATGGGAGGACTATTCAAACTCTTGAAGATCTATTAAGACTCTGTGTCCTTGATTTAAAGGGAAGTTGGGACAAGTTCTTACCATTGGTGGAGTTTTCAGACAACAATGGTTATCAAACAAGTATTGGCGTGGCTCGCATTCAAGAGCGTTGTATGGAAGAAAGTGTCGTTCTCAAAGTATCTTTGGGATGAGGTGGGTGAAGCAACGTTGTTGGGACCAGAGTTGGTACGTATGACTACGGAAAAGATTCAAACGATCCGACAACATATAAAAATCTCACAAGATCGACAAAAGAGTTATGCTGATCTTCATCGAAAAGACGTGGAATTCGATATAGGAGATCATGTGTTGTTACGTGTTGCTCCATGGAAAGGGGTTACGAGATTTGGAAAGAGATGAAAGCTCAATCCTCGATTTATCGGCCCATTTTTAATCCTTGATCGGTAGGAGGCGTGGCTATAGACTCGCTTTTACCGCCAAGTATGTCTCGTGTTCATAACGTTTTTCACATATCCATGTTACGTAAATATATGGAAGACCCGAACCACATTATTGAGTTGGAACCGGACGAAATAGCGGAAGATTTGACGTATGAAGAGGTTCCTGTTCAAATCTTTGATAAGAAGGAACATATTCTACGCACCAAGGTTATACCTCAAGTCAAAGTTTTGTGGAGAAACCACGATGTTGAGGAAATGACTTGGGAGTTAGAATTTGAAATGAAATCAAGGTATCTTTACCTCTTCGACATACCAGGTACGTACCCTAATTTCGATGACGAAATTTCATAAGAAGGGAAGATTGTAAAACCCCAACTTTTTGAATAAAGATGAATTTTCTATAAATATTATTTTTGAATATTATGGAGTGAAATTGATATAATAGTTGTGGGTAATATTTATAAATTTTGCAAAGTACGCAAGTTGTTATATAATATTCGATTGGTGGAGAATATTCGTTTTAACGAGGAATATTAGTACATCGGCACAATCATTGGTGGACCCTATTAACGGAATTATTGTCGGATTGAGAAAACGACAAAAAATATTTTATGAAAATAACGGCGGAAGTTTTCTGTTATTTGTTGAAACACCGGTGTTAAAAGTACAATGTCTGGCAGCGGTTGCATAGTAAGACACGGTATTAATTATTGATGCTTATGTGATAAGTCACTAAGTTTTGATGGTATTATTAATGTAATAATCTGTAAAATCTTTTTTATATAAAGCGAATACTTTAATAAAGTTATTCTATAAATAGAATATATTATATTCTATTATGCATAGTGTTGTATAGTTATACATAGTGTGTTTTATATAGTAAAATCTTTTTATATAAAATGAATATTTTTATAAAGTTATACATTTTATTAGACAATAATTAGAATATATTATATTTTATTATGCATAGTATTTGCATAGTAAAATCTTTTATAAAGTTATTCGTTTTATTAGATTATAAATAGAATATATTTTATTTTATTTAAAAGATTTTGCTTTAAATATGGACCGCCAGATTAAAAGTAAATCAATCTCGGATTGCTCATGAGTTAGTTACTTATGCATTCCATTTTCTATAAATAGAAGCTCATTCATTCATTATTTCTTACTTAATTCTTTGAAACTTTAGAGATAAACTATAGAGAGAAAGAAGAAAGTATTCTCGCTACTTCACTACTTATATATCCAGACTCTTCTTCTTAAGGTAGGGAATATTATTTGTTGTACTCGTAAGGAGTGTTATTCTTTCTTATTCATGAAGAGAGCTGTTGTTATTCCAATTCTTATTATTACATTGGAATAACTTTGTATCTGTGATCTACCCTATACTTGGTGACATTTTTCTATTATTACATTGGAACATCACTCATGCATGTGTTTTACACCGGACTGGTTAAAATCTTTATTATTATTCCGTTGGAACATCACATGCGTCTGTGTTTTTTACGGGACCGGGTTCCATCTTATTATTATTCGTTGGAACATCACATCATGTGTTTTTACAAGGACTGGTTAAAATCTTTATTATTCGGTTGGGAACATCCAGCCGGTGTAAATTTTGCTTGACTTGGTTCCATTATTATTATTACTGTTGGAATAACTTTGTCATCACAAGTACCGCATGCATGGTGATTTTTTTGTTATTCCATTCTTTATTATACTTAGTTGGTTAAAGTTTTGACTTTTATACTCCATGAAATTAGTAGAATATCCTTGATATTTGCGCTTCATCCAAAGATCTTTTCATGGAAATATTCTTACGATCATTCTTGAATTTTACTCTACAAAGCGAAGATCATGTTGACAATTTGGACGTTAATAATTCTTGGATAAAATAATTCTTGAACTTGTTTTATTGAATTCTTATATCATTGTCATCATCCTCATGTTTATATTTTGTTGAAAGTCATCTGTGGCCTGTAGTGCATAGATGGACTTGGTATGATTATGACCAGGGATTATTCATTGTAATCATGACCGTAATGTTACAAATGATGTGGTAAAAGTTCTCATTGGCCCGTAGTGCATTGATGGACAGTTGTTGGCATGATCATGACCATTAATGAATACACAAATATTCTTGGCCCGTAGTGCATGGATAATTGTGGTCGTGATACTAAAGAATATCCTTGGCCGTAGTGCAGGGGTGATTCGATGATGTGAAATATTTATTAAGTTGAGTCTCAGCGATAACAGTGATGAAAAACCTTTTAAATCATAAAAGATAGTAGATTTTATTTTCTACTTGACTCTTTTAATAGTTTGTTTGTTCCGCTGTAGTTAAACTTGATGTCTATTATATTTTATCAGTTTAATATTGTTGGAGACTAATGATAATTTATTATGCATTATCTTAGTTATAATATTTCTTACTGGGCTAGTTGAGCTCACCCTTTCTTTTTCTTTGTTCTCTTCGTGAAATGAGAATATATTTGGGGACGAGTCGGGGAACGGAGTGATGGTCCAGAGGATAGCATTCGTAGTCCTCACTATTCTGTGAAATAGTGTGATAATAATTGTAATGAGGACTCCTTTTGAGTTTGTATAATCTCTAGTAGATAATATTTGTATTCAAACTCACAGTTTATGTTTGTCATATTGTACACGACAGTTGTATTAGTAAGTTGTATTTGAATTCTGTACCATGTATCTGACGACCCAAGATGGGTGATGTATACCTATTTTTGGGGGCGTCACACTTACAACTATTCTCAATTGACTATTTTGGACAGCAAGCTCTCAGCTCCCTCCTCAAGCTTAATTGTACATTCTTTTGAGTTTAGTTATATTTTATGATCTAGTCTAGAAACAATAGTCTCTTTTGCACCTCACAAGTACACTAAAGATCCAACTCTTAGCTGACCTCTCTAAGACTTTGGTATTGGTCAACGAATTACTCGTCTTTCTCAGAGGTACATAAAATAAATTAACTCTACCCTTTTTCCTTTTACAAAATTTTTAACAGAGAAATGCTTCGAAGATAAGTAGATAAAATTTAGTAGATAACATTTATTTTTGATACTTCTCAATTAAGCAAATAGCAATTAAATATCAAGTAATTATATAAAAGTTCAATGACCTTTATATATGTGAAATATGCTTCTGTGTAAGCAGATGTAAATTTATGCTCGGTTATAAAAGTTTATATAACTTTTTATACTTATGTAAATATGCTTTTTAATTAGCGGTATATCAATTTTAGCTTAGAAATTCTTCCGTATAAGCAGATATATATTTTAATTCAAATTTATAAAGAATTATTTATTCTTTATAATAAAGAAAAGTTTTTACCAAGTTAAACAAATATAACTTTAAGTTCGGATATAAAAGTTTAAGTAACTTTTATATTTAGATTGAAAATGCTTATAAGTAAGCAGATAGATTATTTTAAGGCAAAACTATGTTTTTCACCACTATACTTGGCAAGTTTTACTTAATATACCATTGAACTTTTAATTTTTTGGATTACTCTATAAAACTAATTAAAATAGTACAATTGGGTCAATCCGTTAAAAAAAGTTGACAGGCATTAAAATATTGCTGAGGTGGCGCTGACGTGGCAAAAAAACAGATTTTTATTGCTTATGTGGCAAAAAAAATCAAAAACAGATTTTAAAAATAAAAAAAGTAACATTTTAAAGTTTTAAAAATAACAAAAACATAATAAAATAAAACAAAAAATATAAAAAATTTTAAAAAACAGATTTTTTAAAAAATAGGATTTTATAAAAACAGATTTTTTTTTTAAAAAATAATTTAAAAACAGATTTTTTTAAAACAGATTTTTTTAACAATCAGATTTTTTAAAAAACAGTTTTTTCTTTTAAAACAGAATTTTTTAAAAATAGAGTTTTTCAAAAAACGGAACTTTTAAAAACAAATTTTTTAAAAACAGATTTTTAAAAAATCAGATTTTTAAAAACAGAATTCTATAAAAATATAATTTTTTCAAAGCAGAATTTTTTCAAAATAATTATATTTTTATAGAATTCTGTTTTTAAAAAAATCAATTTTTAAAAACTTCTGTTTTTAAAAAGTTCCGTTTTTTAAAATTCTATTTTTTTAAAAATTCTGTTTTTTAAAAAATCTGTTTTTTAAAAAGTATGTTTTAAAAAAATCTGATTTTTTTAAAAAAATCTGTTTTTAAAAAATTGTTTTTAAAAAGTTCCGTTTTTGAAAAACTCAATTTTTTAAAAATTCAGTTTTAAAAAAAATCTGTTTTTAACAAAAGTCTGATTTTAAAAAAATCTGTTTTAAAAAATTTTGTTTTTTAAAAATCTGTTTTTTTATAAAATTATATTTTAAAAAAAATCTGTTTTTAAAAAAATTTGTATTTTTTGCTTTATTTTATTATGTTTTTGTTATTTTTAAAACTTCAAAATGTTACTTTTTTTTATTTTTAAAATCTGTTTTTGATTTTTTTTTTGCCACATAAGCAATAAAAATCTGTTTTTTTGCCACGTCAGCGCCACCTCAACAATATTTTAACGTCTGTCAACTTTTTTTAACGGAATGACCCAATTTTACTATTTTAATTAGTTTAATGAGGTAATCCAAAAAATTAAAAGTTCAATGGTCTATTAAGTAAAACTTGCAAAGTATAGTGGTTAAAAACATAGTTTTGCCATTATTTTAAGTTTTGAATCAAGCATGCTTCTATACAAGTAGATATTTAATTTTTGTGCAGATTTATAAAGAATTAATTATTCTTTATAAATAAAGAATATCTTTTTTATGTTAAACAGATAAGGCTTTGATTTGTGATATAAAAGTATAAAAGTTTAAATAACTTTTATATTATGCTACAAATATTTTATGAATAAATGAATTTTTGATCAAATACTTGTGATGATGTTATCAAATTAATATTTTTACATGATTTTTTGATATTTTCACATAAAAATTATCACTAAAAGATCTAAAAGATCTATAGCGACGATTTTTATGTAAAAATATCAAAAAAAACATAAAAAAAATATCAATTTCCAAAAAAGATTTAAGCCTTATTCCTCACATGGACACATACTTGATGCTTTATAATTTCCAAGTTTCAAGTTATTTTCGGATAAAGCAAAAAAATAAGGCCATTACTTCTTTTTTGCTTTTATATTAAATAAATAAACTTTAGTGAATAAAAATCATTTAAAAATAGGAGTTTTCCTTACATTATGAAATGTTGTTTTGTGAAATAATTTCTTTTAACACTTTATATTAAATTTGAGATCAAAAAATCAATTCAATAAGATTTATAAAATATTTTTGGTCAAAGTAAATAAGATAATTAAAAAATTATAATATAAATTTTATGGAGACGATTTTATCTTTTAGTTAATTTATTTATTAATTATTATTATCATCAAAATAAACTTAAAAGTTGAAGACTCGTCAAAACTTTTTCTCTAGCTAGACACATTCTACGACTCCGTAGAATGTCTCTATTGCTAGAAAACATTTTCTTCTTTTCTTAATTACGTGAATGATCGATAATAATATCAAAATAATAATTATGATGTTAATGAATCCTGCAAACACATTAAAATTGTGAGTATTGAAAATCAGAAATATATATCTACTTGTTGGGCAGTCTACTTTGACCGCAAATAATTTTAAAAAAGAATAATCTTTTGACTTATTTGATCATCCGCTTGCACACTTACTTGATCCTCAAGGAAAATATTCTTATTTGCCTTTCACACTAATTGTCGTCTTCACGAGTCAACAAAATGAATGACATTGCAAGTCATTGCTAGATAATAAGAAATTTAAAATTTATATATATATATTTATTTCGAAATGATTGCCAATCTTTTATAGGAGTACAAAATATCATATATATATATATATATATATATATATATATATATATATATATATATATATATGGAAATATATATATATACAATCAGATAAGTACAATGCCATAAATACTATTGACGGTTTTTTTTAGACAATAACAACGGTTCATCCGTCGAATGATAAATTATTCTCATTACATTACGACAGTTAATTTAAAACAATTATCGCTATATGATTTAATCGACTACTAAAGGCCGATCCAATAGTTAAGCCATTTAAGCAATGACTTGAGGCCCCAAAATTGAGAAGACCCATAAATTTTAATCATTTACATATGTTAGAGCCCATTAAAAAAGACCAAATTTTTTTTCCAAACAAATCAGTAGCTACAAGTACAATAATACAAGTTTGGTCAATATTTTTTCATCTAAAAGAGCAAGAAAAATAAAATTTTAATTTAAAAAAAATCATAGATATTAATTTAATTTAGTATTGAATGGTTAAAAAAAACCCGATTTAACTTGAGACCCCTAAAAAGTTTGGATCGGCCCTATGTACTAGACAGTTGTGTGTATATATATATATATATATATATATATATATATATATATATATATTTGAAATGATTGTTGATCTTTAATAACGGAATAAATTAAAATAATAATAAATTATAAATATACATATTACTTGTAAAATTAGTCTTACACCCTTCAATCTATACTATTATATTGTGAAGGTTCACGTACTTAGACTTTTTAATAGGATATATGTCTTTTATCTCATGGAAGATTAATAGTCATTTAAATAGTCTCGTGGATTATTTTTTGTTATTCTTAAAATTATTTATGAAGGATTATATAATCATATGATAAATGTGAGATTAATAGTCCGTCTTATTTTAAGCTATCAAATGGCTTTATGAGACTAATAAACTCACATTAAGAGATTAATAGTAGTCGTCAAAGAATTAAATAGTCCGAAATAGTATTAAATTAAGAGAAATAGTCAAATCCCAAGTATGTTTTTTTTGTAAACAAATTTGGCCTATGAGTCCATTGAGAGTACTTTGTAGGAAATTGATATTTTCACAAATTATTTTTTGACATTTTCACACGTATGTCTCACTTATTAGCTAATGTGTCAAATTTTTATTAACTAATATGTGAGCTATACATATAAAAATATTAAAAAATGATGTAAAAATATTATCAATTTCATGATATTATATATCTAAAACGATATATATTAAAATACGAATGGAATATTATTTAAACTAGTCCAAGTGATATGAAGGACATAATAAGAATTTTATCAAATTTTCGAGATAGAATAAAAATTATAATTATAATTATAATAAAGTCAAACTTGTAAGGGTAATAGGAAAGAAGATTACACAAGTTAGAGAGCGGTTATTTTATCTCATCTCCTTAATAATATAGGTAGATAGATATTCATAAAATTTATTAACTTTTATATATTTTTAAATTATTAAATACATGGGATAATAGTAATTGTGTCTATTATGCACCCATAGCCAACATCCATGCACAAATAGAGAGAAAGAGTAGTATGTGAGTCCTACTATTTAAATTATAAACAGTTTCCCTTAAAATGAGTTACTTTACTTTCACTCAATTATTTTCTACAATGATTTTAACATTAATCGTACCATTTTTATTTTATCTAAATTCACAAACATACGTTAAAAAAGTCGAATAAAGTTTTAAAAAGACGCATGAAAATAAAATTAATAGAAATTTAAAAGAACGCAAATATATATTTTATTTTTAGCTAATATAATATCTATTGGTGAAATAATTGATTAGACATATTCGTCCATATTAAATGGGTTTTGGTCGTTAAACATAAAATAAAAGTTATAAATGGTCCTCGCTCAAATCATAAATTTTGGAGAGATAAATCATATAAGATCTTAGGGAGAATTTTTTTAGAGAAAATGTGAGGAATTTAAATATACAATTATATATCCTCATGTGTTAAATTTGATATATGTGTTTATCCACATCCACTCGTATTCATTTATGAGAGTTCAGTTATCATTCGTTTAATTTCAGCCCAATAAACTCAGCTCATATAAACCAAAACCTACTTATATCCTCCAAAATCAGCCTGAACTCGCTCGTTTTCTAGGCCTATAGGTGATGATACAATAATTTTTTTTTTATTTTTTTTACTAAATTGAGAGTATTATATAAAAAGAAAAGGATACAAGAAATGGGACATACCCCGCTAAGATGGTACAGCAGGTAAATCGAAGATAGACCAATGCTGTAAGTGCTATAGTCAAAAATGTTATAACTGCCAGACCCTAAGATAACGGTATTTGCCTAAATATTTACTATGTACAACTTACATTTAATAATGTGAATACAATCTTGAGCAATTATAGAAGCGTCAGTAGGATGTTCTCCATTAAGTCTTCGATTTCGTTCATTTAATATTTTGTAGACCATCGTAGCCAACAAAGTTTAATGACGCGGGATGTCATTCAATCCATCCTAGTAAACCGAAAATGGCATACAATCTGCTACCAAGATCAGAAGTGAATTCCGAATCAGCCATGATGAGCCAAAACAGTTTTCAAAATGAGCTGAGATGTGTCACATTCAAAGAAGAGGTGAGCCGAGGATTCGGCTGCCCCATTCATAAGCAGCAGGTCTTAAGGGGACATGTTACAATCCTGTTACGGAAAGCCAACAAAAGGAAGAAAGAGAATCAATGTACCTGAAGATTGTGCCAAACTATTTTGTACCAGCTCACCTTAAGGCCAACAGATCAGATAAAAATCCCATATAAAGATACAGTCTGGGATATTGGGAGGGGGGAGGGGGGGAGTGCATCAGCTGTTGCTCATGAGAATGATACTAGCATGGTTTGAGCCAAGGGGATCCCATGAGCAGTTTGAGATTATTGCACTAACATTAGCATTAAAAGGTAATCCGGGATTTGAAACAATGGGAGCATTTTGATACATTGCAAGGGGGGAATCATCAAGCCAAGGGTCTTGCCAAACCTTTATGGATTGCCCATTACCAATTTTGTAATTGATGAACCTAGAAGTCAAATCTCTGGTTTAGGTAATGGTGTAAAACGAAATGAACCTGAAATGAACATAAAACTACTCAAAATTGATTTCGAAATGATAAATTCAGACTCGAATTCGACTCAATTCAATTATATTTGAAAAATCCTACTCAGATCCGAATTCGATCAGACTCGAATATTTATTACTCGAATTCGATCCGATTGACGCAAATATTTATTCAAAACTACTCATGAAGCTTCAAATTCAAGTTTCAATTCAGCCTCTCAGATAATAACTAGTTTTATAATAAATATAATTATAAATTGAATTTGTTATTTTACTTAAAAATGAGAAAATATATTTATTATTACACTTTACAAATATAAAATCACAATTAAAATAAAAAAACAAAACAAAATAATAACTAATTATCCTAATTTGATTTAAATTTGTATATTATAAGAGAATGTATCGAACATCTAATCGAATATGTATTAGCCGAATATGTATCGAATCACAATCAAGAATTTGAGTAGTTTGAATCTTGAACGAGTCGAGTATAACCTTACTCAGATTCTACTCATATTTTTATTCGAACTATTTTTAATGCTCAGATTTGGATCATTTTATTAACGAATCCGAGTCGAGCCCGAATCGAACTCGAACTGTGTTGGCTCGTTTACAGTAGGTTTAGGGGGTGTTTAATAAAAGTGAATGAAATAGTTTTGAATGTTCAAGTAATCTGAATGAGCTGAATGAAGTAGAATTCTAAATGAAAAAAGTTGTTTGATAATTGACATGTCTGAAACATTTGAATAACCGATTTTTATTATTTTATCCCTCTAAAAAAAATCAAAATTGTTGTAAATTTATTTAATATTACTTAATATAATAGTTAATATTGTAAAAAAAAAATTAAATATAAAATACTTCAACAGTCATTCACTTTTATTCAAATTTGAAAAAAATTACACTTGGCCATTCAAATTTAAAAATATGACCGATTCAAAGTTATTCGCATTTAATTTTATTAAACAAACATCTTGAATGACCGATCGATTCAAATTTCTAAACAAACAACTCCTTAGAACCTTTTGCCATATCCATGATGCATCAGACGGAATGGGAGTAATTCAAAAATTATGCTTCAACAAAATAGTTTTGTGAATCCATTTAGCCCAAAAGAAAGTAGAATCAAAGCATACAACCTTCCATAAATAAAAGAGAATCTGAGCTTTGTTCCAATCTTCCACTCTTTTCAGACCTAAACCTCCCTCAGACAGTGGGAGAGAAACCTTAACCCATGCAACTTTTGAGCCATACTTTTCAGGAGAAGTTCCCTTCCATAAGAACCGAAAAAGAGTTTGATTAATAAGCTTGATGACAAATTTTGGTAGTAAAAAGAAAGCAGACCAGTAAGATTGAATTGCAAATAAGTTGGACTTGATTAACTGCAGGCGGCCATCATAGGAGAGAAAGTAGTTTGCCAAAGATCTTACTCTAAGAGTAATTTTTTAAATAAGAGGAACACAGTCATTTGTAGTTAACTTTGATGAAATAAGATGCACTCATAAAAATTTGACTAGAAGATCACCTTTTGTAATGTTAAGAGCTGAAATGATTTGATCTGATAGAAGAGAAGAATCGTTAGCTAAGAAGCAATGGCTTTTGCTGTGGTTTATAGACATACCAGTAAAACACGAGAAGGAATCGAGGCATTCATTTAAAATAGTGACAGAAGGCAGGTCTGCATGGTAAAAGAGAAAGTCGTATGTGAAGCAAAGATGAGATAGCTTGCAAGCCTTTGTTCTCCAATGGAATTTGAAAATGGGGGAACTAGTTCTATCTGCAAGAAATAAAGCAAGAATTTCCATAGCTCGCACAAACAGGTAATGTGACAATGAGTCTCCCCGGCGGATACCCCACATAAGACCCCAATTTTTATGAATAAAAATTTAATTTTTTCTAAATATCTTTTTGAATAATAAGGTGCGGAGTTGATATAATGTTATAGTTGTGAGTAATATTTACAAATTTTACAAAGTAAGCAAGTTATCATAAAATATTCGTTTGATCGGGGAATATTCATTTTATCAGGAAATATTCGTACGATGACACAATCATTAGTGGACCCCACAACGAAATTACTATCGGAGTTAGAAAACGACAGAAATAACTTTTTATAAAAATAACGGCAAAAATTTTACCGTTAACTATTGAAATATCCGGTGAAAAGAAAAGCGATGTCTATGGCGTGGTTGCGTATAAGAAGACACGTGATTGTATAAGTATCTTTGATTATTGATTCTTACGTGAGAAGTCACACAGTTTTATTCAATTATTACCACAGTAATTGCTGAATAGTTTGTCACGTTATTGATTCAATTATTTTCATAATATTTTATATTATTAAATTAATAATTGAGACGAAAAAGTTATTCATATTATTATTTGCATTATCGACGATGTCAGAAAGTTCGTCGAGAAAGGGTTTGGTCACCTAATCATGGCGCTAATAGGAGAAATCCTTATTCTGGAAAGCCCCTTTCCCGAGAATGATCTGGTTGTTAATATTGTGAGTTATAATATTAATGATGAATGTTATTAAAAATGTATTTTGTGAAGCCAAGTGAATTGAGATAAATAGAGGGGATTTTTATGAAATATTTGTTATAAATTTGGCTTATTATATGGACCCCCACTTACCTATTTTTCAAAATTATCGGTAGAAAATTATCTCAGTTTTGTTTATATATATATATATATATATATATATATATATACAGGGGTTAGTTATATATATATATATATATATATATATATTATAATAAGTTTTGTTTTATATGTAAAATATTTGCATAAGATCGATGCGTAGTGTTAAGATAAGATCGCATAAGACAACATATAGTGTCAGATAATAAATCAAAAAAAAAAATCAAATTAACGCTCGTGAATTTGTCAAATTTTACTTTATGCAAATTCGTGATTTTATTTTCTAAATAGTATCCTACCATTCTCCTATAAATAGGATGCTCAGTATAGAAATGAAAATCACACTAGAATCAGAGAATTCTTCTTCTATAATATTGAGCGTATTTCTTTAGAGTTTAAGGAAGCTTTGAGTGTAGAAAATAGTATAAATTTTCTTCAAGAATATCTCCGCTATACCAGTCGAAATTTCTCTCTTTTTGAGGTAAGGAGTATTACTTATTTCATATTCTCTTACGATATTATTTTTCGTATTCGTAAGAAATTTTATTTTCGTTCAATATTCGTAAGAAATTTTATTTTTGTTCAATATTCGTAAGGAATATTATCTTCGTTCAATATTCGTAAGGAATATTATTTTTGTTCAACAATTGTAAGGGATATTATTTTTGTTCAATACTTGTAAGAAATAATATTTTCTTCCATACTCTGTAGTATGTAAGTAATATTACTTCGTTTCATATTCCTAATTCTACACTCGATCATTTTGTTAAGTATTTCTTCTATACTCCTTAAAATTAGTAGAATATCCTTGAAATTTGCGCTTCATCGAGTATCGTTTCACAAGGATATTTTTCTGAACATTCTTGTTAAAGTTTAATCTTTTCATGTCGGAGTACTATCCACTCAGGTACTATTTACCTGGGGCACTATTCATGATATAAATTGATTTCTTTTCTGTCCAAATTATTTTTGATACAATATTAATTTTAAATTTTACTTCACAAAGCAGTTATCATGTTGACAATTTGGACATTCTTAAACTCTGGATAAATTGAATTATAAATATTTAAAATTTATCATTGCTTTCACTTAATTGAATTCTTATATCATTGTCATCATCCTCATGCTTATATTGTGATGAAAGTCATCTTTGGCCAAGTAGAAGCATGTAGATGACCGTTAATTGATATGATTATGACTATGTATCGGTATAATCATGACCTATAATGTTACAAATGATGTGATAAAAGTCCTCATTGGCCCGTAGTGCATTGATGGACAGTTGTTGGCTTGGTCATGACCACTGGTGTACTAACGAATATCCTTGGCCCGTAGTGCATGGATAATTCGTGGATGTAATAATAATGAATATCATTGGCCCGTAGTGCATGGATAATTCATGAATGTGATACTAATGAATATCCTTGGCCCGTATTGCATAGATAATTCGATGATGTGGATTATTTGTTGAGTTGTGTTACAGCGATAAAATATTGATGATGAACTTTTAAATCATAGAAGAAAGTAGATATTATACTCTACTTGAATCTTATAATGGATTGTTTGTTCCGCTGCAGTTAAACTTGTTGTCTATTATATTCTATCAGTTTAACAATCGTTCGCTACAATAAAAAGGCTTATCAACGACTGCAGACGGTCGCAGATGAGTATTAGCGACCGAATGCGGTCGCTGATATTAGTCGCATGTAATCTGGTCGCTGAGTGGACATCAGCGACCAATAACAGCGATCGACTTATTAGCAACCATATACAGTGATCGACTCCGTCGCTACTCTGACTCATGCCGAGTCAATTGTCAGGGATGACGTGGCACACGTGTCAGCGACCGGTAATAGCGACCGATGCGGTCGCTGGTTTCCAAGTAGCTATCAGTGACCGCTTATAGTATTAGCGACCGCATGTGGTCACTGATAGAGATTAGTCACAAAAAAAACCGCACCAGGGTTTCGCACCAAATTTTTGGGAGGGAATTTTATACCTGCGACCGCTCTGCGACTGCATACGGTCGCTGATAGGAACTAGCGACTAAAACTAGTCTCGGTCGTAGATGGCAATTGCTATTACTAATATCAGCGACCGCATAGGGCGGTCGCTGAAAGTGTTGGTCGCAGATAGCAATTTTTCTTGTAGTGGTTGAAGGCTAACAATAATTAATTTATTCTGCATTATCTTAGTCATAATATTCTTTACTGCGCTAGTTGAGCTCACCCTTTGCTTTCATTGTTCTCTTCAGAAAATGAGAATATAATTTGAGACTAAGTAGGGAATGGAGTGATTATCTGGATGGGTCGCTTATAGTAGTCCTCATTATTCTGTGAAATATTGTGATAATAATTATAATGAAGACTCCATTTGAGTTATTGTTATTATTATTATTATTATTATTATTATTATTATTATTATTATTATTATTAATATTATTATTATTATTATTATTATTATTATTATTATTAGTACTATTATTATTATTATTATTATTATTATTATTATTATTATTATTATTATTATTATTATTATTATTATTATTATTATTATTATTATTATTATTATTGGAAATATTAAATATAAATTATTAGTATTATTATTATTATTATTATTATTACTATTATTATTATTTAATTTCTAAAGGAGTTTGAGAATTAATTAATAAAAGTACTCTCATATATCCTAATAAGATTAGGAGGCTAATTAATTAAAAGAGTTTAATTAATTATTCTTAATAAGATTGGGAGCCTAATTAATTAAAGGAGTTTAATTAATTAAAATAAAAACTCAATTCCTTAATTGTTAAGGATGGTTGCCCACATCTATAAATAAGAGGAATCTTATTATGGGTGATGGTGGTTGACTGAAATATGTGAATACGTAATTCTAATAGTTGGGAGAATACACCATTTTTCTATGAGAGATACAAAACTAGAGTTTTGCCAAATACCCATCTTCTTGAATTTTTGTTCTTTCCTTGGTGGATCACCTCTAGAGGCCAAACACTTGGGTGGCTAACGTTGATCAAAGGAAGGAACCAAACCCGGTAGATTCAAGTTGAACGCGAAAAAGATTTGGAGGTGAACTTGTACCTGAGGAAGCTTGAATTTTCAAGGGTATGATTCTTGTTCTTTATCTTTTCGTTTAATTAATAATTGCGCATAAAGGATGATCCGGGTATATAGTTTGTAAAATTTTAAAACTCTAATTTTATCACGTTTTCGCTTATTTTGTGAAATTTGATTGTGTTCATGAATATTACAAACCTAACAATATCAAGCCATAAAGCCATTCGTTTATTGAAAAACGGATGTCAAGCTTTCTTAGCCCATGTCACGGATTTAAACAAAAATTCGTCAGATTTGAATGATATTTCTATTATTAATAAATTTCCTGACGTATTCCCTGAAGAACTTCCTGGCCTACCCCCAGGGCGTGAAATCAAATTTTGTATCAACCTTGAATCCAGTACAAAGTCCTCAAATATTTCTTCACCCAAAACGAATGTAACATGCGCCAAAGACGTTGGCTCGAGCTGTTGAAAGATTACGATCATACCATTCAATACCATCCTGGAAAAGCGAACGTGGTAGCTGACGCGTTGAGTAGAAGATCGTATGCGGTTACGAGTGCGACGTTGATAACACAAAGACCCATTTCGTACGACTTACAAAAGATGGAGATAGAGTTAAAGACTCCAAGAATTGAACCTACGTGAAGATAACAAATATACGATTAGAACCGACTTTAATCGATAAAGTTAAAGTTGCTCAAGCTATAGACTCAGAGCTGATGAATGTGAAGAAGAAGGTGCAAGAAGGCGTTATTCTAGAAGCAAGAATCGACAAAGAGAGGAAATCTCAACCCTCGATTTTATTGGTCCATTTGAAATCCTCGATCGAGTAGGAACTGTGGCCTATAGACTCGCCTTACCTCCAAGTATGTCTCGTGTTCATAACGTTTTTCACATTTCTATGTTACGTAAATATGTGGAAGACCCGAACCACATTATTGAGTTAGAACCAAACGAGATAGCGAAATATTTAACGTATAAAGAGGTACCTGTTAAAACTTGGATAAGAAAGAACATATTCTACGCTCAAAGGTTATACCTCAAGTTAAAGTTTTGTGGAGAAACCACGATGTTGAGGAAATGACTTGGGAGTTAGAATCTGAAATAAAAACAAGGTATCATCACCTCTTTGACATACCAGGTACGTACACCAATTTCGAGGACGAAATTTCATAAGAAGGGGAGGTTGTAAGACCCCAACTTTTATGAATAAAGATTTAATTTTCTCTAAATATCTTTTTGAATAATAAGGTGTGGAGTTGATATAATGTTATAGTTGCGGGTAATATTTACAAATTTTGCAAAGTAAGCAAGTTGTCATAAAATATTCGTTTGGTCAAGGAATATTCGTTTTATCAGGGAATACTTGTACGATGACACAATCATTGGTGGATCCCATAACAAAATTGTTGTCGGAGTTAAAAAACAACTGAAATAACTTTTTTATAAAAATAACGGCAAAATTTTTACTGTTAACTATTGAAATACCCGGTGGTAAAAGTACAATAATACGCGTGGTTACATAGTAGCACACGGTATTGTACAATATCTTTGATTATTGATGTTTACGTGAGAAGTCACTTCGTTTTATTCAATTATTGCCACAGTAATTGCTGCATAATATCTCACGTTATTGATTCAATTATTGTCACAATATTTTATATTATTAAATCAATAATTGAGGCGACAAAATTATTCATATTATTATTTGTATTATTGACGATGTCTAGAAAGTTCTGTCGAGGAAAGGGGGTTGGTCACCTAATTGAGCGCTAATAGGGAGAAATTCTTATCGGAAAGCCCCCTCTTTCTTGGGAATGATCTTGTTGTTAATATTGTGAGTTATAATATTAATGATGAATGTAATTAAAAATGTGTTTTGTGAAGCCAAGTGAATTGAGATAAATAGAGGAGATTTTTATGAAATATTTGTTGTAAATTTGTCTTATTATATGGACCCCCACTTACTCATTTTTTAAAACTGTTGGTAGAAAGTTATCTCAATTTTATATATATATATATATATATATATATATATATAAAATAGTCATGGGTCCAATTCCTGAATTGAATTGGTGGGGTGGGGTGGGGGGGGAATATATCACATTGGGGATTATTATTATTATTATTATTATTATTATTATTATTATTATTATTATTATTATTATTATTATAAGTTTTGTTTTATATGTAAAATAGAATATATTATATTTTATTGTTTGCATAGTGCTGTATAGTAAAATCAAATTTTTTGCAGCCGAACGCCCGTGAATTTGTCAAAATTTTACTGTGTAGTCAGTGATTTTATTTTTCAAATAGTATATTGCCATTCTCCTATAAATAGGATGCTCAGTTTAGAAATGAAAATCACACCAGAATAAGATAATTCTCCTTCTATAATATTGAGCGTATTTTTTTAGAGTTTAAGGAAGCTTTGAGTGTAGAAAATAGTATAAGTTTTCTTCAAGAATATCCCCGCTATACCAGTCGAAATTGCTCTCTTTTTGAGGTAAGGGGTAAGAAATTTTATTTTCGTTCAATATTCGTAAGGAATATTATTTTTGTTCAATATTCGTAAGGAATATTATCTTCGTTCAATAATCGTAAGGAATATTATTTTCGTTCAACAATTGTAAGGGATATTATTTTTGTTCAATACTCGTAAGAAATAATATTTTCTTCCATACTCTGTAGTATGTAAGTAATATTATTTCGTTTCATATTCCTAATTCTACACTCATTTTGTTAAGTATTGCTTCTATACTTTTTAAAATTAGTAGAATATCTTTGAAATTTGCGCTTCATCGAGTATCGTTTCACAAGGATATTTTTCTGAACATTCTTATTAAATTTTAATCTTTCCATGCCGGAGTACTATTCACTCGGGTACTATTCACCTGGGGCACTATTCATGACAAAAATTAATTTATTTTCTATCCAAATTATTTTTTTTACAATATTATTCTTGAATTTTACTCCACAAAGCAGTTACCATGTTGATAATTCGGACATTCTTGAACTCTGGATAAATTGAATTATAAATCTTTAAAATTTATCATTGCTTTCACTTAATTGAATTCTTATATCATTGTCATCATCCCCATGCTTATATTGTGATGAAAGTCATCTTTGGCCCGTAGTGCATATATGGATTGTTGATTGGTATGATTATGACTATGTATCGGTATAATCATGACCTGTAATGTTACAAATAATGTGGTAAAAGTCCTCATTGGCCCGTAGTGCATTGATGGATAGTGGTTGGCATGATTATGACCACTGGTGATACTAACGAATATCCTTGGCCCGTAGTGCATGGATAATTCGTGGATGTGATAATAATAAATATCCTTGGCTCGTAATCGTCATTGGATAATTCATGAATGTGATACTAACGAATATCCTTGGTCCGTAGTGCATAGATAATTCGATGATGTGGATTATTTATTGAGTTGTGTTACAAGGATAAAATATTGATGATGAACTTTTAAATCATAGAAGATATTAGATATTATGCTCTACTTGACTCTTCTAATGGATTGTTGTCTATTTCTGACGGAATATTACGTCGACAATTCAGTCGAATTTAAAGTCCTCAACATTTAATCCATCTTAACATAACCTAAACGAACTAGCTAGGAAGAAAATGATAATATATTCTTGTACATGTAGTATAATTAATGTTAATTGAATAAAAAGGTTATGTTACTACTTGAAATTTAGTGAATTATCAATATACATAAACAAGAAGTACTAATTTTTTGTAATTTCAAAGCCATGCACAGTAGTAAATAGGGTTAATTGATATGAAGATTTTGACATATAACACCATACTGATTAAGTGTTACAATCATTGTAGTTGGTAGCAACCATGAGTTGTTTG
The DNA here is from genome assembly GCA_020205615.1 of Panax quinquefolius. Lineage (NCBI taxonomy): Eukaryota > Viridiplantae > Streptophyta > Magnoliopsida > Apiales > Araliaceae > Panax > Panax quinquefolius. The sequence continues at coordinate 132,831,796 of CM035172.1, read as the reverse complement.
GTTACTTTCAAAAATTGCCTAAATAATATAAAACAAATATTTTTGAATGGCATTTTCAATCATTTTGTTTTGCTAATTCATTTTCAATCATTTCATATAACAATATCATTTCACCACATTTATATAGTTAGCTGCTAGTCTTGGAATCAACATGCAACATAAGACTTGGAGATTTGCTTAGACTTGGTCTTAGTTGAGTTAGGAGTTGATTCAGCCAAATAAAATAAGTTAGTAGTGGCTGCTAAGTTGGAGAATTGTTAGGAGTACTTGTTCCAGTAGGAGTTGTTCTAGTAACGGTAATTTATTTGGCCTATTTAAGAGGTCTTCTTCTTGTTGGAAAAGGGTGTGAAATAATATTGAATCCTTCTTTATCTAAACTTCCTCTCATCCTCTGATAATTCTAAAACAACACAAATTCACATATCATTTGGTATCAGAGCCAGGTTACTCAAAACCATGGCCACCCGAAACCAAATTAATGATGAGTTCCGCAATGAAGTCCAAGAGGTTCTAGGCAGTCACGAGTCGAGTTTGGACTAGGTTCATACGACTCTTCAGACCGTTTTATCTGAGTTGCAATCCTTACGCGCTGTGCAACCCAATTCCCACCAAACCAACCAACCTTTTACCTCACTCAACCCCATTAACGACTACAATCATCACCTAAAACTCACTTTTCCAAACTTCAACAACGAATATACGTATTGCCCTCCAATGGCACCGGTGGTTGACCAAATTCAAAGGACCCCTTACATGGGCAGAATTTACAAAGGTTGTCCTCTTTTGATTTGGTCCAACGGATTACGAGGATCCTTCCGAGGCATTAACATGATTGAAACAAACCTCGACCGTGGCGTCCTACCAAGAAGCATTTGAAAAACTCTTTCATCGTGTGGATGGCTTACCAGAACAATTCTTAGTTGGATGTTTTATTGCAGGTTTGTGAGATAATATTCGTCTAGACGAGAAGGTCAAGCAACCCAAGACTTTAGTGGAGACCATTGGGGTAGCTCGTTTGATTAAGGAATGTAACACCTTAGTCAAAAAGACAAGCGACAATAACGCATTCAGACCTCCAAATGCAGCAACCTTTCAACGCAATCAAACCTCTTCCGCTGCAGGACTTCTTGGCCCTCCACCAAATCAACAACCGAACCGAACTTCAAATACCATGGTTCGTCGCATTGCTGGGTACAAGGCGAAGGAGAGACGTGAAAAAGGAATTTGCTTCTATTCTGACGAAAGGTATGTTCTCGGACATCGCTGTCAGTATCCGCAGTTCTTCATAATTGAGGATTGTCTAACCAATATTGATGGAGAAGAAGAACATAAAAGCAATTATTAGAGTGCCAATGAGACCTTACCAGAAATATCTTTCCATGCTATGGCGGGAATGGTTCATTCCCAAACTCTACTGGTGACTTGAAAAATTAGAACCAAGGAAGTTACAGTGCTCATTAATGGGGGAAACACTTATAACTAATTTATTGATCAAAACATTGTTAAAAAGTTCAGTTTACCTATTACTCATGATACAAATTTTTAGGTGATGGAGGGCAATCGTGAGAAGATAGAATGTACGGGACGATGTCAGAACCTTACACTTAATATTCAGAACCACCTTATTCGAGCCGACTTTTATGTTCTTCCTGTGGCAGCGTGGCCAGTAGTATTAGGGGTTCATGTTAGAATATTTTATTTCCTTATGTGGCCTCTACTATTTATGTAATTATTGGGCTTACATTTTGTATTAATTTAATCACTTTATTTATGGGTTTGGTAATTAATTAATTATGTGGCCTATAAATAATATTCCTAATAGTATTTGGCATAATGGGCCCTAGGGTTTCATAATTTTGATGAACGATTTTGACCCTTAGCTATTCTATAAATAAAAATAGATAGGGTTTGGTCTCAATTGTCGTCTCAAGAATTTTATATACACACCTATACGCAATTGAAGACCTTCACCCTTAAGCGCAGCAAAAGTGTGATACATACAAGATGGCTTCTCTCAATTCATGTAAGTACTTAATATTATTATGATTATTGATTTTATTTTATTCTATACAATAACACGTTCCGATATAATTATCCAACAGTTCAATGGTTAGAAACCTTGGGTCATGTGGAAACTGACTATCGAAACTTGACAATGAGGTTTCACAATGAAGGTGAGGAAAAAACTTTTCAAGGGCTAGGTCACACTCAATTGTAACCCTTAGATAGCAAAGAGTGAAACATGTATAATTCCCCTAGCACCAACCCATTTTCTTTTCCTGTACTCCTTGTTAATAAATCAGATGGCACGTGGAGGTTTTGTGTCGACTACATAGCCTTGAACTGCGTCACCATTAAAGATAAGTACCCAATTACGGTTATCGAAGAATAACTTGATGAGCTGTTTGGTGCAAGATTTTTTTCCAAAATTGACTTACGTTCTGGGTACCATCAAATCCGTGTGCATGAAGAGGATGTCTATAAGACGGCCTTCCGTACTCGTGGGCCATTACGAGTTTGTGGTCATGCCCTTTGGATTAACGAATGCTCTGGCTACTTTCCAAAGCCTCATGAACGACTTATTCAGACTACATTTATGTAAGTTTGTGCTAGTTTTTTTGACGATATTCTTGTGTATAGCCAAACTTGGGAAGAATACATTAATCATCTTCAATGTGTGCTAAAAATATTATTGACAAATCATTTAGCGGCTAAACGTTTCAAGTGTGAGTTTGGTACTACGCGAGTAAACTATCTTGGGCATGTATTTACTGCTAAAGGAATTTCAGTGGATCCGGAATAAATTCAATCAGTTAAGGAGTGGCCCAAACCATCTATTTCAAAGGCAGTGCATGCTTTTCTTGACCTTGCAGGGTACTACCGAAAGTTTATAAGCGGGTTTGGCACCATGGCTGCCCCCATTAACTCGACTCACCACCAAAGAAGGTTTTTGTTGGACTCTTGAAGCCAACACAGCTTTTAATAAACTCAAGCAAGCTCTCACCATTGCACCCGTATTGCGCATTCGTGATTGAATGTGACACTTGCGGAATAAGAATTGGTGCGATTCTGATGCAAGACAATCAGCCCATTGCTTTTTACAGTGAGGCGTTGAAGGGAGTTGCCCTTGCTCTTTTGACATGATAAAGAGATGTTGGCCATTGTCATCAAAGCCATTCGCAAGTGGAAACCTTATCTCCTTGGCAAGCCCTTCATTGTTCGAACGGATCAACGTAGTCTCAAGTATCTCTTGGAGCAGCGAATCACCACACCAACTCAACTTCGGTTGTTGCCTAAAATACTAGGAAATGACTACGAGATACAATACAAGCAGGGGGAAGAAACTAAAGGTGTTGATGCCTTATCCAGGATAGCAGAATTCACATTTTGTGCAATTTCTTTCCCACATCTAACGTGGTGGGTCACAATCCAATAAGAGGAGAAATCTGATTCTTTTTATTTCCAATTCAAGACTAACCAAACTCAACACCTTATATTTATAGTTGTTGTGATGGGGTTTGGTTTAAAAGGGATAAAATCTTGTTGAGTCCAAAGTCTTCTTTGATACCATCCATGCTCGCAGAACATCCCTCATCTCCAACAGGGGGTCACTTCGGGTTCCATAAAACGGTGAATCGTATTAGAGATGTATGTGTATGGCCTGGTATGCGCACTGTTGTAAAAAAATTTACCCGCGAATGTGCGACTTGTCAAAGCTTTAAAACTGAGACAATGAAGCCCAACGGTCTCCTCCAGCTCTTGGAATTTCCTGAAAAATTTTGGAGTGATACCTCCATGGATTTTATTGAAGAATTACCTTCCTCTCAAGGACATTCAGTCATAATGGTTGTTGTAGATCGTCTCATCAAATAGGCTCATTTTATTCCATTGCGTCATCCATACACTACACTCATTGTGGCTAAAGCTTTCATGAACAACATTGTTAAGTTGCATGGTATCCCAAGGACGATCGTAAGTAACCCACGACAAAGTCTTTGTAAGTGTTTTTTGGAAGACTTTATTTCAAATGCAAGGTACTTCTTTGTGTATGAGTTCGGGATACCATTCTCAAATGGATGGCCAATCGAAAGTGGTCAATCGAATGCTTGAACAGTACCTCCGTTGCTTCGTGCATGAGCAGCCCAAGAAGTGGATGGATTACCTCGCATGGGCTGAATACAGTTATAACACTGTCAAGCATTCTGTAACTGGGTTCACTCCTTTTGAACTTGTTTATGGGGTTCCTCCTCTTAATATTCTGACTTATGTGCCTGGAATAACCAAAGTCCAAGCTGTGGACAAAATCTTGCATAACATGGAATTGATATTGAAAGATTTGCGCCCACATTTGTTAGTGGCCAGGAACCGAATAAAGATACAAGCAGACTAGTACCGTCGCGACGTCGAATTTAGTGTGGGTGATTACGTCTACATTCGCCTATAACATTAATTACCGACAACATTCAGTTTTTTTTGGAAGCAATCTCAAATTATCTCCTGTCCCAATGCCATGATTTAGGGTCTATTCGGAAGCAGTTTATTAGTTGATCAAACTAATTTATAAGAAGTGTTTGTTTACAACTTATTTTGTGACTTATAAATAAAAAAAATAAGTAATTATTTGTGACTCATTTTAAAATGATTTATAAGTCATTTTAAAATAAGTTAGCTTGACCGAATATAATGTCTATTTTGTTCATATTTTTATTAATGTCATTTTTAGTAATCTTTACATTATTTTTACTTATAAGTCATTATGAGCCGAACACCTTCATAATTTGTTTTAACTTAATTTCTGACTTATAAATTAAATTGATGCCGAACGCTTTTTACTTATAAATCATAACTTAACGTATCTTATAAGTTATTTTAAAATAAGTCGTTGCCGATCATGCCCAAAGTATTATTTGAATCGATCATACATTAACTTAAAAAATCATCTTGTCTTTTCGAGTTGGATTGAAATTCAACTATTGTTTCGAGCTAGGGATAATTAGGATCAATATATTTTTTGAAGCCCATACAGTATATATGGCCAAATATGTATTGGGAAATGTTATGAATGAATATTATCAGATTTTTCCAACTTACTTCTTTCTTCTTTAATTCTCTCTAATTCTCTTCTATTCCTTATTCTGATATAATAATTTTACTCCCTTTGTTACAAACAATAATGTTCATTAAGTTAGCGTTATGACATTGTTGGGGGTTGCAACTTTCAATGGGAGGCTTTCTTAGTAGCTCTGGGTCTTAATTGTTGACCTAATTCTAAATTTCGTATAGTACGTACTATTATTAATAATTCTAAAATTCAAAAATCATTTACTTTATTATTTTGTATAGTACGTACTATTATTAATAATTTCGTATAGTACGTACTATTATTAATAATTGTTGACGTGCAACATATGTTTGCCACGTATGGATTTTTGTATTGGCCTATATTGCTGTTTGGATAAGTAATGAAACACGTGATTTTTTTTATTTTTTTATTTTGGTGGAACAGTTAATCAAATTAAATTTGATTCATAATTTGGCTCATTTGAAATATTGATGCGTTGGATCAAATTATTACAAATCAATGTGTATTTACTGAAGCCTGAATGTCTATTTTTAATTGTTTGTGTCTTCTTCTTCTTAGGGAATGAAGTGATGTTTCCCTTGTTGTAAAAGGTCAAATGCATGCATAAAGGTACCTCTTAACATAACTTGGCATCTTGTCAATATGTGGCCATCAGATTGCTTCATATAAATGACACTACACCTGGCAAACGTGCCCAAAGTCTGCTTGGTACGGCGGTCTCATTCGTCAAAACTCTGGGTTTTGAGCCAGTATTTTCAAGTTTGCTGAAAACTCGAGAAATTATTTTGGCCAGCCTACCATGCGTCAACCTATGAATTTTTTTTAAATAAAATGTTACTACTAGAGTTGTGATGGGCTGAACACTTGAAGCTTGTAAGTAAATAAATAAGAGTTCAAACCAATTTATAATGCTAATTTATAATACTATTAAGATATTACTTGCACTCACTTCGTACGCAAAAATGAAAAAGAAAACACAAACATTCTCTCTCATTCTCTCTCTTTAGATAAAGCTCCGATTTTTATGATCTAATTGGGTTCACAGGACTCTTTTAATTGCTCTCTGTTTAAGATCCGTAAGATCTCTAATGTTCCATGCAAATCTCTTTCTTATATAATTCGGTTATTTCTTTTATTACGTTGTTACTTTGTACATACATATTGAATTACATGCAAAATATATGTTTCTTTGCGTACGAAGTGAGTGCAAGTAATATCTTAGTAAATAAATAAGACTTGTAGTTAATGTAGGTAATTAATTAATAATACTAATTTATAATACTATTAAAATTTTAATTGATTGAGATATGTAGTTAATGTAGGTAATTAATTAATCGTGTTTGTTTATATTATTGTTTATTATTAATTATTTTATTATTTTTAAATTAAGAAATTTTCTGGTGTAGCAAATAGTTTGAAAAAAAAATTTTAAGTGAGAAGTTTCATGGGTGTGCCAAGCCCGCCCACTGCCCTCATGTTTCAACCCACCAAAACTCAAGCTTTTTTTGGCTTACCACCGATGGTCTCTTTGCGGCCTCGCCACCCATTCACAGTCTAAATGACACGCCTTCATGAATGTCGCTGATACGGGATATATACCTGCCTTTTGGAGTAGCATTGTTACTTGTCTAAAAAATTTCTTTACCTTATCTGTTGGAAAAAAATCACCTCCAAAAATCGTTGTCTTTGAAAAATTAAATTTATAAAATACCAGTATATATTAAACAGATTAAATTTACAGTTCCACTAAAATAATAATTACTGCAGAAAATAATGAGATAAAATATCAAATTACAAGACACTAAGATTTTACGTGAAAAACCCTCTAAAACTAAGAGATAAAAACTACGGGACAAACTCCTAACAATTCAGTAGAATAATCTACGAGAATACGAAGATATCTTTATTTGAGTATAAACTCAAATTACTTCACCACAATAACTATGTGATGGAACCTAAATAAAAAACCTATTTATTTAAACAATCATTCTCTCTATTTTTCTTAAGCTTCAGAAGAAGCTTTTCTCTCTCTCTCTCTCTCTCTCTCTCTCTCTCTCTCTCTAACTCCCTCCCTCCCTAAGAAAAAAGTGAAGGCAACATGGGTGAGGACTTGTTGACCAACAATCTCTCCCTCCGAACCCAATAGAGGAGGTATTCACCATGACTCCGTCACTTGGAGTCAATTCATGTGTCAAGCCCAACTCTTGGAAAATTCGTTTTTGTAAGACCCCAACTTTTTATGAATAAAGATTTAATTTTCTCTAAATATTGTTTTGAATAATAAGGTGTTGATTTGATATAATGTTATAGTTATGAGTGATACGTGCAAATTTTGCAAAGTAAGTAAGTTTTCATAAAATATTCGTTTTGTCGGGGAATATTCGTACGACGACGCAATCATTAGTGGACTACATAACAGAATAATTGTCGAATATAGAAAGCGACAGAAAAAACCTTTTTATAAAAAATAACGGCAAAACTTTTACCGTTAACTGTTGAAATATCTAGTGATAAAAGTACAGTAATACACGTGTTTGCGACAAGAATACATATTATCAAGACAAAGATCTCGATTATTGATTCTTACGTATGAAGTCACTCAGTATTCAATAATTGTCACAGTAGTTGCTGCATAGTATCTCAATAATTGTCACAATAACATCTGTGCAATATTTCATATTATTTGAATAATATTATTAGTTAGCATTATTGGCAATGTCTAGAAAGTTCTGTCGAGTAAAGGGGTTATGTTATATAAATGCTCGCCAATAAGAATAAATCTTAATTGGAAAGCCCTTCTTTTCTAGGAATGATCTTGTTGTTAACATTGTGAACTTACAATATTAATTATGAATAATTATTATGTGGTGGATATCGGTCAATTTTGATATAAATGAAGGAATTTTAGCATGAAACAGTTCTTGAAAGTTTGATATATTTTTCTATGGAATCATAATTATCTTCTTCGATAAAATATTCATTCAAATATATTATTATAATATCACATTATAATAATGTGATAATATAATAATATAATTTTTTTAGAGTAAAATATACTGACACCCCCTGTAGATAATTATAATAACACTCACCACCCTTCTAGTTTTTCAAGTAACAGTCAGTACCCCTCTAGTCTACAATATGTAATATTCACTACCCCTAGTGTGGTTGACCACCTAATATTTAAAAATATTTTTAATATAATATCTAATACACCCTTCAAGTTATAATGTTTAATTTCTCCACTAAATATAAATTTGTATATCATAATTTTTACTTTACTTGATCTAATTAATTAAATTATGAAATTGTGCAATAAATAACATAAAAGTCAAAAAATAATAAATATTCATTTTATCGGAAAAATAAAGTCATACATTTTTTACTAATAAAATTTCTCATATATTAAAATTTACGTAATATATATTCAAATATATTTTTTGTAATTAAAAAGTATAATGTTAATACCCATAAAATTACAAATTAACGCATAATAAAATAATAAATTTTTTTCCCAAATATTAAAATTTACGTAAAACAAACTTTATTTTACAATTTCAACGAATCTTATTACTCATATAAAAAATTATTAAAAATTATATTAATTATTTTTCTCATATATTAAACTAAACATAAGTCACACTTAAACATAATTATTTAAAGTAAAAATGACAAATGTTTGTTACTCAAAAAAAAAGAAAAAAATATATTAAAAGAATTTTTTTACAAGATAGAGGTAGTAATAAATATAATTATATTTTTTTTTATTTAACATTGCATAAAAAACAATATCAATCAGTATACTAAAAAATATAATCAAAATCTTAAATATCCCAATTTTTATATATACTCAATAAAATTTAACATATAAAAATTATAATATGAAACTAAAAATTCAAATAATATTTTTTGTTGTTAAGCACCAAAACTAAACTATCAATATACTCAATCACTCTAATTAGAATAGCTTCGTTAATAATTTAATTTAATTTTTTTTAATATTTGTATCACTTATCCAAAAATATGTGTTAATTAAACTAAATTAGTTTTTTATAAGTTACCAACAATTTAAATGAGATTGTTTTAATTACAAATAAAACTATAATTAAAATGTATTGTATTAAAAAAGGATAATTAAACACACACACACACACACACACACACACACACATATATATATATATATATTATTTAGTAATTAAAATTTGATAAAAATACAAGGGTAAATATGTAATTTTATCTATTTAGATAACCCTAAAAACTTGCAGGGGTACTAACTGTTACTTAAGAAACTAGAGGGGAGGGGAGTGTTATTATGATTATCTAGAAGGGGTGTCACTGTATTTTACTCTCTTTTTTATAATTTAAATGGTAATATTATTATTATAATATATAATTTTTAGCATGTGAATAAAAGTGGAGTGAATGTTATCATTTTGATTTTGAATTCTTTTTCCAAAACTATTTCTGTGCACGCCTGCTTTTCAATTCTCCTGCAATGTATTTAATTGTTTCATTTGGTGTGGGCCTCACCCATAAGAAATGGGAGGAGGTTAGGCAAGGAAATAAAAAGAAAGAGAAAAGTTAGGCAGGATGTTAGGCAAAGAAGAAAAAAGAAAAAGTTAGGCTGATTAATTAGTTTGTTCCTTCCTCCGTGTTGCGCTATAAAAAGGGGGGTAACCCTCCTTCCTAAACACACCAAAAATCTCAAGCATTCCTACTGCAATATTGTGAGTATTTCTTTTGAGTATAAGAATACTTTGAGTGTAGCTTTTAGAGCAAGATTTTCTCAGGATAATATCTGATATTCCAGTCAAATCTAGTTTTCTACCAAGGTAAAGGATATTATTTTTTCTCGTAAAGGATATTATTTTTTTCTCGTAAAGGATATTATTTTATTTCAATACTCGTAAGAAATATCATTTTCTTTTATACTCTATATTATGTAAGTGATATTATTTCATTTCATATTCCTAAATTTAAACTTACTATGGTAAGTATTGCTTCTATAATTTCTGATATGATTAGAAAATTACATAAGTTTTGCACTTCATCTAATATCATTTCACTGGAATATTGGTCTAAACATTCTTATTAAATTTTAATCTTTTCATGTTGGGGTACTATTCATGAGTACTTAATTTTTTTTTCTGTCCAAATTATTTTTGATACATGAATATCATTCTTGAATTTTACTTCACAAATAGTTATCATGTTGACAATTTGGACATTTTTGAATTGTGGATAAATTGAATTATAAATATCTAATATTTATCCTTGATCTCACTTGATTGTTTCTTTATATCATTGTCACCACCCTCATGCTTATATTGTGTTGAAAGTCATCTTTGGCCCGTAGTGCAAAGATGGACTGTTGATTGGTATGATTATGACCAGGAATTGTATATTGGTATAATCATGACCTTTAATGTTACAGATAAGGTTTGTGGTGGAAGTTCTCTTTGGTCCATAGTGCATAGATGGACAGATATATGACATGATCATGACCACTGGTGATACAAACGATTACCTTTGGCCTGTAGTGCATAGATAATTCGTTGATTGGAAATCATTATTGATTGATGTTACAAGGATAAAATATTGATGATGGACTTTTAAATCATAGAAGATAGTAGATATCATGCTCTACTTGAGTCTTCTAATGGATTGTTATTTCCGCTGCAGTTGTTGATCTAAAACATGTTGTCTATTGTATTCTATCAGATTTTTCTCTGATAAGGACTACAGATAATTTGTTCTACATTATCTTATTCATAATATTTTTTACTGGGCTAGTTGAGCTCACCCTTTTTCTTTTGGTTCCATTGTTCTTTTCAAGAGGTGAGAATGTAGTTGGGACTAGTCGGGGAGTGGAGCAATGGTCCAATATGGTTATTTCAGTAATCCTAACTATTTTGTAAAATAGTGTGACAATAATTGTAATGAGAATTTTATTTGAGTTTGGATATTGTCTACAATACGATATTTGTATTAAAACTCACAGCGTATGTTTTGTCGTATTTTACACGACAATTAATAGTTGTATAAATGAAGTTGTAATTGATTTCTGTACCATGTATTTGGTGACTCATAATGGGTTGTGTGGATCTATTTTGGGGGCGTCACAGTTTTAACCATAATATTTCATTATCAACTCAAAGCAACACACTTCTGCAATTTGGATTGCCATAACACAACTTTCCCTGCAAAAGTAAAAAGTAAACTTCTTCTCTTTAGAACCTGCCATGTCTGTTTCTGTATAACATTCCAATACTGAATTTGCTCACCAAACCATAACTCCTCACTTGGAGTTAATCCCAACGAAGCCTTGACTCAACTCAAGCTTCTTGGAATTTTCAACTTTCTTCATGCCCGATTTTATCTCGTCAGCATGGTTCATCTTGATGGGAGGATCTAACTCAAACTTGACAGATTTTTGCTTGTCAAATTCTTTCGCACCCTAGCTGCGAGCTATCACTTTCCTTCTTCATTTTTAGTACTTATTTAAAGTGGAGAGATTTCTTCTCGTGGTTCTCATGCAAGGCTTTTCTTCCATCTTGCATGACTTTGTACCACATCTTTTTCCTCCTAACTACCCCATCTTTAACACCTTCCACATGCGCCTGCACTGTGTAAAGAGTGTCTACCTTCTTTCATCTAGTCAACACTAGAGACCCTTTATTGAGCTTCCACTGACCTTCACCAAAGGGAATGCTATAACCATTCTCATCAAGCTTACCAGTAGACATCAAATTAAGGCAAATATCCAGAACATGTCTGATATCTCTAAGCATCAACATGCCACCATTGTTAGTCTTCAGATAAATATCTCCAATGCCGATAACCTTGGATGCACTACCATTTCCCATCCGTACATAGCCAAAATTACCACTAGTGTAGGATGTGAAGATCTCACCACGCGAAGTAGCATGAAACGAAGCACCCGAATCAATAAACCATTCATTAACTTCGCACTTGAGCTTACCATCACTAACAATGGCTACATCAATGTCAGATATATACACAATCGAGTCCTTATCCTCATCTTTTTCCTTAGACCGTTCCTTCTTTAAAAATTTACACTCTCGCCTTATATGACCTAGTCTTTAGCAGTGAAAATAAATTATCTCTTTTCCTGGATTTTTCATCTTTAGGAGAGTTATTCTCTCTGTTTCAGCTGCTATTTTGCGCGACAAAAACTTATGTTTATGTCTCAAAATTCACACCTTACTCCTTTCGTCTTGTCTCCTCATTATGGAGACTATCCTTGACCATCTGCATGGTCAGCTTTCCTTCCGGAGCTGAATTACTTACAGACACCACCAAAGTCTCCCAACTATATGGCAATGAACTGAGAAGTAAAAGAGCCTGAATCTCATCATCAAGATTCAACTTCATGGTGGACATTTGGTTCACCAAACCTTGGAACTCACTCATATGCTCCGACACACTGCTCTCATCTTTGTACTTCAGGTTCACAATTTTTTGAATCATAAAAGTTTTATTTTGTGCAATCTTTTTTTCGTACATATACTCTAGTGTTGTCCATAAAGTATGAGCATCTGTATCCTGCAAAACATGGTGGAACACACTTTGATCAATCCACTGTCTGATGTGACCAATAGTCTTTTTATTCATCTTTTTTCAATCAGCCTCATATATATTTAATTGCGGGCTTCTTCCCCTCGAGATCCAACGGATTATACAAATCCTTACAGTAAAGGATATCTTCCATTCTAGGCTTCCAGATCGAAAAATTTAAAGAGGTCAATTTAATCATGGCCCTGACTGATTCTTCCATAAAATTTATCAAAAAATAACCGAGCAAATAACCTTAGCTCTGATACCACTTGTTGGGAAAAAATCTCATCCCAAAAACTGTTGTCTTTGATAAATTAAATGGATAAAATATCAGCACATGCCGAATAGATAAAATTTTCTGTTCCATTAAAATAATAACCACTGCAAGAAATAATGAGATAAAATATCAGACCACGAGACACCAAGATTTTACGTGGAAAACCCTCTAAAACTAAAAGGTAAAAACTACGGGATAAACTCCTAACAATTCACTAGAATAATCTGAGAGAATACAATGATATCTTAATTTGATTACAAACTCAAATTACCTCACCACAATAACTTTGTGATGGAACCCAAATAAAACACCTATTTATTTGAACTATCTTTCTCTCTATTTTTCTTAAGCTTCAGAAGAAGTTTTTTCTCTCTCCCTCCTCCCTTTTTTTTCTCTCGAATGGAGTTAGTGAAGTTTGGTGTGCCTTTCATTTCCATTTGCCTGCCTTTTCTAGCAAAAACTAAGAGGAGGGAACAAAGAAAAAAAAGCAGTCTAAAAATTAAATGTCCGAACTTAAGAAAAAAGTGAAAGCAACATGGGTGAGAACTTGTTGACCAACATTATCATCATCATAAAGTTTATGAGCTTCAAAAAGAGTTTCATGACCGTTTTTTGCCATTAGATGCTTTCATAGATTCCAAGACAAGTTTCTCTACCAGATTTCCACTTTCGAAACAAAATATTTATCAATTTTCCATACTACAACTACCCTAGAAGGTAAATAAAAGAAATTTTGGTACTTTTTATCATAAGTAATAATGTGAAAATGTAAACTATATATATATATATATATATATATATATATATATATAATTCATGATAGTTTCATTGAAGTAAAGAGGCTGACTTCCTGAAAATTGAGTTCCAAGAAATTGGAGGAATAGGGATGGAAGTTTAAACCTTTGGAAGAGACTCTGATGGATGCTGTTAAAAGTTTTGAAGATCATGGTTTACTGGTTAAACATCAGCTAAGCGAAGCCAGCATGGAAGAGCTAGAGCTCTCGGATAAACAGAGGCGGAAGGAGGGGGTCATATGACCCCCTCCCTCCCCCTCCCCCTCCCCCTCTTCCTCTTTAATTGATCATAACAAGTTGGCACATAATGTTTTGAGGAACATAAAGTTTAAAACAAAAAGATGGTTAGGTTTATAATCAATTATTAAAAAAAACAAAAAGATGTTTAGGTAATAAAAAAATTACTACTAATTTAAAAATTATTAATAAGAAAAACTTTAGAATTTAATATGAAATAACCAATTATTTGTATTTAGAATTTTAGAAACAATTTAAATATGTAATTAAGAAATCGAACTACTCAAACCGATCTTGAACTTATCAAACCGAACTTGAACTTAACGAACCGAATCGAACTGTTCGCGAACAAATACGAATCGAACCACATAGTTCACGAGCATGTTCGATTGAACAATCGAACGGAATACTATGTGCAAACTCGACTCGACAAGACGAACAAGTCGAACTCGAATCGAACTCAAACCAAATCGAACCGGTTCGCAGACATTTCAGTTCGTTTGCAGCCCTAGTTCCGCCACTGCGGATAAATCACCGAACAAATGTAGTTGTGTACTGTTGTTAATCTTATTAGCACAATGTACCAGATAAATGATTCTTTTCAATATTAATTGTTATATTTTAAGACAAAATTATAATAAATAAGCACTCGCTCCATCTCAAAGAAAATGATAACTGAAATACAAGTTTCATATATGAATTTATTTTTTTAATATTGTATAAAGTTTATTTTTTCATAAAAAGGGTTCACTAATTTTAGGAATAATTTTTTTTATTTACTGATAAAATAAGAATTTAATTTGTATATTCTTCTACTTCAATTTTTCTTGGTTTATGAAAATGTTGTATGTTTTACAGATCAAATGGAATAAATATAAAACGGAAGAATAAAAGAATTTGTTCTAGCGAACAAATAAATTGTAGTGTCTAATTGTTCGCTGAAACAAATTCTTTTTGTTCTTATTACAAATCGTTGTGCCGTACAAGTCATGTGCATTGGACCACAATAGAAATACGTAAATTTCTACTCATTAATTATCTTAATTTTTAAAGGATAACTATATACCCACCGCTTTAAATTTTCATGTGGTTGACATGTTTGCATATCTGTTGTATTTTGTCTGTTATAGACCAGAACAGCTTCCAGAAGTTGTTTAGAAATTAAATACTCCCTCCTCCGTCCCAGGATAAAAATTCTGGTAGATTTCTCACGCATATTAAGAAGATGAATGAAATGACAAAATTGCCCATAATATCATTAAATATGGAGAGAGAATTAGAATAAGAAAAGTATGAGATATTTAATGCTACGTGTATAATAAAAAAATATGTGTAAAAGTTTGGTTATTAAAAAATATGAACATTTAACATGGGACTATCCAAAATAGTAATAAGGACTTTTATCATGGGACTTTGGTAGTGAAGGATCTGCTCTATAAGGGTTACTTTGTCCATGGAACTGTTAGAGACCCCTGTATGTGTACTACTCCTACTCCCTACTTCCACCCCTACCCTTACCCGGCCCTACCCCTGTTTATTTTGATATATTTTATTCATGCTATCTTTATTTTTAACCTGCTACAACTATGGATCGTTTCACTTTACAAGATTTAGGTAAATGTTTCTCCTTTTGCCACTTTTTCAAGATTTTCTTGTTCCATTGGATTCATGATTAAATTGGTCTATGTTCTAAACTGTTTTGTGTTAATTCAAGTGATGATTACATAATTTAATTTTGTAATTGATGCTTAGAATACAATACATAGTTCAGTTTTGATAAGTTTTGTAACTAAGAAATTCTCTCTTCATCTTCTTCTTACTTTATTCAACCTTTACAAAGAAGTATAAGCATATTATGTCTTCCTTTAAGTTAGATTATTCCAATGCATCTGATAAAAATTCTCATTGTAATTCTTGTCAGTGTAATGAAAGTCATAAAGTGCCATTTTCTGTTTCAACCATCTCTTCCTCATCACCTCTTGAAATTTTATTTTTTGATGTCTGGACTTCTCCTGATCTCTATTCAATTGATGGCTATAAGTACTATGTTGTCTTTTTAGATCATTTCACTAAATGCACTTGGCTTTATCACTTAAAACGAAAATCACATGCGTTTGATATTTTTGTTTTATTCAAGACTCTTATTGAAAATCAGTTCAACCGCAAAATTCTTACACTCTATTCTGACAATGGGGAGGGAGGGGGGGGGGGGGATATCAAACTCTCACAAGTTTCCTAGCCACCAATGGCATCACCCATCTCACCCCTCCACCTCACACACCCGAGCACAATGGGTACTCGGAACGTCGTCACCATCATATAGTTGAAATCGGGTTGTATCTCATGTCTCATGCATCCATGCCCTTAACCTACTGGTCATACACCTTCTCCACTGGTATGTACCTTATCAATCGTCTTCTCACACCAACTCTTCACCTTCTTTTCCCACACCACAAGCTCTTTAGTGACCCACCCAACTATTCTAAACTTCGTAGCTTTGGCTGTCTATGCTATCCTTGGCAACGGCCCTACACGCCTCACAAACTTGCTCCACGATCATCACAATGTGTCTTCGTCAGATATTCACTCACTCAAAGTGCCTATCTTTGCCTTGATACGTCCACCTCATGCATATTCACGTCCCGTCATGTAAATTTTATCGAGTTTGTCTTTTCATTTGCCTCCCTTAGCACTGCTGGTGAGCATCACACGTCCGTCTCACATTCTGAATAGTGCCTCATGATACTATCGATCCTTGACACGCTGCCTCAGCTGTTGACCCTGCCTCCCCAACGTCGTCTGCCAACCCAAAATATATCACCTCAGTCCCCTACTAACCTCTCATCATCACCCATTACTGTTGAAACCGGCACCTACATCTACTCCCTCTACTACTACTTAACCAGCCTCTCCTACCGCCACCCCTTCGCGCGTTATTGTCACTTGATCCAAACATAATATCCACAAACCCATCCAAAAGCTAAATCTCTCGGCCCAACTCCATCATAATCATAATAACCGTGAACCCACAATTATCACCCAAGCCCTAAAAGATCCCAAATAGCGACATACCTTGTCCATAGAATATAATGCCCTTGTTCAAAATGGTATGTGGGAACTGGTTCTTTCCGATCCCAACCAAAATTTTGTTAACTGTAAATGGATTTTTCGCACCAAGTACTTACTTGATGGTTCTGTCGACAAGTACAAGGCACGTTTAGTTGCAAAGAGCTTTCATCAACTTCTTGGAATTGGCTTCCATGACACATACAGCCTGATTATCAAACCAACCACTATTCGCTAGAACAGTATTGAAGTCAGCCACGGCTGGCCTCTTTGGCAGCTTGATGTCAATAATGCCTTTCTTTAAGGCACTCTATCTGAGCATGTATTCATGGCACAACCACAGGTTTTTATTGATCCAAATTACCCTCATCATGTCTGCAAGCTTCATAAGGCCATCTACGGCCTCAAACAAGCTCCCCGAGCTTGGTATCATGAGCTTCACCAGTTTTTTCTCACTGTCAAATTTGTGAAATCTATGCGGACACGTCCCTATTTATATTTCTTGCTCACAACACTATAATCTATTTTCTCATTTATGTGGATGATATCATTACTACAGGTAAAAATACAAAGGTTGTTCATCAGTTCATATACCATTTATCTCAACGCTCCTCACCAAATGATCTTGGGTCGTTATCTTATTTTCTTGGTGTTGAAGTATTGCCTCACAAAAATGGGCTTTTTTTTCTGCCAGCGTAAATATATTTTTGACCTTCTCAGACGTTTTCGCATGACCGATGCTAATCCCTTTGTGACACCACTGGCCATCACTCCTCTCACCCTACACTCTTGCTCTGCTCTTTCCACTCCCACAGAGTATCGCACCCTTGTTGGCAGCCTTCAATATTTGTCACTCACAAGACCTGAAATTGCCTACACAGTGAACAAATTATCTCAGTTCATGCACCAACCGACAACGGATCATTAATAAGCGGCCAAACATCTTCTATGTTATCATTGTGGAACACTTGATTATGGTATTACTCTGTATCGCCAAACAACCCTGGCTCTTCACGCGTTCTTAGATATAAACTGGGATGGTGATAAAGATGATTATAAATCCACAAGTGTTTTTCTCATCTACATTGGTCAAATTCTCCTTTCTTGGAGCTCGAAGAAACAACGCATTGTTGCCTGCTCCTCCACTGAAGATGAGTATCGCTCTGTGGCATTTATTGTCGCTGAACTTCGTTGGATATGTTCCCTACTTATAAAATTAGGTATTCCACATCCACCGGTTGTTTATTGTGATAATGTTGGGGCCACCAACCTCTGCGCAAACCCCATTTCTCACTCTTGTATGAAGCCTGTGGCTCTTGATTATCATTTCATTCGCGAGCAGGTTCAAAACGGCTTGCTTCGTGTTGGTCACGTCTCCTCTGCTGACCAAATTACTGATGTTCTTACCAAGCCTCTCTCTCATCAACAGTTTCAGCTTCTCTAGACCAAGATTGGACTTACTCATCGGCCGTCCATCTTGCGGGGGTATGATAGAAATACCAAAGCCAATCAAAGCTGTGATCAAAGGCCGACTGACTCGAAAGAAACAATTTGAGTTCCTTAATTAGTACAACATATCTGTTCAAATATTCTATTCATATTTGTCTGTAATCTGTCCTAGTTTAGATGATTCTGAGCATCATTGGTGAATATATATACATGTAGTTGTATCATTATACGGTGTGGAATATAACATAATTCTTCCATCTGCCCTCCTCCGTTCACATGGAAGTATCTTGGAGTGATAAGGGTGTATATAGTTTAAATATGTTAAACTACTTGTTAAATTGCAAGAAAAGTTGAACCAAGAATGAAAACACAAACCTATGCTTAAAGGAATGGGAAAGGGACTAAATAGTAGACTAGGGGCTGTTTTGAAACTCTTTTTGTGTGGGGTTCCAAATGTCAAAATTAAGTTCTAGGGTGTTGTGTTATGCTCCTAGGAGTTACGAGCACGACCCAATTGGAACAGAAGCAAAATCTTATGTAACAAAATCATGACGATTTTTTTTGTAAAACTAGTTAAAAGCTAAAAACAACTAGTATGAACCCTGACTTTCGGACAGATCTCTGTTCGGATTGGCTTGCTGGAAATTTTTTCCGTTTTGGGGATTATGTAGCTTTAAGTAAGAAGTCTGTGGACGTAAGAATGTCCTCATTCTGAGTCTGGAGGTGGGAGTTATGCCCTTATAACGAGAACTGATTAATTCTGACTTATAACGACTAAGTTATGAGGTTCAGAAGGAGGGGGGTTAGAACAGTCAGTAAGGACATGTTATGTAACGCCACGAGACGCGGTGCGTATCGAAGCATGCTGAGGGACGCCGAGCAATGTGGTGCACGTCGGGGCGTGTTGGGCGACGTTGTGTAGCGTCGTGCGTGTCGGGCGTGTCGAGGTGCCGTGTCGCGACGACATGCGATATTTTGACAATTGTTCTAAAATATTCCAACTTAAAAATAAAATAAATAATAATAATAAATATTATAAAATGAATATTAATGGATATAAACCATCCTAGGGAGTGGTTAAGAGGGTTGAGGCGTTCCCAAATGCCGTCGTAAGACGTTTTTAAATAAAATTGTCTCCCTAATTAAATTATATAACGCGAACAATATAAAATGAGTAATATTGCGATGCAAACCAGTATGTGGAATTTTTATGTGACTAATTAATGTATTATTGTTAATTTAATGTGTAGGATAATTGAAGATCATTTTTAAATTAAATAATAAAGAACACTTCAAGCAAATATTCCTAAACTCTTTCGTGAGTTTTATTCCTACAAATAATAGTATTGTGCGAGCTTTTTAGCTTCATTTACAGATTATATTAAAATGTCAATTTACACAGTATTTATATATTGTTTGAAATCAAAACTTATGCAATAAATTTTATAAATTGCCCAAGTTATTTGGTATGCTAAAGCTTCATGTTATTTAACTATTCAAAGTTCGATATTTCATAATCTGTTATAAATGTAAGACCCCAACTTTTTTGAATAAAGATGAATTTTCCCTAAATGTCATTTTTGAATATTAAGGTGTGAATTTGTTATAATGTTATAGTTGCGGGTAATATTTATAAATTTTGAAAAGTAAGCAAGTTGTCATAAAATATTCGATTGGTCGGGGAATATTCGTACGATGGCACAATCATTGGTGGACCCCACAACGGAATTACTGTCTGAGTTAGAAAACGACAGAAGTAACTTTTTACAAAAATAACGGCAAAAGTTTACTGTTAACTGTTGAAATATCCGGTGATAAAAGTACAGTAATACGCGTGGTTGCATAGTAGCACACACTAGTACATTATCTTTGATTATTTATGCTTATGTGAGAAGTCACTCAGTTTTATTCAATTATTATCACAGTAATTGCTGCATAGTATCTCACGTTATTGATTCAATTATTGTCACAATATTTTTATATTATTAAATCAATAATTGAGACGAAAAAGTTATTCATATTATTATTTACATTATTGACGATGTCTAGAAAGTTCTGTCGAGGAAAGGGGTTTGGTCACCTAATTGCGCGCCAATAAGGAGAAACCATTATCGGAAAGCCCCCTCTTTCCTGAGAATGATCTGATTTTTAATATTGTGAGTTATAATATTAATGATGAATGTCATTAAAAATGCGTTTTGAGAAGCCAAGCGAATTGAGATAAATAGAGGGGATTTTTGTGAAATATTTGTTATAAATTTGGCTTATTATATGAACTCCCACTTACCAATTTTTCAAAATTATCGGGAGAAAGTTATCTTAGTTTTGTTTTATTACTTATATATATATATATAAGTTATATATATATATATATATGTGTGTGTGTGTGTGTGTGTGTGTGTGTGTGGGGGGGGGGGTGAAATGTGTGTGTGTGTGTGTCTTACCATGGAGGTAAGGGACTTATAAATATATATATATATATATATATATTATATTAGTTTTGTTTTTTTATGAAAAATATAATATATTATATTTTATTATGCATAAAATCTTTGCGTAGTGTTCAAGACAAGATCGCATAGTGTGTAATGCAGGTCAACATAGTAAAATCAAAAATTTTCTGTCAATTTCCTGTGAACTTGTCCGTGAAATTTTCAATTGTTGGTCCGTGAATAAAATTCTAAATAGTTTCCTTCCATTCTCTTATAATATAGGATGCTTAGTTTAGAATTGAAAATTACACCAGAATTAAAGAATTCTTCTTCTATAATATTGAGCGTATTTCTTTAGAGTTTAAGGAAGCTTTGAGTGTAGAAAATAGTGCAAGTTTTCTTCAAGAATATCCCCGTCATACCATTCAGAAGTACTCTCCTTTTAAGGTAAGGGGTGTTATTTTTGTTCAATATTCGTAAAAAATAATATTTTCTTCCCTATTGTAGTATGTAAGTAATATTATTTCGCTTCAGATTTCAAATTCTACACTCATTTTGTTAAGTATTGCTTCTATACTCCTTGAAATTAATAGAATATCCTTAAAATTTGCGCTTCATCTAGTATCGTTTCACAAGGATATTTTTCTGAACATTCTTGTTAAATTTTAATCTTTTCATGCTGGGGTACTATTCACGGTGTACTATTCACGAGGTACTATTCACCCAAAAAATTGATTTCTTTTCTGTCCAAATTATTTTTGATACATGGATATTATTCTTGAATTTACTTCACAAAGCAGTTATCATGTTGTCAATTTGGACATTTTTAAACTCTGGATAAATTTAAAATCTTTAATATTTATCCTTGATTTCGTTTGATTGATTTCTTATATCATTGTCATCATCCTCATGCTTATATTGTGATGAAAGTCATCTTTGGCCCGTAGTGCATAGATGAACTGTTAATTGGTATGATTATGACTAAGGATTATTCTGTATAATCATGGCCTGTAATATTACAAATGATGTGGTAAAAGTCCTCATTGGCCCATAGTGCATTGATGGACAGTTGTTGGCATGATCATGACCATTGGTGATAATAACGAGTATCCTTGGCCCTAATTGCATGGATGATTCGTGGATGTGATAATAATGAATATCATTGGCCCGTAGTGCATGTATAATTCAATGATGTGAATTATTTATTGAGCTGAGTCTCAGCGATAAAATTGATGATAAACTTTTAAATCATAGAAGATACTACCTCTGTCCCATAATAAGTGATTTTTTAGCTTAAATCGCACATACAAATACACAAGCTCAAATGGCAAAAATACCCTTAATATACTTTCTTTGGAGTTGAAAAGTTAATGAGTGTCATTTAATTGTAGTGATTTTTTGTTTTCTGCAGAGCCCAAAAATATTATTTTCTCTTTCTTCAATCTTTCTACTTCCCAATTTTTTTCCGCCAACTCTTCAAGTCTTCACATAATCCTTCTCCCGCCATAACCTCTCTCTGCATCTTTTGGTTTATTTGTTTCTCTTCTCGTTTAGTGAATTCCATTTGGTTGATTCATAGTGAACCCAACAGAGGCCATGGCTCCAAGGAAAAGAATTCGAACTCCATTGGCTGAAATAGATGTTAATGTGAATCTTGATATGATTCTAATGTTTGCCAACAAGCAGAAGAACCATTTTATCTTCCAGATCTTAATATAATTGTAGAAGAATCACTTGAAAGTGATTTTGGTCTTAACTCAACACCGGTCGAGATATCATTATCTATGGAAGATGACACCCAGCTTAAAGCACCACCTCTAGAAAATTACACAAATTTACATTATGGTAATTGTTCTCTTTTAGTGTATCACGACAACTTTTTATCAGTTGAATGTAATCTTTATGTTCTTTGGTCACTTCAGTTTTAACTTAATAGCACTCTCTCATATTTATTGTTCAGATACTGAAATTTCACATAGGAGTCACAGAAAAAGAAATCTGACCAATGAGGAACGACAATCTGTATATGATCTACTGTTACTAAAAAGTATCGATGGAAATTTGAAACGAGGGACGAAAAAAATGGTTGCATCATTATTTTCAATGAGTATATGGAAGCAAAAAAGAAAATTTTCTCGCCTGTTTTAGATGATATGATAGCAAAATTGAGTTAAGTCATAAGAGGAAGCTTCTACTTTCCAAGACCCAAATAAAAGTAGGAAAACCCAAATTACAACCCTCCCCTTTTCCCACATATAACAGCAACAAAACTAACCCATAAAACCATTTGGATCAAAAGAACGAAAAACCCATGAAGCAATTAAATATATCTACAACTATATTACCTCTTTTTGAAACATCTCGAATTCATTAGATCTAAGAGAACCATCGCAGTTTAAATGATACAATCGCGTCACCTCCTTTGCATCTTCCCCGAGAACGCCAAGGTCTTCCATCACTTATGTAAGTTCCTCCGTCCGTCACCGTTCTTGCCAAGAAGGAAAAACAGAAGATTCCTTTTAGAAGCACTCTCTCAAGCACGTTCAGAAGCATTCTTCTGGGTTTAAAACTAGGAGCAAGGGGAGGAAACGAAGAGTCAAATGTAATGAAGGAGGTAACCAAGTCAGTAGTTGGAAGAAGGAAAATGTGTATCTGAGCAAAATTAGGATCGCAAGACGCAATAAATACCATCGGCTGCATAAGGGCACATATGGGAAAATATTGTAAAAATTGTATTGGAGTTCTAACGCATACCTTATTTTGGAAAAAAATATTAAGCCTACAAAATCACTTATTGTGGGACGGAGGTAGTAGTAGATATCATGCTCTACTTGACTCTTCTAATGAATTGTTTGTTCTGCTGCAGTTAAACTTTTTGTTTATTGTATTCTATCACTTTAACACTGTTGAAGGCTAGCGATAATTTATTCTGCATTATCTTAGTCATAATATTCTTTACTGGGCTAGTTGAGCTCACCCTTTACTTTCATTATTCTCTTCAGGAAATGAGAATATAGTTGGGACTAATCGGGGAACGGAGTGATGGTTCGAGATGGTGGCTATAGTAGTCCTCAAATAGTGTGATAATAATTGTAATGAGGACTCTATTTGAGTTTGGATATTATCTACAAGACAATATTCGTGTTAAAGCTCTCAGCTATGTTTTATCGTATTTTACACAACAATTGTATAATTAAGTTGTATTTGAATTCTGTACCATGTATTTGGTGACTCAGAATGGGTGATGTATACCTATTTTGGGGCGTCACAATAAAATTATGTCGATGCCTTGTTGTTTCGGCTAGACACATGTTAAGATATGATTTGAATTTATTAAATTCTTAGATGCCATCCAAACCAAATTAAATTGTTAAGGACTCTAATTTAAGTCGGAGATGAACAACCATGTTATTAGGGAAACTTTTGGTAGAATTTTCGACTGGCAATCGCGGTGTAAAAGTAAATGCAAATAGCCGTTTAAAAGAAATATGGTGTGCACAACATAAGTACAATTGGCTAATCCCCTAACGTACTTAGAAAATGACGGTTACAGATGAATTTTTGTTAAACCTTTTATGAAAAAAGAAAATGTTCAAGGTCTTTTGGCCGCTCAGAAGGTAGTTTCAAAAATGTTAAATAAAAAGGGAATTTATTATTATTATTATTATTCCTATTTATTCAAGATAGTTTCACAACTATTGTTCTGTTGTTGAAATGAAAGCATGATTCTTGATTTTGTTATAATTCAACTGTTATATTTGCTGAGCTTGTTAGCTCATTCTTGCTTTATATAAAATTGTTTTCAGCTAAGCTCGAGTGGGGCGAAAGCTCGAGTAAGAAAGACAAAGGAAAAGGAAAAATTACAGAGTAAAAAGATATTTATATAATAGTTTGGGTTATGAATGATATACATTAAGTAGAATGATGTAATAATTATTATATTATGATGCTTCCAAACTTGTAAAGGTCTTAGAATCTGCGAAGTTAGATTAATATAATTTGTAATAATTTAGTAATTATCTTTCTGTCTTAATGATTAGATTAATATGGTTTGTAATAATTTATTAATTATCTTTCTGTCTTAATGATTATGCCTATCTGAATCATTGTTGGGGTTTAAAGGTACCCAGAATTGGGGGCGTCACATTATTTGTCACTATTTCACTGTTTGGTAGTGACTTATTTTTCTACTTATAAAATGATTTTTAAATAAAAAAGAAGAAGCAAGTATTTGTAACTTATTTTAAAATGACTTATATGTCATTTTAAAATAAGTTAGTTTGACCAAATACAATGTCTATTTTGTCTCTCTTTTTATTAATATTATTTTTAGTAATCTTTACATATGATTTTAACTTATAAGTCATTATGAGCCGAACACCTTCATTGCCTGTTTTAACTTAATTTTTGACTTATAAATCAAATTGATGTTGAAAACTTTTATTTATAAATCACAACTTAAAATAACTTATAAATCAATTTATATTTGAAAACTTTTATTTATAAGTCACAACTTAAAATAACTTATAAATCAATTTATATATTAACTTTAAATTATTTTAAAATAAGTCGTGGCCGAAGGGGCTCTTAGAGAGAGAAAGAGTGAGGGATTTGATATTAGTAGTAAAAAAAACCTATGAACATGAAGTAATTATTTTTATGTAGACCAATTTGCTGTTAAGGATTAAGTTTGATTGTGATAATTGTGGTGGACAACGATATTTATTTAAAATATAGTTGTCTAGGAAAGAATATTGTCACATTCATAGAATTTTTGTCGAGTTATGAAAGAATATATTTTCGGTTAGTGGACCCTTCATTCAAATTAGATCCAATCTTATTTAGTTATTTTTATTTATCTATCTACTGATTTATTTCTACCAAGTAACAACTGCCGAGTAGCAAGTGCTCAGTACCTCTCTTTCTAATTCTCTCTTGTTTCTTAAGGGGAGAAATTAGTTGACAAAAAATGGACAGAGAAAACCAAGAAAAACCATCTTCTTTAATCACACCATTTATACATACTAGTGATTCTGAAGAAATTGGGCAAAATGGATTAGGAGAAGTGAGAAAAAATGAAAAGGGTATGTTTTCTAGGGAGGAAACTAGAGAGGAGGTGAAGAAGCAGCTATGGCTGGCTTGGCCTTTGATTTGTGTAAGCCTGTTGCAGTCATGTTTAGAGTTGATTTCTGTCATGTTTGTGGGTCATCTAGGAGAATTGGCTCTTTCTGGTGCTTCAATGGCCACTTCCTTTGCATCTGTCACAGGTTTTAGCTTATTGGTGAGTTGGGTTTCTGTATAATTCTTTTGGGATGATAGATTTGGGATTTAATTTGTGTTTTGTTCCTATTTCAAAAGCCATCGGAAGTACTTTGGTTGAATAGGTGTTACACAAGCTTATGTTCTTTTATTAGTTAAATTGAATGGAATGTTTATTTCAAATTTGCTTGTTGATGTAGTTTTTGGGGAGCTTGGTTCTTTGATAATGTTTCAGTAGAAACATATGATAGGGTACTTCGTGAAGTAGTTGATAGAGTAGAAATGCATCTTTAATTTAATATTTGAAATTTTACAAATAGGACTCTTTTTTGTGGAAGGGAGGGAGTATCTTTTATATGTATGGCTATGGTCTCGTTGCCTTGTCTTAGTACCAATCCTGTCTTGTTCTGTTTTATGATTACATTTGCTAGTTTTATGGCAGTTGATATGGGAAAAATATACAAGGATAGTTAAAGTGGTAGTTCATACTGTTAAGCAACCATTTTTATTTGTCCTCTTTACCAGGAAATAAATGAGCATGTCATGTTTGCCAGACTTTAGCACAAACCAGCTGAGGTTAGGGTTTAATGGAATATGGCCAACCATTTAAGCTTAGTCACGTGTGTAGTAATTTTTAACTTTTTGGAAGTTCAATGATGTAGGCTATAATGCTTAATTGCTTATGTTGCTCATAAATACCTGCAGTTCTCTGAGCAATTGGTTTGTATTTGTTCTTTAAGTAACTAACAGCTAGTGCTCCTCATGGCAACCACATAGATCATTAATCTATTCATACTAACTAGTTTTCCAGTTTGAAATGGTGTTACCTTTATTAGACTGCCTATAAAGTTCTTCTGTTGTTGATCTGGTCTGTTTTGTTTGATTAGTTGGGAATGTCATGTGCGTTAGATACATTTTGTGGCCAGTCCTATGGAGCAAAGCAATACCATATGCTAGGCATACATATGCAGAGAGCTATGGTTATTCTTTCGCTAGTAAGCATACCCCTTGCAGTCATCTGGGCAAACACCGGCATCATTCTCAAAACCTTGGGTCAAGATCCAGCCATATCAGAAGAAGCCGGTTTATATGCTTGCTTCATGATCCCCAGCCTTTTTGCATATGGCCTTCTTCAATGTAAGGTCAAATTTTTACAAACCCAAAATATAGTCTTCCCAATGATGGTTAGCTCGGGGATTACGACTTTGCTCCACTTTTTTGTGCGCTGGATCCTGGTGTTCAAATCTGGCCTAGGTAGCAGAGGAGCTGCTTTGGCCAATTCTATCTCTTATTGGATAAATGTCGTCCATTGGCACTTTATGTGAAGTTCTCTTCATCATGTTCTAAAACCTGGACGGGGTTTTCAAAGGAAGTCCTTCAAAATATCCCTACTTTCCTTAAACTTGCAGTTCCTTCAGCTGTTATGGTCTGGTAAGATATTAAACATCATTTTGTCCCTCCACAAATAAACAACTTAATAAATTCTATATTCTGATGAAGTTTATAACCATGATATTTAACAGCTTGGAAATGTGGTCATTTGAAATGATGGTTCTACTTTCTGGTCTTCTTCCTAATCCACAGCTGGAGATCTCAGTACTCTCAATAAGGTCAAACTTGCACGCTTGAGAAATGATATGGTACCCAGAAAACTTTTACCCAAATTACCCGGAAATACTTTAAAGGGTTATACCGTACTACCTTTAAAGCATTTCCGGATAATTAGGGCAAAACATTTCCGGGTATAGCAGATTTTTCCATTCGTCTTTCTGCAGCTTTTGAAAGCTTCTAAAACCGAGAGATAATCTTGAATAAAAATAATTTACTGTTGATTTTCCATATCCAGCCTCAACACAGCTGCAAACTGTTGGATGATCCCCTTTGGACTAGGTGGCTCTATAAGGTCAGTTATGCTAATTTTAATTTGACTATTCCCTCTGTTTGTACTAAGTTTTAAAATGAAAATGCCTTTTAAAATTGAACATATGATTCAGAGGTCCTTGAAAGTTTCCCTTTCTCTTTCACATTTATAGTTTTAAGGGTTTTCTTCAAATAAATTGTGCTACTTCAGTTCTGCATAAATTCATATGGTCTAATTAATTCTGTTTCATTCCTACATAGCACACGGGTCTCAAATGAACTGGGCGCAGGACATCCACAAACTGCACGGTTAGCAGTTTATGTCGTCTTTGTCATGGCTGTTGCTGAGGGCATTTTGGTAGGACTAGTTTTAATATTGATCCGCAACTTCTGCGGATATGCTTACAGCAATGAAGTAGAAGTTGTTAAATATGTAGCAACCATGATGCCCATTCTTGCAACATCAAACTTCGTCTATGGTCTCCAGTGTGTTCTTTCAGGTCTTATCTATAATTCGTTCAATTATATTTCAGGAATCTTTTGATTAATAAAAAATATATAAGGTAAGCATGTCTACTAAATGGTAATTTATTACTGCCTTTGGTTTCATTTAGGTGTTGTTAGAGGATGCGGTTGGCAAAAAATCGATGCATATATCAATCTCGGATCATATTACCTTGTGGGTCTTCCTTGCGTAGTTTTACTTGCTTTCACTTTACATATAGGAGGAAAGGTAAATTAGTATACAATCCTTTTATCGTTTTCTTTACCTTTTCATCTTATTTTCATCACAAATCATTTCATGTAATCCAGTTAAAATTCTTTCATTTAGGGCTTCTGGTTTGGGATTCTATATGCACTTGTGGTGCAAGTGTTCTTCCTTCTTATAGTTACCATACGCATTAACTGGAAAGAAGAGGTAACATCCTCTCAACCTGTTTTGATCTGTCCTTTAAAAAATTGCCCTTGACCATATCTGATTAATTACAATCACCTGTTTTTCTTGTTTAGGCAAAAAAGGCTAAGGATAGAGTTTACAATTCTACAATCCTCGTGGATATATAGTGTCATGAAGCGAGACAATTACCAAGAACTCAAATCATATTTGAGTCGATAAGGTCTTTATTTGAAGAGCCAAAGAACTTCTTGTTCACGATCGTTAACGCCAGGATCTTTCGCCACGCCCCAATCACGTAAGACGCCTCGATCTGCGTGACAAGATAAACACGATAAACACCACAAGCTCGACGGCGGTTCCGTCTCGGGGATAGCTTCAGTGTGAGAGAGATACGTGTTCACAAGGTTAAACAATGGAGGAATATAATGTCTAGTGTCTTGAGAGAGAAAAATAATTCTCTCGTGTATATGTGATTATGAATGAAGACGCGTATGAGAACGCACTTTCTGTGAAGACTTCCTTGCTAAGTTATACTCTTTTTGCTCGGATTATCGTGCCACCCACTACTACTACCGACACACCCCTTTGATCTCGATGGGTTCTGCTTGATCGCATGTAGTTTATCCACCGCTTTTGGTCATCACATTACTATCGCCGTACGGTTATGATCCCATCCACATTAATGCATGGCAGTTTCTCTAGTCAACCGTCATACTTTTTCATCATTACAAGTCAAATATGTAGATATTTAAATATATGATGGGTCGACCCACCGATTGGGTCCGATACTAGAAGGACTTAATAAAGATAATAAAGTGATTAGATCCAATAATGTCAACACCGATAGTGAAGACCCCAATGGACTAGCGAATATGTAGTAGCCCAATCCATTCTACCAATAAGAGAAATATCACGACCCAACATCGCTTTCTAGTTTTTTATTAAGCAGGAGGTTTAATAGAAACTATAAATGGCATCGGTGCTCAGACAAAAGGAACTAATATAAGACCAATGAAGGCCCAAAATACGGCCACTGAAGCCCATCTCGGTGAACATCAAATGGCAACATAAATTAAGATCGAAAGTCCATTGAAGAGCCGCTCGTTAACATACAACAACAAATATTTCATCGCCTCCCTAACAACTCGGACCTTCGCCACAAAAACCATTTTCTTCTGAATCTAGGCCCGAAGCTGTGGCGACACCAATGATCATCGGTTCGGCAATAATTCCATCATGGAACTGATGGGTGAAGGAGTGAAATACCAGACTAAAGGAACTTGGGATTTGACCATCAATCTGAACTGATCGATTAATATTGGTCATCTGCAAGTAAACACTGTCTTCGTGTGTTTCCGCCCCAAATACAAAGAAGCCGAAAAGGATACCAAAGAGAATGCCGAAGAGAATGCCGAAGATAATGCCAAAGGGAGAAAGCCATTCTGAAGTCTGTGTTTGGCAAAAGGAAAGAAGCAACCTTGACATTGTTCTTCTCAACAATGAATGCCTTCGGAAGGATATCGACAAGGTCAAAGAAGAACTGAAAACGACCAAGGCCACTCATCGGGTCATCACTGATATAAATGTCGATCTGTCAAGCTAAAGGATCAAAGCATCTGGTACATCGTCAGAAGCTTGAAGAAGAGCTCAAAGATCTTCGGGCCCTTAAGAATTTGAGTCCGCCATTGACCGAAGACCTTCATAAAAAATCCAAGTAGCATACAGAAAATCCGTCGATCTGGACGATGAGATAGACCATATGCAACGCCGAAGGATATGAAATCAGCCGAAGTAAAGGCAAGAAAAAGCTCGGGCCAAGGTAGATCCATCTCTTCTAGACTCTTTAGATGGTGACGATGACAATGAAGAAGCCTAAAGATGACCTCTCATTATCTTTAGTGTGAAGAACTTTCGTAAAAATTCTAACTTGTTGTGAACAGTTAATATTAAAATATCAACTTCATGCCTTATTACTTCTGAATGAACATTTCTTGTCAATAATTCAGTATCAATTAATCTGTATGAACTTAACTTAGGACATGAACTAGATAGGCGTATAATGCTTAATTTATGAAATGAAGTGAATCGAATTTAATGGATAAAATTTAATGAACGAAGATTGAATGAATCGAACTCAACACTTGAACAAAATAAAGTAATGTATACTTATCGTTTCCAAGTATGAGATCGGCCATGTGAGGTAAATTTGGCCGATCCTCCTTGCACCATCAAAATCTTGCTTACCACACAAGGGTAGAACAAACATATAAGGACCAAGATATAAGGATCAATTGTGACCATTGATTTACCACCCTGGTAAAATCAATATAGGATCATAAGGACCTTTATGGGTCGCCGCCATTGAATGGCCAACTAGTCCCTACCATACCTCCTTACACCATTCGACCTTAGGACAATAGGACCGGGATCGATAGTGACCATTGATTTACCACCCGGTAAAATCAATATAGGATTATAAGGACCTTTATGGGTCGCCATCGAATGGCCAATGAGTCCTACCATACCTCCTTACACCATTGTGACCTTAGGACAAATAGGACCGGGATCAAGAGTGCAAAAGTGAATGTGGATGAGCCACCAAATGCATCTCAGGTCGACTCCCCTAGTTCTTTCATGAATATCCCGCCAAGTGCTTTATAGGCCAACAACTCGGGTCAAATGATCGCCACAGATGTCTTTGTGAATTTCCCGAAGAACATACTCTGCTTCGAATGGAACCAAATGTTTGAGTAATGATGACGAAAAAGGTCCTTCGATAAAGATTCTCATCAATGAGAACAAAGTTGACACTCTTGTAATTGGTTTTCTTTGCCAAAGATCGATCCGAAGGAAAGACGCCATCCGCCATCAAAGTTATAAGCATCAGTAGGGCTAACTTCGATAATGCATCAAAGAACGAAATTGTTATTGTGATCGACCCTTGATAGCCTCATTGATCGATGTCCAAAATAGAATATCCATCTGCATGCAATGTCCACGAGCTTTGCTTCTGATGAAGAACTGCAACGGCTTTGTCAGACTCCTCGGCTTCTCTTTAACTATTATCGACCTTAAAAGAATTGTCCGACCATAATGTCAACCGACTTTGGAAATATTTACCAAGTGTTCAATTTCAAGAGTGCGGCTTATAGATCTGCTTTGGTGACGAGTCCTTCTTTGCATGATGAGAACACTCAAGGCAGAGTACCTTTTTGCATTCTCGGGTGAATATATTCTTGAATTTCTCCTCATCCGTTTGTGCCATAGTCCCGAGAACCCCTAGGATGAGGTATCCTCTTCGGATGCTTAGGAATATGGGTGCATTTTGTGTCTTTGAATCTGAACTCGATGACTTTAGAAGCGGGCATCTCAGAAGAAAAGTATCTACTGTGGTGGTGTGCCCCAGGTGGACTCTCTGGAGTGTGATTTCGGATATACTTGGTGAAACTCTCCGTCACGCGGTGATGAGGATACTCGAGGCGTAATGCCTTATTTGTAGATTCGAGGTGCATGCGCCCCCGGATCGATCTCTTCGTCTGCTGCGACCATAATCCCGAAAACCGATAGAGGCGGGATACCTCTTTGGCCAATCGGAAAACGGGTCATTGGGACTTCATCTACTCGCTCGACCATCATCCCGAAGACCAATAGGTGATTACCCTCTTGATCCAAACAGAAATGGCATTGGGTCTTCATCTACTCGCTGACCATCATCCCAAGACCAATAGGGCGATTACCTCTTGGCCAAACAGAAATGGTCATTGGTCTTCATCTACTCGCTCGACCATCATCTTTATCACCGACCACTTGGTGTCGAATTATGGGCGGGGTGCCTTTTACTTTGCTTCGGTCATGATCCTCGCTCTTTATCGCTAAATAAAGACCAACCATCTTGAAGCTTCGGCAGTGGGATCTCGAACGAGAACCCCCGATTGGTGCCATAACTTCCGATGTAGAATAACCGAAAATATTGTGATTGATAGCTCAAGAACACTAGAAAAGGGCCCTCCTTCTAGCGCCAATGTTAACGCCAGGATCTTCTGCCACGTCCCAATCACGTAAGACGCCCTGATCCTGCACAGTAAACACGATAAACACCACAAGCTTGACGGCGGTTCATCGGGGGGGATAGCTCAGGCGTGAGAGTCAGTATACGTGTTCACAAGGTTAAACAATGGAGGAATATAATGTCTACAGTGTCTTGAGAGAGAAATAATAATTCTCTGTGTATATGTGATTATGAATGAAGACGTGTATGAGAACGCACCTCTTTGTGAAGACTTCCTTGCTAAGTTATACTCTCTTCTCTTTGCGGATTATCTTGGTCACCCACTACTACCCCGACACACCACCCCTTGATCGATGGGTTCCTTGAAATCGCATGTAGTTTATCCACCGCTTTTGGTCTTTATTACCATGGGTTGGTTATGATCCCATCCACATTAATGCATGGCAGGTTCTCTAGTCAACCGTCATACTTTTTCATCATTACAAGTCAAAGATGTAGATATTTAAATATATGATGGGTCGACCCACTGATTGGGTCCGATACTAGAAGGACTTAATAAAGATAATAAAGTGACTAGATCCAATAATGTCAACACCCGATAGTGAAGACCCAATGGACTAATTGAATATGTAGGCCCAATCCATTCGGCTCAATAAGAGAAATATCACGACCCAACACTGACTAATAAACAGAATTTTTCCCCCTGTTTTCATATGTTTTAGTTTGGAGAAAAAGGAATGGAAGGAAGCGATCCATTCCTATTTCTCCCTCTATGCTCTTCTTCGAAGTCGCGATCGATCAGTGAAGTTCATTTTTTTAACCCAGTTAAGCTTCGGATCGATCCATGTACCCGATCTGTCCAAGATGACCACTTGGCCATATAGTCGTCCAAGTCGCCGGCAAGTCGTCCAAGTCGCGATCTCTCCTTTCTCCCCTCCCACCAAGTCATCCATGTACTGACTGGACGCCTAGGCGGCGCCTTGATAACACTGCTGCGCACTTACACAACTACATTTAAAGGGAAATTCTCTTGCTTTCATTTCAATATAACAGTGAAGCACAGTTCTTCCGACTGATGATTATTATCACCTTGGCCAGAAGAACACAAATAACATTTTGAGGACCATAAATGCCTTGAAGTGTTATTAAATATATATAGAGCATAATATCGATTTTGTTTTTACCTGTTAATTGTTGGTCTAGTTGGTGGCTTTGCTCCGAAGATAGAAAAATCTAATGACATAGGAGCATGTCCACTCCTCTCGCCCCCACCTTGTCTGATTTCATTTCCATGATCATCAACCTTATCGATTTGATGTGCATTTCCTTCAGATCCTTCACGATGTGGCATCACTCTTCTTGACTAATGTTCTACTATATAAAGAAGTTTCCAAGAAATACTGAAAACATGTTAGAAAATGAATAATTCAAATTTCATAATATGAACATGTCAAAAATGCTGTAACAAGTATCCAATAAGGACTACTGGACTAGGTAGTATCAACATGCATCTGATACAGAATCTTACATCTATCCAAAGCCATAATAGCATGCTTAATTGGCAAGGGAAGTTTTAATTTACATATAACTATAAATGTGATAAGGGAAACCCTTGGTAAGAGAAAATCTTAGAGAAACAAGTAAACCAAACCGTAAAAAATCTAGTGTCATTAGAGAATGACAATAATAATAATAATAAAGTGTAGATGATCTGAAGCACACAAGTGCAGTCGGGCGTCGGACGTTCGCGTAACGCTATGAACGATAAAAGTGAATATTTTAAGTTCCGAAATGCAAACATTATGAAAAAAGATTAGTAAGTATTATGAACATGGTAAGGGTGTGTTAAGCCTACGCATGAGCATCTCGCTTAGGCGTTCGAAGGGCTGGAGTTGAGCGTACGACGAGTGAATGTCGGATCACCGGGGCAAGTGTTGTCAAACTTAAAAAGTGATCTGATTCTTATGAAACGGACGTTATAAAACATATAAAAGAATTGTTCAGCTATGCTATAATACATAAATTGTTTAAAGTTTTGCTATAACACATGAATTGTTCAAGTTTTCTAGTTTTGATATGCATGAACTGTTTAAGAAGTTTATCAATGCCATTTGTTCTTGTTAGACGAAGATTTAAATACTGTATCGGTTTACAAATAAATCTTTGAAATATTATTGATGTTAGGTAGAGCTATCCAAACCGAATTATTTTGATTCGGATTCAAATCTGAGATGAACAACCCCAATATTGGGGTATTTTACGTCGGAAAAATCCTGACCGACCCCTTAGGTGGTCAAACAAACGCATATAGTCATTTAGCTAGAGTGTTGGACAACATAGGGTACACTGGGCTGATCACCCAACGTACTCGTGAGTCAGACGATTCATAGTTGAATTAATGTTGCACCTTTACGGAAAAAAAAGCTCAAGGTCTTTTCACTGCTCAGTATTTCGTTTCAAAAATGTTAAATAAAAAGGAATTTATTATTACTATTCCTATCTATTCGAAATGCTTTTACAACTATTGTTCAGTTGTAGAAATGGTATAATGATTCTTGATTTTGATGTTTATTCAACTGTTTATACTTGCTAAGCTTTGTATCTCATCCTTGCTTTAAATTAAATGTTTTAGCAAAGCCAGAGCGGACTGAAGGTTCCTGTAAGGATAAAGGAAAGGGAAAGATGAATGAGTAGAAGACAATATTGAACTATTTGTAGTAGTTAGAAGTATTGTAATAATTATTATATACATTATCATGTGATGAAGATTTAAAGGTTTGAGAATCTTGGATTTAGAGTAAGACATATTGTAATAATTAGTAATTACATTTATGTCATTATTATTATGTTAGATAAGTAGTACCGTGGAGCACCATATTTAGGGTTTAAAGGTACTCGGATTTGAGGGTGTCACATTGTAAGTAAGGTTGTAAATAGAACTAAACAATTCGGGCTTGATTAGAAAAAATGTGAGCGAGACTCGGATTCGTTAATAATATGATACAAATCTGAGCATAAAAAATAGTTTGAATAAAAATATGAGTAGAATTTGAGTAATCTTATACCCGACTCGTTTATAATTCAAACTATTCAAATTCTTGATCATGATTCGATACATATATACTCGATTAATACATATACGAATAGATACATTCTCTTATAATATATGAAAATTTTTAATAAAATTAGAATAAATAGTTATTATTTTTTTATTTTAATTGTATTTTTCATTTGTAAAATGTAATTTTAAATATATTTTTTAATTTCTAAGTAAAATAATAAGTTCAATTGGTAATTATATATATTATAAACCTAATTACTATGTGGAGACTCAAATTCGAACTTCCATTTTAATTCGAATAAAAATTTTACTTTCCGAGTCGAATTCGAGTAACTTTTTAATCGTTTTAGTTCAACTTGTTTACACCCTTAGTTGTAAGGATATAATAATTTTTGTCCCATGTAGAGTCCTATTATGTATTGCGAAAATTATTTGCCAAATTATAATTGATATGAATGGTCATACATGTGATAGATAGGAATTAAAAATGGCCCCTGATAGGTATCCAACTTTTAGGTTTCTTTTGATGATAACAATAAATAATAATTAGGTTAAGAAAAATATTAGAATTATCTCTATATGATTTATATTATAATTATTTTAACTATCTTATTTACTGACCTAAAATATTTTCTAATTCTTATTGAATTGATTTTCTTTACCTTAATAATTTAATATCAAATGTTAAAGAAATTGTAGACACTCGAAATTTTGTTTTTCTGGTACTAACCCTGCAGGAGGGCAAAAGTGTCTTTTTACCTCTCGGAGACAACCCCGAGAAGAGGTTACAATAACCATCAACCACGGAGACTGCCCCGTGGAACATCAAATCAACCTTGGAGATCAACCCTAAGGAAAAGAAAAGTTGGCAGCAATCAAACCCCGGAGACAGCCTCGAGGGACAACCAAATGCCACTTTAACCCTGGAGATAACCTCGGGTGACCAAAAGGGGAGTGTTGATAACACAACATAAAATCATAGACATCCAGCTATAGGCATGGTCATTAAGAGTCATTACAGCAATCCCGAGTGCAAACTACTCGAAGAAAGCTCAACGGACTGCCTACGAGGACTTGAAAATGCTATTTTGGTCACGGTCCCATCTTCCTACATTCAAAAAAGGCAAGCCCTATGTCATTGCGTAGCTCTCGAAAAGAGTTTTTCGGAATGGTACGACACATCTTCACCGGATTCCGGGATTGCAAGTTATGAAGGTTTCGAGAAGGCGGTAGCGTCGAGCGAAGCGAACTTGCGAGGGGGGCCCACCGAGCCTAGCCGATTACACTGCTTAATGGGGTCATGGTCTCTACTGCATTGGTCTGGGGCTTTAAATACAGTACCCCTAGCTCATTTTCAGGAGTTTTCAGAGAGAGAAGGCCCAGGAGAGAGAAAATCTAAGGGTTTAAGAGAGAAACAACTTAAATCTTGCTCCAAATTCTGTAAATCTCTATTACAAACACTTATATACATATATATTTCAACATATCAAGTTTTAAATGATGGAAATCGAGTTTAAAGGGGCCTAAAGCCATTCGATAGCAGTTCTCGTGCCAAACTGTAAGATCTCTTCAGATCTGCTTTGTTTGCTTGCTCTACTATATATATATAAGTGCTCTCTATATATATAGTTAGTAGTTAATATTGGTTAGATCTAACTTTTTGACCGTTTATTTCATTTAAATAGTCAATATTTGTGTTTTATTGACTAGATCTAGCTTTTAACCGGTTCAAAAGTTGTAAAACTTGAACTTGGAAGCTAGAATGGCTAAGATCTGTATAGATCTAGTTTACTTTCTTTTTTTATAAATATTTAGCAACCACGTGACCCTAGATCTGTATCTAGAGGAAACGGGAAGCATGTTTACTCGCGTACAAGGATTTGATCAATAAATCCTTTGTATAGTGAAGTTTTAAGTTAAATGTACATATTTTGTTTAAATATGCATTTTGCAAGATTTAAATGATATATTGTGAGCCTAGGAACCACAGGGTTAAAGATTCAATCAATGAATCTAGATCCGGTTCCCATGATAGACTTGTTTAAGTTGTACAGTTAGCTTGCAACCCCTTGTACATGTAATCTTGTGCCTTAAAAAGGTTATCTGTATTTAAGAGCCCGATATAGTGAAAGCATGGTTTGTGGTGCTCGGGTTTACTTTGATGGCTTTCATGCCCATAAGAAGCTCGACACTTGTAGATAATATTTACATACTGTCAAAGATGTTTCGCATATTAAATAAAATAAAATCAAGCCAAATATGGAATAAAATGGTAGTAACAAATGCCTCAATTCTTATTTGAGCAAAAGGGTTTGAAAACCAGATTTCAAAACTTCACTTTTATATACTTTATCTATTAAAAAATGAAATTTTATGTAAATCAAACCCTTTGTACATAGGTCCAAAGAGGCATAACACTACTTTCAAGTAAAGCACTCAAAAACTTTTGTATATTTAATCACACACACACACACACTTTAACA
The DNA here is from genome assembly GCA_020205615.1 of Panax quinquefolius. Lineage (NCBI taxonomy): Eukaryota > Viridiplantae > Streptophyta > Magnoliopsida > Apiales > Araliaceae > Panax > Panax quinquefolius. Next base: position 132,793,307 of record CM035172.1, on the reverse strand, counting down.
CATAGAGAATGAAAAAGTAGTGGTAACCGTGTTTCATGGAAGTCGGGGGGTGCCAACACCTTCCCCTCTCTTAAGCAAGCCCCCAAAATCTATGAATCTCGAGTTCTAGACCAATTAAACGGAGTCACATATTGGGCCATATTGCGAAAATCTTTCAAAACTCGGATAAGTTGATACATCAATTTAAACTCATATCAACTGGCGGCTCTGTCTAATTCGGCCCTAATCATTAAAATCAATCTTTTTCAAATTGTCGACATGTATGTCAGTCTTTTCTAAAATCTCACCTTTAAGAGAGATTAAATTAAACATAGCAAAAATCTAAATGGTAGATAATACGGTAAGAAAAATTTCTGGCATTGACAGGTGGCGACTCTGCTGGGGATAGTAGAGGGCTTATGCCCCATTTCAATTTTTTCAATTCTCTTTATCTGCATGTGTGTGAATGTTGTCTTTATATTGAATGGATGTGAATAAATCCTTTATTTACAAATGCTTTATATTAGTGCTTCACACAATGTCATCATTTTGCATACGGTGAGACGCAATGAATGTATGTTATGTGATTCCTCCACTAGGAGGCAAACCCGTTGGTGGCTGATTAATGGACTCCAAAGGAGCATAATCCCGCAAAGCTCAGGAAAGGTGCCACTCATATCCGCTCCAATTGAAAGATCGGATTAAATTTCCATCTAGTAGATTGCAATGATCTGGGAACCTTCATGCCAAAAAGCCCGTGAGAGTAACCTAAGATAGGTCAGCCTTTGATAAACCAAATGCGAATAGAAGTCTCTTCATTTTTAAACCATTCATTAAGCCTAAACTACGAAAGAATTGATCTCCCTACAACCACGGGAGTACGCAGGATATCTATGGTGCGGTCTAACCCTCAAAAGAAATAAACAAACACTCTACCTCATAACCAAAATACCAAACCAAACACCAATCCCAAGACACCAAAGTCCACACCTAAGAAAACCCTCAAAGTTGGCGACCCTTGTTGAGAAGACCCAACGAAACCTCAATGTCATTTCGTCAAATCTAGCACAAGTCCCTGAAAGGAAGAGATAGTGATACATTAAGACAGCCAGTCACAGGGATGAAATTACAATCATCATAAAATGCAACCCTTCAACAACTCATCACTCCTGGAGTGTAAGAAGACTTGATCTCCTATGACCTATAGAAGCAAATTAGCGACCGTCGTGGCGAAGTCTATCTCATACCTGACAACTTGTTCCCTGAGATAAAGGATACAAATTAAGCCTTATAGATCAAACCAAGCTTAGTTAAAACTATCACATCACAAAGTAAGATGAGCTCTTAAGTCCAATTTAGTGGAATCTGAAGGCATCTAGACATCAATCATCAAAGTTGAAGCAATTGCATAGAGATATATCGAGCATAATCATCAGCAAGTACAGATCCAATCCAAGACGATCACAACAAAATATTGACTCAACAATGGAACCTAACATCTTCGGTCATTATTCTTCGTTAAATCAGGAAAAAAATCATCAAAGCCAATCCCTCCCACAAGTCAGAAACAATGATTGGGGCATCCAAGAATTAAAGCCAAAATCCACTACATGTTCACTATATGGGTCTAGAGGTAAAAGACTCTTGTGATCTCGGCATCTTATCAGCCCATCTGTCAAAGCAACTACCCCTGACGACAAGTATGGCTGGGGCAATTTTTGAATTAGCGACAACCCGATATTAGGACCTCTACAACAAATAAGACTGGGAAAAATTTGGAAAAAGTGAAAAATCAACACTGGGGCATTCATTAACCATCCTAAGAAGAAAAATGCACCAGTCGGCACCATCAACATGGTTAAAATCATCATCGAAGCTTTCCTCATATCATCTCATTTGGCAATCAAATTACGATCATTCGGTCTTTTCCAATCATATTTTTTTTAGAATACAGTGCTTCATATATGAGGTACGACTCTTTCATCACTTTATGTGCTTTCAGTCTCCATTTACATGCATTAGCGATAATATACATGTTAAGTATTCTTAGAAAAAGGTTTTAAAAGAGAAGATTTTTGCTTAACTTGTTATGAATTGGATTAATTCTGATAAGCCTTCGTGAAAAAAGAGTCACGGGAACGATTAAAGAATTAAGACTATTCAACCTTTTTTATTGGGCATAACATCCTAGTTCAAAGCGCTAGTTGGAATAGAATTAACCTCATATGTGTGTCTGCACTTTACGGTTGCCCTGACTCTTAGTTGTGGGGTATGAAACTATGGCGACAACAATGATAATTAATGAAAAGATAAATATAAGTAGCCAACCTATTGTCTCGAATTATGGCCTGGGTTACTCGAGTAATTAAGCCTGAGGGGTGTCTTTACAACTGGTGTCCTAAAGCTGTCTGGTGTGGGAGTCACCGGCCCAACGCTCGTTACATGGATGGCCTAGTGCCTAAGAAAATGAGCATTCTAAGAAAAAGAAGGTTATACCTGAGTAGATCCGAATTGTGGGCTGCGTTACTCGAGTAATTAAGCCCGATGGGTGTCTTTACACCTGGTGCCCTAAATCCATCTGGTTTGGGAGTCACCAGCCTAACGCTCGCTACATGGGTAATTTAAGCCAAAGAAAATGGACCTTGCACAAGCTCAGGCGAGGAGCAAATAGAGTAGACCACCTGACTTACCTCGAAGTTTGGCCTCTATTACTCAAGAAAGTAAACCCGAAGGGGTGTCTTTACACCTAGTGCCCTAAAGCCGTTTATTTTTGGAGTCATTTGTGATGCCCCCAAAATCGGTATACATCACCTATTCTGAGTCGCCAAATACATGGTACAAAATTCAAATACAACTTAATTATACAACAGTCGTGTAAAATACGACTAAATATATGCTGTGAGTTTTAATACAAATATTGTCATCTAGATAATATACAAACTCAATGGGGTCCTCATTACATTTATTATCACACTATTTCATAGAATAGTGAGGACTACTAATGCTATTATCCGGACCATCACTGCGTCCCACTAGTCCTGCCACGTTCTCATTTCTCAAGAGAATAATGAAAGCAAAAATTTGAGCTTAACTAGCCCAAGAAGAAATATTATGACTAAGATAATGCAGAATAAATTATCATTAGCCTTCAATGATGTTAAAGCGATAAAATATAACAAACATCAAGTTTAAGCTGCAGCAATGAGAACAAGCAATCCATTAGAAGAGTCAAGTAGAGAATAAAATCTACTATCTTCTATGATTTTAAAGGTTTTCATGACTTTTATCATTTGAGACTCGACAATATATAATCCACATCATCCTCGCACTACGACCGAGGATATTCATTAGTATCACAACCACAAATTATCCATGCACCACGCCCGAGGATATTCGTGTATTCATCAATGGTCATGATCATGCCAACAACTCGTCCATCAATGCACTACGGGTTGATGAGGACTTTTTCCACATCATTTGTAACATTACGGTCATGATTACACCGAATAATCCTCGGTCATAATCATACCAAGTCCATCTATGCACCATGAGCCATGTAGATGACTTTCAACATAATATAAACATGAGGATGATAACAATGATATAAGAATTCAATAAAACAAGTTCAAGAATTAATTTATCCAGAACTAATAATGTCCAAATTGCCAACATGATACTTCTTTCAGAAAGTACACTCAAGAATGCTTAGAAGAATATTTTCATGAAAAGATCTTTGGATGAAGCACAAATATCGAGGATATTCCACTAATTTCATGGAGTATATAAGTCAAAACTTTAACCAATTTGAGTATAATAAAGAATGGAATAACAAAAGAAATCACCGGTGTACGCGATGAAGGCCTTACAGATAGGTTATTCCAACAGAATAATAAATAATGGAACTAGTCATGCGTAGAACGCACCAAGCGAGGATATTCAATAGAATAATAAGTAATGGAACGGAAGTCACGTAAGAACGCAAGCGCTGGATATTCCAACAGAATAATAAATAACGGAACCGGTCATGCAGTAAACGCAGCCAATGAGGATGTTCAATGAATAATAAATAATGGAATAATATAAGAATTTCACCAAGTATAGGGTATCCCGCGTATACAGATTATTCCAATGAGAATAATAAATAATGGAATAACAAAAGAATCTCACCAATAAGAAAGAAGGAATACCCCTAACGAGTACAACAAATAATATCCCTACCGTAAAAAAAAGAGTATTTTGATTTGGTAGAAGCGAGGATATACTCAAAGAAAACTTGACTATGCTTCAAAGCTTTCTTAAACTCTAAAGAAATACCAAGATTATAGAAGAAGAACTCTCTCTATAGTTTCTCTCTCTAGAGTTTCAAATTGAATTCATAAGAAATAATGAAAGAATGAGCTTCTATTTATAGAAGAATGGGTGCATAAGTAACTAATTCATGAATAGTCAGATTGATTTACTTTAAAGCAAGCAGTCCATATTGGTTTACAATAAAATATAATATATTCTATTTATAATCTAATAAAACGAATAACTTTATAAAAAGTATACATTTTATATTAAAAGATTTTACTATGTAAATACTATGCGAGCCTTTATACAAAACACTATGCATAATAAAATATAATATATTCTAATTATTGTCTAATAAAGCAGATAACTTTATAAAAGTATTACATTTTATATAAAAAGATTTTACTATTAGTCTAATAAAGCGAATAACTTTATAAAAGTATTCTATTTTATATAAAAATATTTTCTGTTTTATTACATTAATAATACTAATAAAACAAAACACATCATCATTATTATAATTCACAATATTAATCGACCAGGTCGTTCCCAGAAAAGAGGGGGCTTTCCAATAAGGATTTCTCCCCATTGGCGCGTAATTAGGTGACCAAACCTCTCCTTGACAGGACTTCTAGACATCATTAATATTGCAAATAATAATATTAATAACTTTGTCATCTTAATTATTGATTATAAAATATTGACAATAATTGAATCAAATAACGTGAGATCTTGCAAAGAATTACTGAGAATAATAATTGAACAAAACCGAGTGACTTCTCACGTAAGCATCAATAATCAATCTAGGTGTAATGCTCTTGCATGTAACTACGCAGTATTCTTGTACTTTTAACACCGGGTGTTTCAACGAGTTAACGGTAAAACTTCCGCCGTTATTTTCATAAAGTATTTTTGTCGTTTTCTCAATCCGATAATAATTTCATTATGGGGTCCACCAATGATTGTGTCGTTGTACGAATACTCCCTGTTAAAACGAATATTCACCGACCAATCGAATATTATATAACAACTTGAGTACTTTACATATTTATATCAAATTCATTCAATAATATTCAAAAATGATATTTATAGAAAATTAATCTTTATTCATAAAAGTTGGGGTCTTACAATCTCCCCTTCTTATGAAATTTCGCCCTCGAAATTAGGGTACGTACCTGGTATGTCGAAGAGGTAAGGATACCTTGATTTCATTTCAGATTCTAACTCCCAAGTCATTTCCTCAACATCATGGTTTCTCCACAAAACTTTGACTTGAGGTATAACCTTGGAGCGTTGAATATGTTCCTTCTTATCAAAGATTTGAACAGGAACCTCTTCATACATCAAATCTTCCACTATTTCGTCCAATTCTAACTCAATAATGTGGTTCGGGTCTTCCACATATTTACGTAACATGGATATGTGAAAAACGTTATGAACACGAGACATACTTGGCGGTAAAACGAGTCTTTAGGCCATAGTTCCTACTCGATCGAGGATTAAAAATGGGCCGATGAATCGAGGATTGAGCTTTCCTCTCTTTCCAAATCTTGTAACTCCTTTCCATGGAGTAACACGTAACAACACATGATCTCCTATATCGAATTCCACGTCCTTTCGATGAAGATCAGCATAACTCTTTTGTCGATCTTGTGAGGTTTTTATACGTTGTCGGATCGTTTGAATCTTTTCCGTAGTCATACGTACCAACTCCGGTCCCAACAACGTTGCTTCACCCACCTCATCTCATCATACTGGAGAACGACACTTTCTTCCATACAACGCCTCAAATGGAGCTATGCCAATACTTGCTTGATAACTGTTATTGTAGGAAAACTCCACCAATGGTAATAACCTATCCCAACTTCCCTTGAAGTCAAGGACACAGAGTCTTAATAAATCTTTAAGAGTCTGAATAGTCCTCTCCGTATGCCCGTCCGTTTGAGGATGATATGCCGAGCTAAATCGTAAATCTGTGCCCATAGCTTTCTGCAAACTAACCCAAAATGGTGAAGTGAATCTTGGGTCTCGATTAGAAACTATGGATACTAGCATACCATGAACTCTTACAATCTAGTTTATATACATACGAGCAAGGCGTTCAAGTGTATAAGTTTTCGTGTCGGTGAGAAGAAAATGAGCGACTTGGTCAATCTATCAACAATGACCCAAATCGCATCTATACCTTGAGAAACCTTAGGAAGGCCAGAACGAAATCCATTGTAATGTGCTCCCACTTCCATTCGGAATTTCAAGTGGTGCTGAATGGACCTTTTGGTACTTGATGCTCGCTTTAACTCGTTGACAAGTTAGACACCTTGAGATAAACAACACTATCTCTCTCTTCATATTGCTCTACCAAAATGTATGACGAATATAATGATACATTTTGGTACTCCCAAGATGGATTGCAAACGGTGTGTTGTGTGCCTCCATCATAATTTTATACTTTAAATCAGGGTCGTTAGGAACACAAAGTCTGGAGTTGACTTGAAGTATTCCTTCTTCATCGATTCTTGCTTCCGGCATAGCACCTTCTTACACTTTCTTCCTCATACGCATCGCGGCTCCAGTGTCATCAGCTTGAGCGATTTTAACTTTATCAATTAAAGTCAGTTCTACTCATATATTTGCCATCATCACATGGGTCCCTGGAGTCTTTAACTCTATCTCCATCATTTGCAAGTCACACAAAATGGGCCTTTGTGTTGACAATATCGCACTCGTACTTGGATATGATCTTCTACTCAATGCGTCAGCTACCACGTTCGCTTTTCCAAGATGGTATTGGATGGTATGATCATAATCTTTCAACAGTTCAAGCCAATATCGTTGTCGCATGTTGAGTTCCTTTTGAGTGAAGAAATATTTGAGGCTTTTATGATCCGTAAAGATCTCCACTTTCTCCCCATACAAGTAATGCCTCCAAATTTTAAGTGCGAAGACAACAGCTGCTAACTCTAGGTCATGAGTAGGATAATTCTTCTCATATTCTTTGAGTTATCTTGAGGCATAGGCTATGACTTTCCCAAGTTGCATGAGAACACATCCCAACCCTTTGCCCGAAGCATCACTATAGATGACAAATCCCTCCGAGCCAGATGGTATTGTCAGAACAGGTGCTGAAATGAGTCTCCTCTTGAGTTCTTGAAAACTCTTCTCACATTCTTCGCTCCAACCGAACTTTGTATCTTTCCAAGTCAGCTGAGTTAATGGAGTAGCTATTCGAGAAAATTCTTTCCACGAATCTCCGATAATAACCAGCTAAGCCGAGAAAGCTACGTACTTCGGTCACACATTTAGGTTGCTCCCAGCTTTGAATTGCTTCAATCTTTGCCGGGTCAATAGATATTCCATGACTTGATACTACGTGCCCAAAGAATGCTACTTCTTGAGCCGTAACTCACATTTCTTCAACTTGGCATAAAGCTTGTATTCACGAAGCTTTTGAGTGTCGACCTCAAGTGTTGCTTTCATGATCTTCACAACTTTTGGAATAAATAAGGATGTCATCAATAAAGACGACCACAAAGTGAACCAAATATTCCTTGAATACTCGGTTCATCATATCCATGAAGGCAGCAGGAGCATTAGTCAATCCAAAGGACATGACTAGGAATTCATAATGCCCGTACCGAGTTCCGAAAGCTGTCTTTGGAATGTCACCGATTCTAATCTTCAATTGGTGATATTCGGAACGAAGATCAATCTTTGAAAAGAATTTGGCTCCTTGCAACTGGTCAAACAGGTCATCAATACGTGGCAATGGGTACCTATTTTTTATGGTGACATGATTCAACTCCCGATAATCAATACAAAGTCACATACTCCCATCTTTTCTTCTTCACGAATAGTAACGAAGCACCCAATGAGACGTCTTTAGGACGAATGAAATCAATGTCTAACAATTCTTGTAATTGGGTCTTTAACTCTGAAGTTCAATAGAGCCATTCGATATGGGGCTTGAAATGGGTTTTATCACGGGTTCAAGGTCGATACAAAATTCAATTTCACGCCTCTGGGGTAGGCAAGAAGTTCTTCGGGAATACGTCGGGGAATTTATTAACAATAGAAATATCATTCAAAAGCGACGTATTTTTATTTAGATCCGTGATGACGAAATGAGAAAGCTTGACATCCATTTTTCAATAAACGAATAACTTTATGGCTTGAGATGACCGTGATTGATTTTAATGGTTTTGTCGCTTGAATTCGCATAATAGGTTGATTAGGGATATGAAAGCTAACAACCTTATGAAAATAATCAATTTTAGCATGATGAGTAGTTAACCAATCAATCCCTAGAATCACATCAAATGCAAGTATTTTTAATGAAATAAGATCGACAGGTAATGTGAGGGTACCGATTTGAACCAAATAAGACTTATAAATAGTGGATGTAATGAAAGTTTCTCCCAACGGAGTTTCCACAGATAAGTCAAAGTCTAATTTCTCCGGAGTCAAATTTAATCGTTGAGCGCAAGTAGGAGAAATAAAAGAATGGGTAGAACCGGTATCAAATAAAGTATAAACTTTTCTAGAGTTTATGATAAGCTTACCCGTGATGACCTCATTCGGGTTCCTTGCTTTCTGGGGAGGTCACAACAAACGCCTCCTCAGACCACTGGCTTTGACTTTTTTGGGCGGCCTTTGGTGCCTCCATCCTAGATGAACTTGTCTTCGGTGAACGACAAAATCGGGCTAAGTGACCTTCTCTTCCACAATTATAACATACTTTGGACGGCATCACGCAGTTTGGACTGATGTGTCCCTCCCCTCCGCATTTGAAGCATATGATATGTAAGACTCCGAATTTTATGAAATAAAAGTATTCAATTTTTCTATTTTGGTAAATAGTTAAATTGATAAAAGTTTAAAGTTAAGGGTAATATGTGAAAAATTTTCAAAGTAGACAAGTTGTCATAAAATACTCGGTTACTATTTACTCTAGTATTGTTCACTCGAGTATTTGGGACACTTTTTGTTTTGGAGTACTATTCACGAGTTACTATTCACGGGTTACTATTCACCTAAATTACTATTTGCCCGAATATTATTCACTCGGGTATTTGGGATATTTTTCATATCAGAGTACTATTCACGAGTTACTATTCACCCGATTACTATTCACTCTAGTATTGTTCACTCGGGTATTTGGGACACTTTTTGTGTCAGGGTACTATTCATAGGGTATTATTCCCGAAGTACTATTCACCCAAAAAATATATTTTTTTCGGTCTAAATTATTTTTGGGTACAATATTATTCCATGAGGAGATGTGCTAATTTTTCAGACCGTTGGTTGAAATTATAATAGTAAATCAATATGGGTAGTTGGTTTAAAGTTTTAATAGTAAAATCTTTTTATATAAAATAGAATATTTTATAAAGTTATTCTATAAATAGAATATATTATATTCTATTATGCATAATATTTTGCATAGTAAAATCTTTTTATATAAAACAGAATACTTTTATAAAGTTATTCTATAAATAGAATATATTGTATTTTATTATGCAGTGTTGCATAGTGTCTGCATAGTGTTTTGCATAGTAAAATCTTTTTATATTAAACAGAATACTTTTATAAAGTTATTCATTTTATTAGATTATAAATAGAATATATTATATTTTATTTAAAAGATTTTGCTTTAAATATGGACCGTCCGATTAAAAGTAAATCAATCTGGACCGTTCATGAATTAGTTACTTATCTTGATCCATTCTTCTATAAATAGAAGCTCATTCCTTCATTATTTCTTACGAATTCACTGAAACTCTAGAGAGATAATTCTTTTTCTATAATCTTGAGCGTATTTCTTTAGAGTTTTAAGAAAGCTTTGAGCGTAGTGCAAGTTTTCTTCAAGTATATTATCGCCCTACCAGTCGGAATACTCTTCTTTCAAAGGTAAGGGATATTATTTGTTGTACTAGTAGGGAATATTATTTGTTGTACTCGTAAGGGGTACTCTTTCTTTCTTATTTATGAAGAGAACTTCTGTTATTCCATTCTTTATTATTACATTGGAATAAACTTGATATCGCTGGGCTACCCTATACTTGGTGAAATTATTTCATTATTTCATTCTTTATTATTATGTTGGAATATCACATGCATGCGTTTACGGTGGGACTGGTTCCATTATTTATTATCTCGTTAGGAATATCACATGCGGCGTTTACGCTAGACTCGGTTCCATTCTTTATTATTACATTTGAATATCCACGCCGGTGCGTATTACGCCCGACTGGTTCCGTTCTTTATTATTACATTGGAATAACCTATTCGCATGGATCTATCGCATGTATGGTGATTTCGTTGTTATTCCATTCTTTATTATTCGTGAGAATATCACATGCATAATGCGTTTACGCGGACACTGGTTCCATTATTTATTATTCTTTTGGGAATAACTTTTGTATGTATGCGGCGGATTACGCGTATGGTGAAATTCTTACATTATTCCATTCTTTATTATTATGTTGGAATAACTTCGCTACTATCGCGCAATCTTGCATACACACAGTGAAATTCTTTTATTATTCCATTCTTTATTATCTTTGTTGGTTATTGGTTTCTGAGTTGTATGTCTTTGGCTTTGTAGTGCAAAGATGATATGTTGTTGAATATCTTTGGCCTGTAGTGCAAAGATGATCTGTTGTTTTATAGCTTTGACTCGTAGTGCAAAGATGGACAGGTGTATAACATGATCATGACCACTAGTGATACTAACGAATATCCTTGGCCGTAGTGCATGGATAATTTAATGATGTGATTGGCAGGATCATGACCATTAGTTAACAGTTGAATGTCTTTGACCGTAGTATACTGACAGGCAATTGATTGGTATGATCATGACCATTTGTTTTATAGTTGAATATCTTTGGCCCGTAGTGCAAAGATAGACAACTGATTGGTATGATCATTGTTATTAGATTTGAATATCTTCAGCCATTGGGGTAAGGATATTGAGTAAACGTTCTATTAAGCCTTTGTGGCAAGAAGGAACCGTTAATTCACATTATTATAAATATGAATTGTGAATTTAACTAACATCTTTGGTGGTTCAGGTGAAGACAAGTGATGAAAGTTTTATTTGTCTTAAGTATAACAAAGAACTGTTGATGAGTATTACAGGAATAAAATATCAACGATGGACTTTTAAATCTAGAAGAGATAGTAGAGATTATGTTTTACTTGACTCTTCTAATGGATTGTTTGTTCCGCTGCAGTTAAACTTGATGTTTGTTATATTTTATCAGTTTAACACTGTTGAAGGCTAACGATAATTTATTCTGCATTATCTTAGTCATAATATTTCTTACTGGGCTAGTTGAGCTCACCCTTTCTTTCACTGTTCTCTTCAGGAAATGAGAACGTAGCTGGGACTAGTCGGGGTACAGAGTAATGGTCCTAGATGGTGCATTAGTAGTCCTCACTATTATGTGAAATAATGTGATAATAAATGTAATGAGGACTCCATTGAGTGTGGATATTGTCTAGAAGACAATATTTGTATTAAAACTCACAGCCTATATTTTATCGTATTTTACACGACTGTTGTATAATTAAGTTGTATTTGTATTCTGTACCATGTATCTGGCGACTCAGAATGGGTGATGTATACCTAATTTTGGGGGCGTCACAGTTGGTATCAAAGCTTAGGGATATGATCCCTGGCTGAGATGTGAGACAAGAACTAGGAAGGGAGAGACGGGGAATCCTTCGCTAGTATGACCAACCTAAGTTTATTAGTTATTTAATTGGTCGGTCAGAATATAGGGATATTATGTTGTATGTCAATTAACCCTTATTTTGAAACTATATTCTAGAATGATATTTAAAATACAGGAGATGAGAAATGGAAAATCATGATAAAGAGGAAACAACCGGGAAGGTACAATCCGAAAAGAAAGCAATGTATTCTCATCTCTTCGAATATCAGGTACGTACGTAAATTTCGAGGGCAAAATTTCATAAGAAGGGGAGATTGTGAGACCCCTAATTTTATGAAATAAAAGTATTCAATTTTTCTATTTTGGTAAATAGTTAAATTGATAAAAGTTTAAAGTTAAGGGTAATATGTGAAATTTTTTCAAAGTAGACAAGTTGTCATAAAATACTCGGTTACTATTTACTCTAGTATTGTTCACTCGAGTATTTGGGGCACTTTTTGTGTCGGAGTACTATTCACGAGTTACTATTCATGAGTTACTATTCACGGGTTACTATTCACCTAAATTACTATTTACCCGAATATTATTCACTCGGGTATTTGTGGTATTTTTTATGCCGGAGTACTATTCACGAGTTACTATTCACGGGTTACTATTCACCCGATTACTATTCACTCTAGTATTGTTTACTCGGGTATTTGGGACACTTTTGTGTGTGGGTACTAGTGTGGTACTATTCTAAAGTATTATTCATTTGAGTACTATTCTATTCACTAAAAATATATATTTTTTTCGATCCAAATTATTTTTTGGGTACAATATTATTCCATGAGGAGATGTGCTAATTTTTTTTCAATCGTTGGTTGAAATTATAATAGTAAATCAATATGGGTCGTTGGTTTAAAGTTTTAATAGTAAAATCTTTTATATAAAATAGAATATTTTTATAAAGTTATTCATAAATAGAATAAATAGAATATATTATATTCTATTATGCATAATATTTTGCATAATAAAATCTTTTTTTATATAAAAGCAGAATACTTTTATAAAGTTATTCTATAAATAGAATATATTATATTTTATTATGCATAGTTTTGCATAAGGTTATATATGCATAGTGTTTTGCATAGTAAAATCTTTTTTATATAAAGCAGAATACTTTTATAAAGTTATTCATTTTATTAGATTATAAATAGAATATATTATATTTTATTTAAAAGATTTTGCTTTTAAATATGGACCGTCCAGATTAAAAGTAAATCAATCGGACCGTTTCATGAATTAGTTCTTATCGCAATCCATTCTTCTATAAATAGAAGCTCATTTCTTCATTATTTCTTATTTAATTCTTTGAAACTCTAGAGAGAGAATTCTTCTTCTATAATCTTGAAAGCGTATTTCTTTAGAGTTTTAATAAAGCTTTGAGAGTAGTAGTGCAAGTTTTCTTGAGTATATCCTCACTCTACCAAATTGGAATACTCTTCTTTCAAAGGTAAGGGATATTATTTGTTGTACTTAGTAGGGAATATTATTTGTTATACTCGTAAGGGGTACTCTTTCTTTCTTATTTATGAAGAGAACTTCTGTTATTCCATTCTTTATTATTCATTGGAATAACTCTTGTATCTGTGAGCTACCCTATACTTGGTGAAATTCTTCATTATTTTATTCTTTATTATTATGTTGGAATATCACATGCGTGCGTTTACGCCTGGACTGGTTCCATTATTTATTATTCTATCTGAATATCACATCGAAAGCGCTTGGGACTGGTTCCATTCTTTATTATTACATTGGAATATCACATACGTGCGGCTTCTTTACGCGTGCATTCGGTTCCGTTATTTATTATTCTATTAGAATATCACGTTGCGGTGCGTATTACGTCGATTCGGTTCCGATTCTTTATTATTACATTGGAATAACCTATCATGCGAGGCCTCATCGCATGCATGGTGATTTCGTTGTTATTCCATTCTTTATTATTCGCCGGAATATCACATGCGTGCGTCGCTACGCACGGACTGGTTCCATTATTTATAATTCTTTTGGGAATAACTTTCATCTATGCGGATTACGCACGCATGGTGAAATTCTTACATTATTCCATTCTTTATTATTATGTTGGAATAACTTTATACATGCAATCTTGCATACATGGTGAAATTCTTTTATTATTCCATTCTTTATTATTTGTTGGTTATTGGTTTTCTGAGTTTGTATGTCTTTGGCTTTTGTAGTGCAAAGATGATATGTTGTTGAATATCTTTTGGCCCAGAGTGCAAAGATGATCTGTTGTTTGATAGCTTTGACCGTAGTGTGAAGATGGACGGTGTATAACATGATCATGACCACTAGTGATATTAACGAATATCCTTGGCCGTATGCATGGATAATTCAATGATGTGATTGGTAGGATTATGACCATTAGTTACAAAGTTGAATGTCTTTGGCCCGTAGTACACTTGACGAATAATTGATTAGTATGATTATGACCATTTGTTTTATAGTTGAATATCTTTGGCCCGTAGTGCAAAAGATAGACAAACCGATTGGTATAATCATTGTTATTACATTTGAATATCTTGACCTTTGGGGTAAGGATATTGAGTAAGCGTTCTATTAAGCCTTTGTGGTAAGAAGAACCGTTAATTCACATTATTATAAATATGAATTGTGAATTTAACTAACATCTTTTGGTGGTGGTTAACAAGTGATGAAAGTTTTATTTGTCTTAAGTATAACAAAGAAGCTGTTGATGAGTATTACAGAATAAAATATCAACGATGGACTTTTAAATCTAGAGGAGATAGTAGACATTATATTCTACTTGACTCTTCTAATGGATTGTTTGTTCACTGCAGATTAAACTTGATGTTTGTTATATTGTATCGGTTTAACATCTTTTGAAGGCTAACGATAATTTATTCTCGCATTATCTTAGTCATAATATTTCTCATTGGGCTAGTTGAGCTCACTCTTTCTTTTCTTTGTTCTCTTGTGAAATGAGAACGATTTGGGACTAGTCGGGGAACAGAGTGATGGTCCTAGATGGTGCATTAGTAGTCCTCACTATTACGTGAAATAATGTGATAATAAATGTAATGAGGACTCCATTGAGTGTGGATATTGTCTAGAAGACAATATTTGTATTAAAACTCATGTTTTATGTTTTATCGTATTTACACATTGTTGTATAATTAAGTTGTATTTGTATTACATGCACATATATGGCGACTCGAGAATGGGTGATGTATACCTAATTTTGGGGGCGTCACAGTTGTATCAAAGCTTAGGATATGATCCCTAGCTGAGATGTGAGACAAGAACTAGGAAGGAGAGGCGGGGAATCCTTCTTCGCTAGTATGACCAACCTAAGTTTATTTGTTATTTAATTGGTCGGTCAGAATATAGGGGTATTATGTTGTATGTCAATTAACCCTTATTTTGAAACTATATTCTAGAATGATATTTGAAATACATGAGATGAGAAATGGAAAATCATGATAAAGAGGAAACAACCGGGAAGGTACAATCCGAAAAGAAAGCAATGTATTCTCATCTCTTCGAATATCAGGTACGTACGTAAATTTCGAGGGCAAAATTTCATAAGAAGGGGAGATTGTGAGACCCCAAATTTTATGAAATAAAAGTATTCAATTTTTCTATTTTGGTAAATAGTTAAATTGATAAAAGTTTAAAGTTAAGGGTAATATGTGAAATTTTTTCAAAATAGACAAGTTGTCATAAAATACTCAGTTACTATTTATTCTAGTATTGTTCACTCGAGTATTTGGGGCACTTTTTGTGTCGGAGTACTATTCATGAGTTACTATTCACGAGTTACTATTCATGGGTTACTATTCACCTAAATTACTATTCACCCGAATATTATTCACTCGGGTATTTGGGGTATTTTTTTAGAAGTACTATTCACGAGTTCTTATTCACGAGTTACTATTCACCCGATTACTATTCACTCTAGTATTGTTCACTCGGGTATTTAGGACACTTTTTGTGTCGGGGTACTATTCACATGGTACTATTCCCGAAGTACTATTCACGGGGTACTATTCACCTGAAAAATATATTTCTTTTCGGTCCAAATCATTTTTGGGTACAATATTATTCCATGAGGAGATGTGCTAATTTTTTAATTTGTTGGTTGAAATTATAAAGTAAATTATAATAATAGTAAATCTTTTTATATATGAATATTTTATAAAGTTATTTATAAAGTTTTAATAGTAAAATCTTTTTATATAAAATAAAATACTTTTATAAAGTTATTCTATAAATAGAATATATTATAATTTATTATGCATAGTTTTGCATAAGTGTCTGCATAGTGTTTTGCATAGTAAAATCTTTTTTATATAAAGCAGAATACTTTTATAAAGTTATTCTATAAATAGAATATATTATATTTTATTATGCATAGTTTTGCATAATTGTCTGCATAGTGTTTTGCATAGTAAAATCTTTTATATAAAAGCAGAATACTTTTATAAAGTTATTCATTTTATTAGATTATAAATAGAATATATTATATTTTATTTAAAAGATTTTGCTTTAAATATGGACCGTCCAGATTAAAAGTAAATCAATCTGGACCGTTCATGAATTAGTTACTTATCAGATCCATTCTTCTATAAATAGAAGCTCATTTCTTCATTATTTCTTACTTAATTCTTTGAAAACTCTAGAGAGAAAGAGAGAATTCTTCTTCTATAATCTTGAGCGTATTTCTTTAGAGTTTTAAAAAAGCTTTGAGAGTAGTGCAAGTTTTTCTTGAGTATATCCTCACTCTACCAATGGAATACTCTTCTTTCAAAGGTAAGGGATATTATTTGTTGTTGTACTCGTAGGGAATATTATTTGTTATACTCGTAAAGGGGTACTCTTTCTTTCTTATTTATGAAGAGAACTTCATTATTCCATTCTTTATTATTACATTGGAATAACTTGTATATGAGCTACCTATACTTGGTGAAATTCTTACATTATTTTATTCTTTATTATTACGTTGGAATATCACATGCAATGCGTTCGCATGGGACACAGTTCCATTATTTATTATTCTATCGGAATATCACATCATCGGCGTTCTACTTTGGGACACGGGTTCCATTCTTTATTATTACGTTGGAATATCCATCACATGCGTCGTCTTACGCTGTACTACGGTTCCATTATTTATTATTCTATTAGAATATCCGCGTGCGGTGCGTATTACGTCGAACGACTGGTTCCGATTCTTTATTATTACATTGGAATAACCTATCATGCGATGGATCTATCGCATGCATGGTGATTTCATTGTTATTCCATTCTTTATTATTACGTTGGAATATCACATGCGTGCGTTCTTGGGACTGGTTCCATTATTTATAATTACATTTGGGAATAACTTGCTCTCTCATTGGATTACACGCATGGTGAAATTCTTACATTATTCCATTCTTTATTATTATGTTGGAATAACTTATCATGCAATCGCATACATGGTGAAATTCTTTTATTATTCCATTCTTTATTATCTTTTGTTGGTTATTGGTTTTCTGAGGTTGTATGTCTTTGGCCCGTAGTGCAAAGATGATATGTTGTTGAATATCTTTGCTTTTGTAGTGCAAAGATGATACATTGTTTGATAGCTTTGAATTCGTAGTGTGAAGATGGACGGTGTATAACATGATCATGACCACTAGTGATATTAACGAATATCCTTGGCCGTATGCATGGATAATTCAATGATGTGATTGGTAGGATTATGACCATTAGTTAACAGTTGAATGTCTTTGACCGTAGTACACTGACAGACAATTGATTAGTATGATTATGACCATTTGTTTTATAGTTGAATATCTTTGGCCCATAGTGCAAAGATAGACAACTGATTGGTATAATCATTGTTATTACATTTGAATATCTTCAGCCTTTGGGGTAAGGATATTGAGTAAACGTTCTATTAAGCCTTTGTGGCAAGAAGGAACCGTTAATTCACATTATTATAAATATGAATTGTGAATTTAACTAACATCTTTGGTGGTTAACAAGTGATGAAAGTTTTATTTGTCTTAAGTATAACAAAGAACTGTTGATGAGTATTACAGGAATAAAATATCAACGATGGACTTTTAAATCTAGAGGAGATAGTAGACATTATATTCTACTTGACTCTTCTAATGGATTGTTTGTTCCGCTGCAGTTAAACTTGATGTTTGTTATATTGTATCAGTTTAACACTGTTGAAGGCTAACGATAATTTATTCTGCATTATCTTAGTCATAATATTTCTTACTGGGCTAGTTGAGCTCACTCTTTCTTTCACCATTCTCTTCGTGAAAAATGAAACGTATTTGGGACTAGTCGGGAACAGAGTGATGGTCCTAGATGGTGCATTAGTAGTCCTCACTATTCTGTGAAATAATGTGATAATAAATGTAATGAGGACTCCATTGAGTGTGGATATTGTCTAGAAGACAATATTTGTATTAAAACTCACAACCTATGTTTTTGTCGTATTTTACACATTAATTGTATAATTAAGTTGTATTTGTATTCTGTACCATGTATCTGGCGACTCAGAATGGGTGATGTATACCTAATTTTGGGGGCGTCACAGTTGGTATCAAAGCTTAGGGATATGATCCCTAGCTGAGATGTGAGACAAGAACTAGGAAGGGAGAGACGGGGAATCCTTCGCTAGTATGACCAACCTAAGTTTATTTGTTATTTAATTGGTCGGTGGGGTCGAGAATATAGGGTATTATGTTGTATGTCAATTAACCCTTATTTTGAAACTATATTCTAGAATGATATTTGAAATACATGAGATGAGAAATGGAAAATCATGATAAAGAGGAAACAACCGGGAAGGTACAATCCGAAAAGAAAGCAATGTATTCTCATCTCTTGAATATCGCACGTGCGTCACGTAAATTTCGAGGGCAAAATTTCATAAGAAGGGGAGATTGTGAGACCCCGAATTTTATGAAATAAAAGTATTCAATTTTTCTATTTTGGTAAATAGTTAAATTGATAAAAGTTTAAAGTTAAGGGTAATATGTGAAATTTTTTCAAAATAGACAAGTTGTCATAAAATACTCGATTCATTATTTATTCTAGTATTGTTCACTCGAGTATTTGGGGCACTTTTTGTGTCTGAGTACTATTCATGAGTTCTTATTCACGAGTTACTATTCATGGGTTACTATTCACCTAAATTACTATTTCACGAGAATATTATTCACTCCTGTATTTGGGGTATTTTTCATGTCGAGTACTATTCACGAGATTCTTATTCACCCGATTACTATTCACTCTAGTATTGTTCACTCGGGTATTTAGGACACTTTTTGTGCTGTGGGGTCTTATTCACATGGTACTATTCCGAAGTACTATTCATTTTGAGTACTATTCATTGAAAAATATATTTCTTTTCGGTCAAATCATTTTTGGGTACAATATTATTCCATGAGGAGATGTGCTAATTTTTTTTTTGAATTGTTGGTTGAAATTATAATAGTAAATCAATATGGGTCGTTGGTTTAAAGTTTTAATAGTAAAATTATATTTTTTATATAAAATAGAATATTTTTATAAAGTTATTCTATAAATATAATATATTATATTCTATTATGCATAGTGTTTTGCATAATAAAATCTTTTTATATAAAGCAGAATACTTTTATAAAGTTATTCTATAAATAGAATATATTATATTTTATTATGCATAGTTTTGCATAATGTATTCGTGATAGTGTTTTGCATAGTAAAATCTTTTTATATAAAACAGAATACTTTTATAAAGTTATTCATTTTATTAGATTATAAATAGAATATATTATATTTTATTTAAAAGATTTTGCTTTAAATATGGACCGTCCGATTAAAAGTAAATCAATCTGGACCGTTCATGAATTAGTTACTATGCAGTCCATTCTTCTATAAATAGAAGCTCATTTCTTCATTATTTCTTACGAATTCACTGAAACTCTAGAGAGAGAATTCTTCTTCTATAATCTTGAGCGTATTTCTTTAGAGTTTTAAAAAAGCTTTGAGAGTAGTGCAAGTTTTCTTCGAGTATATCCTCACTCTACCAATCGGAATACTCTTCTTTCAAAGGTAAGGGATATTATTTGTTGTACTCGTAGGGAATATTATTTGTTATACTCGTAAGGGGTACTCTTTCTTTCTTATTTATGAAGAGAACTTCTGTTATTCCATTCTTTATTATTCTGTTGGAATAACTTGTATACGCGGGCTACCCTATACTTGGTGAAATTCTTCTGTTATTTTATTCTTTATTATTCTGTTGGAATATCCTGTCTGTGCGTTTACGCCAGACCTGGTTCCATTATTTATTATTCTATCGGAATATCACATGCGGCGTTCACGGTGGGACTGGTTCCATTCTTTATTATTACATTGGAATATCACGTGCGTGCGTCTTCTTACGCCGTTACGGTTCCGTTATTTATTATTCTATTAGAATATCCCGTCGGTGCGTATTATATACGACCTGATTCCGTTCTTTATTATTACGTTGGAATAACTTTATCCGCATGCGATTCATCGCATGCATGGTGATTTCATTGTTATTCCATTCTTTATTATTACGTGAATATATCATGCATGCGTCGCTGTGGGACTGGTTCCATTATTTATAATTTCGTTGGGAATAAACTCTCTATGCGGATTACGCATACGCATGGTGAAATTCTTACGTTATTCCATTCTTTATTATTATGTTGGAATAACTGCCATGCATGCAAGTAATCGCATACATGGTGAAATTCTTTTATTATTCCATTCTTTATTATACTGTTGGTTATTGGTTTTACAGTTGTATGTCTTTGGCCTGTAGTGCAAAGATGATATGTTGTTGAATATCTTTGGCCTGTAGTGCAAAGATGATCTGTTGTTTGATAGCTTTGACCCGTAGTGTGAAGATGGACAGGTGTATAACATGATCATGACCACTAGTGATATTAACGAATATCCTTGGCCGTATGCATGGATAATTCAATGATGTGATTGGTAGGATTATGACCATTAGTTAACAGTTGAATGTCTTTGACCGTAGTACACTGACAGACAATTGATTAGTATGATTATGACCATTTGTTTTATAGTTGAATATCTTTGGCCCATAGTGCAAAGATAGACAACTGATTGGTATAATCATTGTTATTACATTTGAATATCTTCAGCCTTTGGGGTAAGGATATTGAGTAAACGTTCTATTAAGCCTTTGTGGCAAGAAGGAACCGTTAATTCACATTATTATAAATATGAATTGTGAATTTAACTAACATCTTTGGTGGTTAACAAGTGATGAAAGTTTTATTTGTCTTAAGTATAACAAAGAACTGTTGATGAGTATTACAGGAATAAAATATCAACGATGGACTTTTAAATCTAGAGGAGATAGTAGACATTATATTCTACTTGACTCTTCTAATGGATTGTTTGTTCCGCTGCAGTTAAACTTGATGTTTGTTATATTGTATCAGTTTAACACTGTTGAAGGCTAACGATAATTTATTCTGCATTATCTTAGTCATAATATTTCTTACTGGGCTAGTTGAGCTCACTCTTTCTTTCACTGTTCTCTTCAGGAAATGAGAACGTAGCTGGGACTAGTCGGGGAACAGAGTGATGGTCCTAGATGGTGCATTAGAAGTCCTCACTATTCTGTGAAATAATGTGATAATAAATGTAATGAGGACTCCATTGAGTGTGGATATTGTCTAGAAGACAATATTTGTATTAAAACTCACAGCCTATGTTTTGTCGTATTTTACACGACTGTTGTATAATTAAGTTGTATTTGTATTCTGTACCATGTATCTGGCGACTCAGAATGGGTGATGTATACCTAATTTTGGGGGCGTCACAGTTGGTATCAAAGCTTAGGGATATGATCCCTAGCTGAGATGTGAGACAAGAACTAGGAAGGGAGAGACGGGGAATCCTTCGCTAGTATGACCAACCTAAGTTTATTTGTTATTTAATTGGTCGGTCAGAATATAGGGGTATTATGTTGTATGTCAATTAACCCTTATTTTGAAACTATATTCTAGAATGATATTTGAAATACATGAGATGAGAAATGGAAAATCATGATAAAGAGGAAACAATAGGAAGGTACAATCCGAAAAGAAAGCAATGTATTCTCATCTCTTCGAATATCAGTACGATGCACGTAAATTTCGAGGGCAAAATTTCATAAGAAGGGGAGATTGTGAGACCCCGAATTTTATGAAATAAAAGTATTCAATTTTTCTATTTTGGTAAATAGTTAAATTGATAAAAGTTTAAAGTTAAGGGTAATATGTGAAATTTTTTCAAAATAGACAAGTTGTCATAAAATACTCAGTTACTATTTATTCTAGTATTGTTCACTCGAGTATTTGGGGCACTTTTTGTGTCGGAGTACTATTCATGAGTTACTATTCACGAGTTACTATTCATGGGTTACTATTCACCTAAATTACTATTCACCCGAATATTATTCACTCGGGTATTTGGGGTATTTTTCATGTCAGAGTACTATTCACGAGTTACTATTCACCCGATTACTATTCACTCTAGTATTGTTCACTCGGGTATTTAGGACACTTTTTGTGTCGGGGTACTATTCACATGGTACTATTCCCGAAGTACTATTCACGGAGTACTATTCACCTGAAAAATATATTTCTTTTCGGTCCAAATCATTTTTGGGTACAATATTATTCCATGAGGAGATGTCTTTAATTTTTAGAAATTGTTGGTTGAAATTATAATAGTAAATCAATATGGGTCGTTGGTTTAAAGTTTTAATAGTAAAATCTTTTTATATAAAATAGAATATTTTTATAAAGTTATTCTATAAATAGAATATATTATATTCTATTATGCATAGTGTTTTGCATAATAAAATCTTTTTATATAAAACAGAATACTTTTATAAAGTTATTCTATAAATAGAATATATTATATTTTATTATGCATAGTTTTGCATAGTAGATACTGATAGTGTTTTGCATAGTAAAATCTTTTTATATAAAACAGAATACTTTTATAAAGTTATTCATTTTATTAGATTATAAATAGAATATATTATATTTTATTTAAAAGATTTTGCTTTAAATATGGACCGTCCGATTAAAAGTAAATCAATCTGGACCGTTCATGAATTAGTTACTATGTAGTCCATTCTTCTATAAATAGAAGCTCATTTCTTCATTATTTCTTACGAATTCACTGAAACTCTAGAGAGAGAATTCTTCTTCTATAATCTTGAGCGTATTTCTTTAGAGTTTTAATAAAGCTTTGAGAGTAGTGCAAGTTTTCTTGAGTATATCCTCACCCTACCAATCTAATACTCTCTTCTTTCAAAGGTAAGGGATATTATTTGTTGTACTCGTAGGGAATATTATTTTTATTATACTCGTAAGGGGTACTCTTTCTTTCTTATTTATGAAGAGAACTTACATTATTCCATTCTTTATTATTACTGTTGGAATAACTTGTATCTGTGAGCTACCCTATACTTGGTGAAATTCTTACATTATTTTATTCTTTATTATTACGTTGGAATATCACATCATGCGTTTTACAATGCGATTACGTGGGACATTCTATCGGAATATTATTCGCGGACACGGTTATTATTATTATTCTATGAATATCACATGCGAAAGCGTTTCATGGGACTGGTTCCATTCTTTATTATTCATACATTGGAATATCACGTACATGCGTCATTCTTTACGCCGCACGGGTTCCGTTATTTATTATTCTATTAGAATATCACGTGCCGGTGCGTATTAAATGAGACTGGTTCCGTTCTTTATTATTACATTGGAATAACTTTATCTGTCATGATTCATCGCGTGCGTGGTGATTTTGTTGTTATTCCATTCTTTATTATTCTATCGGAAATATCACATGCGTGCGCGTTCTGGTGGGACTGGTTCCATTATTTATAATTACGTTGGGAATAACTCGCCTTCTGCATGTGGATTACGTACGCATGGTGAAAATTCTTACATTATTCCATTCTTTATTATTATGTTGGAATAACTGTCTATGCAAGCAATCTTGCATACATGGTGAAATTCTTTTATTATTCCATTCTTTATTATCTTTGTTGGTTATTGGTTTTACTGAGTTGTATGTCTTTGGCTTTTGTAGTGCAAAGATGATATGTTGTTGAATATCTTTGGCACCGTAGTGCAAAGATGATCACATTGTTTGATAGCTTTGACCCGTAGTGTGAAGATGGGCGGTGTATAACATGATCATGACCACTAGTGATATTAACGAATATCCTTGGCCGTATGCATGGATAATTCAATGATGTGATTGGTAGGATTATGACCATTAGTTAACAGTTGAATGTCTTTGACCGTAGTACACTGACAGACAATTGATTAGTATGATTATGACCATTTGTTTTATAGTTGAATATCTTTGGCCCATAGTGCAAAGATAGACAACTGATTGGTATAATCATTGTTATTACATTTGAATATCTTGACCTTTTGGGGTAAGGATATTGAGTAAACGTTCTATTAAGCCTTTGTAAGAAGGAACCGATTAATTCACATTATTATAAATATGAATTGTGAATTTAACTAACATCTTTGGTGGTTAACAAGTGATGAAAGTTTTATTTGTCTTAAGTATAACAAAGAACTGTTGATGAGTATTACAGGAATAAAATATCAACGATGGACTTTTAAATCTAGAGGAGATAGTAGACATTATATTCTACTTGATTCTTCTAATGGATTGTTTGTTCCACTGCAGTTAAACTTGATGTTTGTTATATTGTATCGGTTTAACATCTTGTTGAAGGCTAACGATAATTTATTACGCATTATCTTAGTCATAATATTTCTTCTTTGGGCTAGTTGAGCTCACTCTTTCTTTCACTTTGTTCTCTTGTGAAATGAGAACGTAGCTGGGACTAGTCGGGGAACAGAGTGATGGTCCTAGATGGTGCATTAGTAGTCCTCACTATTCTGTGAAATAATGTGATAATAAATGTAATGAGGACTCCATTGAGTGTGGATATTGTCTAGAAGACAATATTTGTATTAAAACTCACAGCCTATGTTTTGTCGTATTTTACACGACTGTTGTATAATTAAGTTGTATTTGTATTCTGTACCATGTATCTGGCGACTCAGAATGGGTGATGTATACCTAATTTTGGGGGCGTCACAGTTGGTATCAAAGCTTAGGGATATGATCCCTAGCTGAGATGTGAGACAAGAACTAGGAAGGGAGAGACGGGGAATCCTTCGCTAGTATGACCAACCTAAGTTTATTTGTTATTTAATTGGTCGGTCAGAATATAGGGGTATTATGTTGTATGTCAATTAACCCTTATTTTGAAACTATATTCTAGAATGATATTTGAAATACATGAGATGAGAAATGGAAAATCATGATAAAGAGGAAACAATAGGAAGAAGGTACAATCAGAAAGAAAGCAATGTATTCTCATCTCTTGAATATCGTGTACGACACGTAAATTTCGAGGCAAAATTTCATAAGAAGGGAGATTGTGAGACCGAATTTTATGAAATAAAAGTATTCAATTTTTCTATTTTGGTAAATAGTTAAATTGATAAAAGTTTAAAGTTAAGGGTAATATGTGAAATTTTTTCAAAATAGACAAGTCATGTATAAAATACTCGATTATTATTTATTCTAGTATTGTTCACTCGAGTATTTGGGGCACTTTTTGTAATTGAGTACTATTCATGAGTTCTTATTCACGAATTACTATTCATGGGTTACTATTATTCACCTAAATTACTATTCACCGAATATTATTCACTCCGAAGTATTTGGGGTATTTTTCATGTCGAGTACTATTTACGAGTTCTTATTCATTCGATTACTATTCACTCTAGTATTGTTCACTTCGGGTATTTAGGACACTTTTTGTGTGGGTACTATTCACATGGTACTATTCTAGAAGTACTATTCACGAGTCTTATTCATTGAAAAATATATTTCTTTTAGGTCAAATCATTTTTGGGTACAATATTATTCCATGAGGAGATGTGTGCTAATTTTTTTAATCAGTTGGTTGAAATTATAATAGTAAATCCATACGATTCGTTGGTTTAAAGTTTTAATAGTAAAATCTTTTTATATAAAATAGAATATTTTTATAAAGTTATTATATAAATAGAATATATTATATTCTATTATGCATAGTGTTTTGCATAGTAAAATCTTTTATATAAAATGTAGAATACTTTTATAAAGTTATTCATAAATAGAATAAATTATATTTTATTATGCATAGTGTTGCATATTGTCTGCATAGTATTTTGTATAGTAAAATCTT
Source organism: Panax quinquefolius (assembly GCA_020205615.1). NCBI lineage: Eukaryota > Viridiplantae > Streptophyta > Magnoliopsida > Apiales > Araliaceae > Panax > Panax quinquefolius. Next base: position 132,766,994 of record CM035172.1, on the reverse strand, counting down.
TTTATATAAAACAGAATACTTTTATAAAGTTATTCATTTTATTAGATTATAAATAGAATATATTATATTTTATTTAAAAGATTTTGCTTTAAATATGGACCGTCCGATTAAAAGTAAATCAATATGAACCGTTCATGAATTAGTTACTATGCAGTCCATTCTTCTATAAATAGAAGCTCATTCCTTCATTATTTCTTACAAATTCACTGAAACTCTAGAGAGAGAATTCTTCTTCTATAATCTTGAGCGTATTTCTTTAGAGTTTTAAGAAAGCTTTGAGCGTAGTGCAAGTTTTCTTCTAGTATATTCTCGCCCTACCAGTCAGAATACTCTTCTTTCAAAGGTAAGGGATATTATTTGTTGTACTCGTAGGGAATATTATTTGTTATACTCGTAAGGGGTACGCTTTCTTTCTTATTTATGAAGAGAACTTTTGTTATTCCATTCTTTATTATTACATTGGAATAACTTGTATACGCTTGTGCTACCCTATACTTGGTGAAATTCTTACATTATTTCATTCATTATTATTCATTGGAATATCATCGTATGCATGCGTTCGGTGAGAACATGGTTCCATTATTTATTATTCTATCGGAATATCTGTTTTGAGCGTTCTGGTGGGCACTGGTTCCATTCTTTATTATTTATGTTGGAATATATCATGCGTGCGCTTTTCTGGCGGGACACGGTTCCATTATTTATTATTACATTGGAATATCGTATCGGTGCGTATTACGCCTCGACTGGTTCCGTTCTTTATTATTACATTGGAATAACCTATACATCGCGATCTATCGCATGCATGGTGATTTTCATTGTTATTCCATTCTTTATTATTCTATCGGAATATCACATGCGTGCGTTTCTGGTGGGACTGGTTCCATTATTTATAATTACATTTGGGAATAACTCATATGCATGCGGATTACGCACGCATGGTGAAATTCTTACATTATTCCATTCTTTATTATTATGTTGGAATAACTTTGTCATCAAGCAATCTTGCATACGTGGTGAAATTCTTTTATTATTCCATTCTTTATTATCTTTGTTGGTTATTGGTTTTCTGAGTTGTATGTCTTTGCCACGTAGTCCAAAGATGATATGTTATTGAATATCTTTGGCCTTTAGTGCAAAGATGATCTGTTGTTTGATAGCTTTGACCCGTAGTGCGAAGATGGACAGGTGTATAACATGATCATGACCACTAGTGATACTAACGAATATCCTTGGCCGTAGTGCATGGATAATACAATGATGTGATTGGCAGGATCATGACCATTAGTTAACAGTTGAATGTCTTTGACCGTAGTGCACTGACAGGCAATTGATTGGTATGATCATGACCATTTGTTTTATAGTTGAATATCTTTGGCCCGTAGTGCAAAGATAGACAAATGATTGGTATGATCATTGTTATTACATTTGAATATCTTCAGCCTTTGGGGTAAGGATATTGAGTAAACGTTCTATTAAGCCTTTGTGGCAAGAAGGAACCGTTAATTCACATTATTATAAATATGAATTGTGAATTTAACTAACATCTTTGGTGGTTCGGTGAAACAAGTGATGAAAGTTTTATTTGTCTTAAGTATAACAAAGAAGCTGTTGATGAGTATTACAGAATAAAATATCAACGATGGACTTTTAAATCTAGAGGAGATAGTAGACATTATGTTCTACTTGACTCTTCTAATGGATTGTTTGTTTCATTGCAGTTAAACTTGATGTTTGTTATATTGTATCGGTTTAATCTTTGTTGAAGGCTAACGATAATTTATTACGCATTATCTCGGTCATAATATTTCTTCTTTGGGCTAGTTGAGCTCACCCTTTCTTTCACCGTTCTCTTGAGGAAATGAGAACGTAGAATGGGACTAGTCGGAGAACGAGTGATGGTCTAGATGGTGCATTAGTAGTCCTCACTATTCTGTGAAATAATGTGATAATAAATGTAATGAGGACTCCATTGAGTGTAGATATTGTCTAGAAGACAATATTTGTATTAAAACTCACAGCTTATGTTTTGTCATATTTTACACGATTGTTGTATAATTAAGTTGTATTTGTATTACATACCGTATATCTGGCGACTCGAGAATGGGTGATGTATACCTAATTTTGGGGCGTCACATGATAGGTGGTCGATTCTTCTTCTTAACAACGTGGTCTTTGGTCTTTGACGTCTTTCCATCATTGTTGAATCTCCTCTTCTTGAAATGTCCATTCTTATTATTTTGGCTCGATTACCACATAGGAAGTGGTTACCAATTTCGGCCTCGTTGATTCCTCCACGCTTGTTGTCACCGCTTTGATGATCGCTCTCACCGGTATTATTATTTTTAAAATTTACTCTCTTTTGGTTGCGTTGACTCGTTATCGCGCTCTACTAACTGAGCCCTATTTACAACATCTGAATACAAACACAGTTTATGAGAAATAAGATGTTGATGTATCTCTGGCTTTAAACCTCTTAAAAACATCCGCGTCATTCTCTCTTCATTATCCACCAAGTGGGACGCAAACCGAGATAACTCGGCAAACTTAGCTTCGTACTGCGACACGGTCATATTATTTTGCTCCAACTTGATGAACTGTACCTCTTTTATGTGACGAATACTTTCGGGAAAGTACTTGTCATTGAATAGTTCTTGGAACTTCTCCCAAGACATCTTCAGTGCGGCAGGTTGTAAGACCCCAACTTTTTAATAAAGATGAATTTTCTATAATTATCATTTTTGAATATTATGGAATGAATTTGAAATAATGTTATAGTTGTGGATAATATTTATAAATTTTGCAAAGTACGCAAGTTGTTATATAATATTTGATTGGTCGGGGAATATTCGTTTTAACAGGGAATATTAAATAACAACGACACAATTATTAGTGGACCCCTAACGGAATTATTGTCGGATTGAGAAAGCGACAAAAATACTTTATAAAAATAACGGCGGAAGTTTTCACGTTAAGCTGTTGAAACACCCGTGTTGTTAAAAATGCGATGTCTGGCGTAGTTGCGTAGTAGCAGCATTACGGTATTGATTATTGATGCTTTACGTGAGAAGTCACTCATTTTTCAAAATTATCGGAAGAAGTTATAAATATATATATATATATATATATATATATATATATATTTGACATGTGTGTGTGTGTGTGTGTGTGTTTACGTGTGTGTAGGAGTGTGTGTGTGGTAGTGGGTTTTGGTGGAAAGGTGGAAGGTTTGATAATTAATGTTGGTTGTTTTATTATAAATTGATTTTGGGTGGTGGAGAAATTGATGGGTGTTGTAATATTATATATATATATATATATATATATATATATATATATATATAATGTGTTGATTGACTAATGGGGAGGGGGAGAACAAAAATAATAATGGGGCACAAAAATGAGTACTAGCATATATTATATACGCAGGTTGAAATTTTGGCAGAGAGGCGATCACGGGAATGCATCCCGTGAATTTATAATGAGCATGTGTATATATATATAATATATATTATAATTTATTTAAAAGTTTTTATTTTATTAGAATATTTTATTGCATAGTATCCTTCCATTTTTCTATAAATAGAAGCTCATTCCTTCATTATTTCTTACGAATTCACTGAAACTCTAGAGAGAGAAAATTATAGAGAAACTATAGAAAAGTATTCTGCTACTTCCCTACTCTTATATCCAGTTTCTTTTACGGTAAGGGGTATTATTTCTTTTGTATTCATGAAGAGAACTTCTGTTATTCCATTATTTATTATTCTGTTGGAATAACCTGTATACGCGGGCTACCCTATACTTGGTGAAATTCTTCTGTTATTCCATTCGTTATTATTCTGTTGGAATATATCGTATGCATGCGTTTTTACGTCGGACCGATTTAAATCTTTATTATTCATTGGAATATCACCGCATGCGTTTTTACGTGGGACGATTTAAATCTTTATTATTACATTGGAATATCCACATCATGCGTTTTCGTCGGACCGGTTAAGATTAATTATTATTACATTGGAATAACTATATACATGCGATCTATCGCATGCTCGGTGATTTCTTTTGTTATTCCATTCCTTATTATATTTAGTTGGTTAAAGTTTTGACTTCTATACTCCATGAAATTAGTGGAATATTCTTGATATTTGCGCTTCATCCAGTATCTTTTCATGGAAAAGTTTTTCTGAGCATTCTTGAATTTTCTTGCATGAAAGTAGTATCATGTTGACAATTTGGACGTTATTAGTTCTGAATAAATTAATTCTTGAACTTGTTTTATTGAATTCTTATATCATTGTCATCATCCTCATGTTTATATTTTTATGAAAGTCATCGTGGCTTCAGAGTGCATAGATGGACTTGGTATGATTATGACGGGGATTATTGATTGTAATCATGACCGTAATGTTATAAATGATGTGGTAAAAGTCCTCATTGGACCGTAGTGCATTGATGGACCGTTGTTAGCATGATCGTGACCATTGATGAATACACGAATGTCCTGGCTCGTAGTGCATGGATAATTTGTGGTCGTGATACTAAAGAATATCATCGTCAGTAGTAGTCAGGGTGATTCGATGATGTGGATTATTTATTGTCGAGTCTCGTGATAAAAGTGATGAAAACCTTTTAAATCATAAAAGATAGTAGATTTTATTCTCTACTTGAATATTTTAATGGATTGCTTGTTCATTGCAGCATTAAACTTGATGGTTGTTATATTTATCAGTTTAACACTATTTAAGACTAATAATAATTTATTCTGAATTATCTTAGTCATAATATTTCTTACTGGGCTAGTTTAGCTCACCCTTTCTTTCACTGTTCTCTTCAGGAAATGAGAATATAGCTGGGACGAGTCGGGGAACGGAGTGATGGACCAGATGATAGTATTAGTAATCCTCACTATTCAGTTAAATAGTGTGATAATAAATGTAATGAGGACTTATTCTAAGAGTGGATATTGTCTAGAAGACAATATTTGTATTAAAACTCATAGCTCATGTTGTTTATTTAAGGTTGTATTTGTATTCTATACCATGTATTTGGCGACTCAGAATAGGTGATGTATACCTAATTTTGGGGGCGTCACAGTTGGTATCAAAGCTTAGGGATATGATCCCTGGCTAAGATGTGAGAATTGAACTAAGAGGGGAGAGACGGGAAATTCCTTCGCTAGTATGACCTACCTAAGTTTATTTGGTATTTAATTGGTCGGTCAAAGTATAGGGATAATATGTTATATGTTAATTATCCTTTGTTTTGTGGCAGTATCTGAAAATGACATCCGAGAATGTTAAGAATAGCAATGGAGCACAGGAGATCGTTGAGTCTCCACAGATCAATAATCAGGATAATGTGCATCAGGAAGGCGACAATCCTCATACAAACAACAACACTGACCAAATGATGAATAATGGAATGTTCAGAGGCTTTATGCAATTCATGCAACAGCAGGCGAGAGCGGCTCCTGTCCAAATAGGTGGAAACACTGGAAACTCTCGGACGGTCACCGCTAAATAGTTCAAGGAGCTGGGACCACCGGAGTTTATTGGAGAGTCAAAACCACTTAAGGCGAAAGCATGGATAAAGTAGATCACCAAGATATTTGATGTCTTGTGATGCTCCAAGGAGTAAAAGGTTCCCTTTGCCGCCTTTATGTTGCGAGGAGAGGCAGATTATTGGTGGAAATCGGTAAAGCGTACTCAACCTGCTGCACTGAAGATGTCTTGGGAGAAGTTCCAAGAACTATTCAATGAAAAGTACTTTCCTAAAAGTATTCGCCACATAAAAGAGGTAGAGTTCATCAAGTTGGAGCAGAATAATATGACTGTGTCGCAGTACGAAGCAAAGTTTGTCGAGTTGTCTCGGTTTGCGTCCCACTTGGTGGATAATGAAGAGAGAATGACGCGAATGTTTTTAAGAGGTTTGAAGCCGGATATATGTCAATATCTAATTTCTCATAAACTGTGTTTGTATTCAGATGTTTTAAATAGGGCTCAGTTAGTAGAGCGCGATAACGAGTCAACGCAACCAAGAGAAAGCAGCCGGCAAAATGATAATACCAGTGAGAATAGTCATCGAAGCGGTGACAACAAGCGTGGAGGGAATCAACAGGCCAGAAATGGTAACCACTTCGGTGGTAATTATGGCTAAAACAATAAGAATGGACATTTCAAGAAGAGAAGATTAAACAATGATGGAAAGACGTCAGCACCAGCACTCGTTGTTAAGGAAGGAGAACGACCACCTATCATATGCTTCAAATATGGAGGGGAGGGACACATCAGTCCAAATTGTGCGATGCCATCCAAAGCATGTTATAATTGTGGAAGAGAAGGTCACCTAGCCCGATTTTGTCGTTCACCAAAGACAAGTTCAGCTAGGATGGAGGCACCAAAGGCCGTCCCAGAAAAGTCAAAGCCGGTAGTGCAAGGGAGAGCGTTTGTAGTTACCTCCCAAAAAGAAAGGAACCCGAACGAGGTCATCACGGGTAAGCTTATCATAAACTCTAGCGAAGCATATACCTTATTTGATACCGGTTCTACCCATTCTTTTATTTCTCCTACTTGCACTAAACGTTTAAATTTGACTCCGGAGAAATTGGACTTTGACTTATCTGTTGAAACTCCGTTAGGAGAAACCTTCATTACATCCACTGTTTATAAGTCTTATTTAGTTCAAATCGGCACCCGCACGTTACCTGTCGATCTTATTTCTTTGAAAATACTTGCATTTGATGTGATTCTAGGGATTGATTGGTTAACTACTCATCATGCAAAAATTAATTGTTTTCATAAGGTTGTTAGCTTTCATATTCCTAACCAACCAATTATGCGAATTCAAGCAACCAAACCATTAAAATCAATCACTATCATCTCAAGCCATAAAGCTATTCGTTTATTAAAAAATGGATGTCAAGCTTTCTTAGCTCACGTCACGGATCTAAGCAAAAATACGTCAGTTTTGAATAATATTTCTATTGTTAATGAATTTCCTGACGTATTCCCTGAAGAACTTCCTGGCCTACCCCCAGAGCGTGAAATTGAATTTTGTATCGACCTTAAACCCGGTACAAAACCCATTTCCAAAGCCCCATATCGAATGGATCATATTGAACTTCAGGATTAAAGACTCAACTGCAGGAATTATTAGACATTGGCTTCATTCGTCCTAGTACTTCTTCTTGGGGTGCTCCTGTTCTATTCGTGAAGAAGAAAGATAGGAGTATGCGACTTTGTATTGATTATCGGGAGTTGAATCATGTCACCATCATAAATAGGTACCCATTGCCACGTATTGATGACCTGTTGACCAGTTGCAAGGCGCTAAATTCTTTTCAAAGATTGATCTTCGTTCCGGATATCACCAATTGAATATTAGAACCGATGATATTCCAAAGATGGCTTTCAGAACTCGGTACGGGCATTATGAATTCCTAGTCATGTCTTTTGGATTGACTAATGCTCCTGCTGCCTTTATGGATATGATGAACCGAGTATTCAAGGAATATTTGGATCACTTTGTGATCGTCTTTATTGATGACATCCTTATTTATTCTAAAAGACGTGAAGATCATGAGCAACACTTGAGGCTGATATTCCAAAAGCTTCGTGAATACAAGCTTTATGCCAAGTTAAAAAAATGCGAGTTCTGGCTTTAGGAAGTAGCATTCCTTGGGCACGTAGTATCAAGTCATGGAATATCTGTTGACCTGGCAAAGATTGAAGCTATTCAAAGCTGGGAGCAATCTAAATCAGTGACCGAAGTACGTAGCTTTCTCGGTTTAGCTGGTTATTATCGGAGATTCATGGAATGATTTTCTCGAATCGCTACTCCATTAACTCAGCTAACTCGAAAAGATACAAAGTTCGGTTGGAGTGAAGAATGTGAGAAGAGTTTTCAAGAACTCAAGAGGAGACTCATTTCAAGTCACCATTCGATAATACCATCCGGCTCGGAGGATTTGTCGTCTCTCTGATGATGCTTGAGCAAGGTTGGGATGTGTTCTCATGCTGACATGGGAAAGTCATAGCCTATGCCTCAAGACAACTCAAAGAATATGAGAGGAATTATCCTACTCATGACCTAGAGTTAGCAGCTGTTGTCTTCGTATTTAAAATTTGGAGGCATTACTTGTATAGGGAGAAGGTGGAGATCTTTACGGATCATAAAAGCCTCAAATATTTCTTCACTCAAAAGGAACTCAACATGCGACAACGACATTGGCTTGAACTGTTGAAAGATTATGATCATACCATCCAATACCATCTTGGAAAAGTGAACATGGTAGCTGACGCATTGAGTAGAAGATCATATCCAAGTACGAGTGCGATATTGTCAACACAAAGGCCCATTTTGTGTGACTTACAAAGGATGGAGATAGAGTTAAAGACTCTAGAGACACATGTGATGATGGTGAATATACGAGTAGAACCGACTTTAATTGATAAAGTTAAAGTTGCTCAAGCTACAGACCCAGAGCTGATGCATATGAGGAAGAAAGTGCAAGAAGGTGCTATGCCGGAAGCAAGAATCGATGAAGAAGGAATACTTCGAGTCAACTCCAGACTTTGTGTTCCTAACAACACTGATTTAAAGTATAAAATCATGATAGAGACACACAACACATCGTTTGCAATCCATCCTGGGAGTACCAAAATGTATCATGATCTTCGACATACATTTTGGTGGAGCAATATGAAGAGAGAGATAGCGGAGTTTATCTCAAGGTGTTTAACTTGTCAACAAGTCAAGGCGGAGTATCAAGTACCAAAAGGTCCAATGCAACCACTTGAAATTCCAGAATGGAAGTGGGAGCACATTACCATGGATTTCGTTACCGGTCTTCCCAAAGTTTCTCAAGGCATAAATGCGATTTGGGTCATTGTTGATAGATTGACCAAGTCTGCTCATTTCTTACCGATACGAGAAACTTATACACTTGAACGTCTTGCTCGTATGTACATAAACGAGGTTGTAAGATTGCATGGTATGCCAGTATCCATAGTTTCTGATCGAGACCCAAGATTCACTTCAAGATTTTGGGTTAGTTTGCAAAAAGCTATGGGCACGGATTTACGATTTAGCTCGGCATATCATCCTCAGACGGACGGGGAGTCGGAGAGGACGATTCAAACTCTTAAAGATCTATTAAGACTCTGTGTCCTTGACTTCAAATGAAGTTGGGACAAGTTCTTACCATCGGTGGAGTTTTCCTACAACAACAGTTATCAAGCAAGTATTGGCATGGCTCCATTCGAGGCGTTGTATGGAAGAAAGTGTCGTTCTCCAGTATGCTGGGATGAGGTGGGTGAAGCAACATTGTTGGGACCGGAGTTGGTACGTATAACTACGAAAAAGATTCAAACGATCCGACAACATATAAAAACCTCACAAGATCGACAAAAGAGTTATGCCGATCTTCATCGAAAGGACGTGGAATTCGATATAGGAGATCATGTGTTGTTACGTGTTGCTCCATGGAAAGGAGTTACAAGATTTGGAAAGAGAGGAAAGCTCAATCCTCGATTCATCGGCCCATTTTTAATCCTCGATCGAGTAGGAACTGTGGCCTATAGACTCGCTTTACCGCCAAGTATGTCTCGTGTTCATTACGATTTTCATATATCCATGCTACGTTAATATGTGAAAAACCCGAACCACATTATTGAGTTAGAACATGATGAAATAGCGGAAGATTTAACGTATGAAGAGGTTCTTGTTCAAATCTTGGATAAGAAGGAACATATTCTACGCTCCAAGGTTATACCTCAAGTTAAAGTTTTGTGGAGAAACCGCGATGTTGAGGAAATGACTTGGGAATTAGAATCTGAAATGAAATCAAGGTATCCTTACCTCTTCGATATATCAGGTACGCACCCTAATTTCGAGGGCGAAATTTCATAAGAAGGGGAGGTTGTAAGACCCCAACTTTTTAATAAAGATGAATTTTCTATAATTATCATTTTTGAATATTATGGAATGAATTTGATATAATGTTATAGTTGTGGGTAATATTTATAAATTTTGCAAAGTACGCAAGTTTTTATATAATATTCGATTGGTCGGGGAATATTCGTTTTAACAGGAATATTAAATACAACGACACAATAATTGGTGGACCCCATTAACGGAATTATTATCGGATTGAAAACGACAAAAAATACTTTATGAAAATAACGGCGGAAGTTTTACAGTTAAGCTGTTGAAACACGGTGTTAAAGAACAAGAATCTGCGTAGTTGCATAGTAGCATACCGGTATTGATTATTGATGCTTACGTGAGAAGTCACTCATTTTTCAAAATTATCGGAAGAAGTTATAATATATATATATATATATTTAACATGTGTGTGTGTGTGTGTGTTTACGTGTGTGTAGGAGTGTGTGTGTGGTAGTGGGTTTTGGTGGAAAAGTGGAAGATTTGATAATTAATGTTGGTTGTTTTATTATAAATTGATTTTGAGTGGTGGAGAAGTTGATGGGTGTTGTAATATATATATATATATATATATATATATATATATATATATATCTAGAATGTGATGATTGACTAATGGGGAGGGAGAACAAAAATAATAATGGGGCCCAAAAAATGAGTACTAGCATATATTATATACGTGAGTTGAAATTTTGAGAAGAGAGGCAATCACGGAATGCATCCCGTGAATTTATAATAAAGCATGTATATATATATATATATATATATATATATAATATATATTATAATTTATTTAAAATTTTTTATTTTATTAGAATATTTTATTCAGATAGTATCCTTCCATTTTTCTATAAATGGAAGCTCATTCCTTCATTATTTCTTATTTAATTCATTTGAAACTCTAGAGAGAAAATTATAGAGAAACTATAGAAAAGTATTATTCTGCTACTTCCCTACTCTTATATCCAGTTTCTTTTACGGTAAGGGGTATTATTTCTTTTGTATTCATGAAGAGAACTTCTGTTATTCCATTATTTATTATTTTGTTGGAATAACTCGTGATCTGTATGAGCTACCCTATACTTGGTGAAATTCTTACGTTATTCCATTCGTTATTATTTTGTTGGAATATCTCATGCATGCTTTTTCTGTGGGACTTGATTTAAATCTTTATTATTACATTGGAATATCCTCGTCGTGTGTTTTCTGTGGGAATTCGATTAAAATCTTCATTATTCGTTGGAATATCACGCTCTTTTGCTTTTACGCTTGAATTCGGTTAAGATTAATTATTATTCTATTAGAATAACTTTGTCTCTCATATTTCATCGCATGCCCGGTGATTTCTTTTGTTATTCCATTCCTTATTATACTCGGTTGGTTAAAGTTTTGACTTTATACTCCATGAAATTAGTGGAATATTCTTGATATTTGCGCTTCATCCAGTATCTTTTCATGGAAATATTCTTCTGAGCATTCTTGAATTTTAATGCACAAAGCAGTATTATGTTGACAATTTGGACGTTATTAGTTCCTGAATAAATTAATTATTGAATTTGTTTTATTGAATTCTTATATCATTGTCATCATCCTCATGTTTATATTTTTTTGAAAGTCATCTGTGGCCAGTAGTGCATAGATGGACTTGGTATGATTATGACTGAGGATTATTGATTGTAATCATGATCGTAATGTTATAAATGATGTGGTAAAAGTCCTCATTGGCCCGTAGTGCATTGATGGACCGTTGTTGGCATGATCATGACCATTGATGAATACACGAATGTCCTTTGCCCGTAGTGCATGGATAATTTGTGGTCGTGATACTAAAGAATATCCTTGGCCGTAGTGCAGGGGTGATTCGATGATGTGGATTATTTATTAAGCCGAGTCTCATCGATAAAAGTGATGAAAAACCTTTTAAATCATAAAAGATAGTAGATTTTATTCTCTATTTGAATCTTTTAATGGATTGCTTGTTCCGTTGCAGTTAAACTTGATGGTTGTTGTGAGACCCCAGATTTTATCAATAAAGATTTAAATTTTGTCGAAATAATTTAATATTATGGTGTGAATTTGAGATAATATTATAGTTGCGGGTAGTATTTATAAATTTTGCAAAGTATGCAAGTGGTTATATTATATTCGATTGGTGGGGAATATACGGTTTAGCGAGGAATATTCAGACAACGGCTCAATCATTGGTGGACCCCCTAATGTAATTATTTATCGGATTGAAAACGACAAAAATATTTTATTAAAATAATGGCGGAAGTTTTACCGTAGTTCTTGTTGAACTACTTTCGGTAGTAAAAGAAACAAGAATATGTCGTGTGGTTGCATAGTAGCATACGCGGTATTGATTATTGATGCTTATGTGAGAAGTCACTCGGTTTGATTCCATTATTATTCGATTAATAATATGAATTATTATAAGCGATAATGACGTTTTGTTTTATTCAGTATTATTAACGTAATAAAAGCGAAACATCTTTTATATAAAATAGAATACTTTATTAAAGTTATTCTATAAATAGAATATATTATATTTTATTATGCATAGTGTTGCATAGTGTTTTTTGCATAGTGTTTTGTATAGTATTGCATAGTGTTTGCATAGTAAAATGTTTTTATATAAATAGAATATATTATATTTTATTTAAAAGATTTTTCTTTAAATATGGACCGTCAGATTAAAGTAAATCAATCTGGACCGTTCATGGATTAGTTACTATGCATTCCATTTTCCTATAAATAGAAGCTCATTCCTTCATTATTTTTTCTTACGGAATTCATTGAAACTCTAGAGAGAGAAATTATAGAGAGAAGTTATAGAGAGAAAATTATAGAAAGAAGAAGAGTATTCTCGCTACTTCACTACTTCTATATTAGGTTCTTTTTACGGTAGTGGGTGTTATTCTTTCTTCTTGAAGAGAACTTCTATTATTCCATTCATTATTATTCTGTTGGAATAACCTGTAAAAGTGGCATACCCTATACATAACCTGTATACGCGGCATACCCTATACTTGGTGAAATCCTTATGTTATTCCGTTGCTTATTATTCTGTTGGAATAACCTGTATACGCGGTTTACCCTATACTTGGTGACATTCTTCTATTATTACATTGGAACATCCACATGCACATGTGTTTTTACATTTGACGGTTCCGCTTTTTATTATTCATTGGAACATCACATGCATGTGTTTTACAGGACTGGTTAAAATCTTTATCATTCTGTTGGAATATCCTATCTGTGTGTTTTACACCGGATCTGGTTCCATCTTTATTATTCTGTTGGAACATCCTGTTGGTGTGAATTTCACCTGACCTGGTTCCGTTATTATTATTCTGTTGGAATAACCTGTCTATGCGAAGTACCGCATGCATGGTGATTTCTTTTGTTATTCCATTCTTTATTATACCCGGTTGGTTAAAACTTTGACTTCTATACTCCATGAAATTAGTAGAATATCCTTGATATTTGCGTTTCATCCAATATCTTTTCATGGAAATATTCTTCTGATCATTCTTGAATTTTACTCTACGAAACAGTATCATGTTGACAATTTGGACGTTAATAATTCATGGATTAAATAATTCTTGAACTTGTTTTATTGAATTACTATGTCATTGTCATCATCCTCATGTTATATTATGTTATCTTTGGCTTACGTGCATAGATGAACTTAGTATGATTATGACCGAGGATCATTCAAAGATAATCATGACTTGATATAAATGATGTGACAAAAGTCCTCGATTGGCTCGTAATGCAAATGATGGATAGTCTTTGGTATGATTATGACCGAGGGGTGATTCGGTATAGTCATGACCATTGATAATTTGATGAAAATCCTTGACCGTGGTATGCGTGGATGATTAGATGTGGTGGTTTATTTATTAAAATTTGAGTCTCAAATGATAAAAATTGATGAAAACCTTTTAAAACCTAAAAGATAGTAGACTTTATTCTCTACTTGACTCTTTTAATGGATTGCTTATTCACCGCAGATTAAACTGGGTTGTCTATTGTATTTTATCGGTTTAACCTTTGTTGAAGGCTAATGATAATTTATTCTCGCATTATCTTAGTCATAATATTTCTTATTGGGCTAGTTGAGCTCACCTTTCTTTCACCGTTTCTCTTCGTGAAATGAGAACATATTTGGACGACAGTCGGGAACGAAGTAATGGTCCGGAGGATAGCATTAGTAGTCCTCACTATTACGTGAAATAGTGTGATAATAGTTGTAATGAGGACTCCTTTTGAGTTTGTATAATATCTAGTAGACAATATTTGTATGCAAACTCACAGTTTATGTCGTATTGTATACCTGACAGATTAGATTAGTAAGTTGTATTTGAATTTATGTACCATGTAAGTGGCGACCCAAGATGGGTGGCGTATATACCTAATTTTGGGGCGCCACGGTTGGTATCGAGCTTAGGGATATGATCCGTGGCTAAGATGTGAGACAAGAACTAGGAGGGAGAGCGGGATTTCCTCGCTAGTATGACCTACCTAAATTTATTTGGTATTTAATTGGTCACGAGTATAGGGATAATATGTGATATGTTAATTAACCCTTGTTTTGTGATGTTGTTTGAGAATGACATCCGAAAATCTTTGAGATAAGCAATGAAGCACATGAGAGTGTTGATTCAAATTTCAAACAAAAGGTAACGACCAACAACACGATAATAATCATCTTTGGTGGCAGCGGTATCGAATAATGATAACCATCGTGGGGAAATTATCATGCCAAGAATGGTAACCATTTAAATTGGTAATCATGGCAAAGATAATAGAAGTGGAAATTGCAAGAAGAGAAGGTCATTTAGCCCAATTTTTGTTGTGCACCAAAGTCAAGTCTATTTGGGACGGTGGCACCAAAGGTGGATATGGACAAAACAAAGTCGTTGGTTTTAGGAAGTGCATTTTTCATGACTTCAAAAAAAGCTTAGTAAATCGAATCGAAATTAGTACTCAAGGTTAGTTAATTATAAATTCATGAAGTCTATACCTTATAAGATACCGGTTCTACCCATTATTTTATATCTCTTGCTTGCGTTCAACGTTTAAATTTGACTCCGGAGAAGTTAAACTTTGACTTATTGGTTGAAACTTCGTTAGTAGGAGCCTTCATTACCGCTACTATTTTTAAATCTTGTTTAATTCAAATAAACGTTTTCACGTTACCTGTCGATATTATCTCTTTGAAAATACTTGCCTTTGAGGTAATTTTTGAAAATGATTGATTAACTACTCATTATTCTTTTTGTAAGGTTGTTAGCTTTCATATTCCTAACCAACCTGTTACACGAATTCAAAGTAACCAAACCCTAAAATTAATCATTGTCATATCAAGCCATAAGTAAAGAGCCCCGAACCTTTCGTTGTTGACTTCTTTGTGTGGAATGTACAGAAGCCAGACTTTCTGTAGGCAACATCGTGAATGAAGATGGCAAGTTTATAGGTATCATTGTGAGGTGTTATCTAGGTTAAGGGATAGAAGTCACAGTTGGTATCAATGTGACGTACTATCCAAGTCTTGAAACGAGTAGCAGTTTTGAATGATATTTCTATCATTAATAAATTTCTTGGCGTATTCTTGAAGACTTCCTAGCCTACCCTAGAGCGTGAAATCGAATTTTGTATTGACCCCAGTACAAAACCCATTTCTTAAACCCTCAAATATTTCTTCAACTAAAAGGATCTGTTTACGAGGATTATGATGAAAGTCATAATAAAAGCATTGGACTATTGAAAATCATGGGTATATGAAGTATTAATAAGTGTTATGATGAGTTATGTTGGTTATTATGTGAAAACATGAAAGTTTCTTAGAAATCACAAAGAGTTGAAAATCAGATTTTGGTGAAAAACGTAACATGAAATTCAATTGACCATATCTCCTATTATATTTTGAATTTTTGAATGTGGTCAAGTCCTAGAGATAGATCTATGAGTTACCTAACTAATCCAAGTGGAATTACTGGAAAAGGTGTTGTAGATTTTTGTGGGGACTGATTTTAGCAAAGGAGGCCAAAGCTGTAAATTTCAAAAATGCTACTGCCCAGAAACTTTAAGGGGCTGTTTCGGCCACTTAAATTATGAGAAAAATTCTGGCCTTTTGGGACATGAAAGTATATGGTATAAAGTACCTCCTGTCCAAAAATGAGCTCATTCTGACTTAAAATGAGCAAGTTACGACTCTTTCAATATTTAGGTTTTTCCCATTTAAAAACGCTTATAACCGGAGTTCTATAACTCGACGACCATGAAATTTAAACTAGAAGCTCACGTTAACATGTGTAAGATTCTGCCAAGATTTGGGAATTTTGGAGTTATCCTTGAGGTAGCTAATTTCTTAAGGAATTAATTGGAAATTGATTTTTGAAAAATAGTAAATGAATTTTAAAAATTCGAGAAAAATATATTTTCATTATGGGACTATATTATGCTAAATTCCAGGAAAGAAATATTTTTGGGACTGATTTGGTATTTTCATGAAAATAGTTTAATTACGAACATATGAGTTAAATATGTTATGTGAAGTAACAAAGTTGAAAATAGGATTTTATGGCTAGAGAATCCTATATAGAGTATATGCATATTTTTTGATGAGGATTTGATAATTGGTGATGATATCTTATGAGTATGGCATTTTGAATGATTAAATGCATTATATGGTAAAGCGTAAACAATTGAGATAAATTGTTAAGAAGTGATTAAAATATTGTTATAATATTAATGATATTAGATTATGAGATTATTAAGTGATTGATAACATGGGGATATTCTTGAATCTCGGATAAATTATATTAAAATGTTTAATATTTATCCTTTATCTCATTTGATTGATTCTTTATATCATTATCCTCATGTTTATATTATGTTGAAAGTCATACATGGCTTACGTGCATAGATGGACTTGGTATGATTATGACGAGGGATTGTTCGGTATAATCATAATAGTAATTGAAAACACAATTATCTTTGGTCAGTAGTGCATGGATAATTTGTGGTCGTGATACTAATGAATACACGATTATCTTTGGCCAGTAGTGCATGGATAATTCGTGGTCGTGATACTTAATGAATATCCTTGGCCCGTAGTGCGGGGATGATTCGATGATATGGATTAATTATTGAAGTGAGTCTCAAGAATGAAATATTAATTCATGGATGTGGTAAAAAGTCATCTTCGTCAGTAGTGCATTGATAGACTTGGTATGATTATGACCACGGATTATTCGGTATAATCATTAACCGTAATTGAAAAACACGAATATCCTTAACCTGATGAAAGTGCATGAATAATTCATGGTTGTGATACTATTAAGTCGAGTCTCGAAGATTATTGGTTTCTGAGTTATATATCTTTGGCCCCGTAGTGCAAAGATGAATTGTTAATAAATATCTTTGGCCTGTAGTGCAAAAGATGAATTGTTAATGAATATCTTTGGTAGGATTGCAAAGATGAACTTAATATTTTCAACGATAAAGGTATTCAAGGTATCCTCATCTCTTTATCATACAGTGTACGTACCTAATTTCGAGGCGAAATTCCATAAGGAGGGAGATTGTGAGACCCAGATTTTATCAATAAAGATTTAAATTTTGTCGAAATAATTTAATATTATGGTGTGAATTTGAGATAATATTATAGTTGTGGGTAGTATTTATAAATTTTGCAAAGTATGCAAGTGGTTATATTATATTCGATTAGTCGGGGAATATACGGTTTAGCGAGGGAATATTCGTGACAACGGCTCAATCATTGGTGGACCCCTAATGTAATTATTATTTCGGATTGAGAAAACGACAAAAATATTTTATTAAAATAACGGCGGAAGTTTTACTAGTGGTTCTTGTTGAACTACTTCGGTAGTAAAAAGTACAAGAATACGTGTGGTTGCATAAGTAGCACTGCGGTATTGATTATTGATGCTTATGTGAGAAGTCACTCGGTTTGATTCCATTATTGTCGATTAATAATATGAATTATTATAGCGATAATGACGTTTTGTTTTATTCAGTATTATTAACGTAATAAAGCGAAACATCTTTTATATAAAATAGAATACTTTATTAAAGTTATTCATAAATAGAATATATTATATTTTATTATGCATAGTGTTGCATAGTGTTTTGCATAGTGTTTTGCATAGTATTGCATAGTGTTTGCATAGTAAAATGTTTTATATAAATAGAATATATTATATTTTATTTAAAAGATTTTCTTTAAATATGGACCGTCAGATTAAAGTAAATCAAACTGGACCGTTCATGGATTAATTCTTATGCATTCCATTTTCCTATAAATAGAAGCTCATTCCTTCATTATTTTCATTTAATTCATTGAAACTACAGAGAGAAATTATAGAGAGAAGCTATAGAGAGAAAATTATAGAAAGAAGAAGAGTATTCGCTACTTCACTACTTCTATATTAGGTTCTTTTTACGGTAAGGGGTGTTATTCTTTCTTCTTGAAGAGAACTTACATTATTCCATTCATTATTATTACATTGGAATAACTTGTAAAAGTGGCATACCTATACATAACTTTGATACGCTGCATACCTATACTTGGTGAAATCCTTATGTTATTCCGTTGCTTATTATTCATTGGAATAACTTTGTATATACTGTGATTTACCCTATACTTGGTGACATTCTTCTATTATTACATTGGAACATCCATGTCTGTGTTTTACAGGACTGGTTCCGATTTTATTATTCATTGGAACATCACGTCATGTGTTTTACACAGGACACGGTTAAAATCTTTATCATTACATTGGAATATCCTATCATGTGTTTTACACCGGATCCGTTCCATCTTTATTATTCTGTTGGAACATCCCGCTTCGAATGTGAATTTCACGACCGTTTCGTTATTATTATTCTCATTGGAATAACTCCATACATCTGCAATACCGCATGCATGGTGATTTCTTTTGTTATTCCATTCTTTATTATACCCAATTTAGTTAAAACTTTGACTTCTATACTCCATGAAATTAGTAGAATATCCTTGATATTTGCGTTTCATCCAATATCTTTTCATGGAAATATTCTTACGATCATTCTTGAATTTTACTCTACTAAGAAAAGATTCGTGTTGACAATTTGGACGTTAATAATTCATGGATTAAATAATTCTTGAACTTGTTTTATTGAATTACTATGTCATTGTCATCATCCTCATGTTATATTATGTTATCTTTGGCTTACGTGCATAGATGAACTTAGTATGATTATGACCGAGGATCATTCGGTATAATCATGACTTGATATAAATGATGTGACAAAAGTCCTCGGTGGCTTCATGTAATGCGATGATGGATAGTCTTTGGTATGATTATGACCGGGGTGATTCGGTATAGTCATGACCATTGATAATTTGATGAAAATCCTTGACCGCGGTATGGGGATGATTAGATGTGGTGGTTTATTTATTAAGTCGAGTCTCAAATGATAAAAATTGATGAAAACCTTTTAAAACCTAAAAGATAGTAGACTTTATTCTCTACTTGACTCTTTTAATGGATTGCTTATTCCATTTGCAGCTTAAACTGGTTGTCTATTGTATTTTATCGGTTTAACATTGTTGAAGGCTAATGATAATTTATTACGCATTATCTTAGTCATAATATTTCTTCTTGGGCTAGTTGAGCTCACCCTTTCTTTCCTTTGTTCTCTTCGTGAAATGAGAACATAATTTGGGACGAGTCGGGGAGCTAAGTAATGGTCCAGAGGATAGCATTAGTAGTCCTCACTATTCTGTGAAATAGTGTGATAATAGTTGTAATGAGGACTCCTTTTGAGTTTGTATAATATCTAGTAGACAATATTTGTATGCAAACTCACAGTTTATGTCGTATTGTACACGACAGTTAGGTTAGTAAGTTGTATTTGAATTTATGTACCATGTAAGTGGCAACCCAAGATGGGTGACGTATACCTAATTTTGGGGGCGTCACAGTTGTTATATTTATCAGTTTAACACTATTTAAGACTAATAATAATTTATTCTGAATTATCTTAGTCATAATATTTCTTACTGGGCTAGTTTAGCTCACCCTTTTTTCACTGTTCTCTTCAGGAAATGAGAATATAGCTGGGACGAGTCGGGAGCGAGTGATGGATGGATGATGATAGTAGTAGTCCTCACTTATTACATTAAATAGTGTGATAATAAATATAATGAGGACTTATTCTGAGAGTGGATATTGTCTAGAAGACAATATTTGTATTAAAACTCATAGCTCATGTTATATATTTAAGGTTGTATTTATATTCTGTACCATGTATTTGGCGACTCAGAATAGGTGATGTATACCTAACTTTGGGGGCGTCACAGTTGGTATCAAAGCTTAGGGATATGATCCCTGGCTAAGATGTGAGAATAGAACTAGGAGGGGAGAGACGGGGAATTCCTTCGCTAGTATGACCTACCTAAGTTTATTTGGTATTTAATTGGTCGGTTAAAGTATAGGGATAATATGTTATATGTTAATTATCCTTTGTTTTGTGGAAGTATCTGAAAATGACTTCCGAGAATGTTAAGAATAGCAATGGAGCACAGGAGATCGTTGAGTCTCCACAGATCAATAATCAGGATAATGTGCATCAGGAAGGCGACAGTCCTCATACAAACAACAACACTGACCAAATGATGAATGATGGAATGTTCAAAGGCTTTATGCAATTCATGCAACAGCAGGCGAGAGCGGCTTCTGTCCAAATAGGTGGAAACACTGGAAACTCTCAGACGGCCACTGCTAAACAGTTCAAGGAGCTGGGACCACCGGAGTTTATTGGAGAGCCAAAACCACTTAAGGCGGAAGAATGGATAAAGCAGATCACCAAGATATTTGATGTCTTGGGATGCTCTGAGGAACAAAAGGTTCCCTTTGCCGCCTTTATGTTGCGAGGAGAGGCAGATTATTGGTGGAAATCGGTAAAGCGTACACAACCAGCTGCACTGAAGATGTCTTGGGAGAAGTTCCAAGAACTATTCAATGAAAAGTACTTTCCTGAAAGTATTCGTCACATAAAAGAGGTAAAGTTCATCAAGTTGGAGCAGAATAATATGACCGTGTCGCAGTACGAAGCGAAGTTTGCCGAGTTATCTTGGTTTGCGTCCCACTTGGTGGATAATGAAGAGAGAATGACGCGAATGTTTTTAAGAGGTTTGAAGCCGGATATATGTCAATATCTAATTTCTCATAAATTGTGTTTGTATTCAGATGTTTTAAATTGGGCTCAGTTAGTGGAGCGCGATAACGAGTCAACGCAACCAAGAGAAAGCAGCCGGCAAAATGATAATACCAGTGAGAACAGTCATCGAAGCGGTGACAACAAGCGTGGAGGGGATCAACGGGTTAAAATGGTAACCACCCGGTGGTGTCGGGTACAAAATAATAAGAATGGACATTTCAAGAAGAGAAGATTCAACAATGATGGAAAGACGTCAGCACCAGCACTCGTTGTTAAGGAAGGAGAACGACCACCTATCATATGCTTCAAATACGGAGGGGAGGGACACATCAGTCCAAACTGTGCGATGCCATCCAAAGCATGTTATAATTGTGGAAGAGAAGGTCACCTAGCCCGATTTTTGTCGTTCACCAAAGACAAGTTCGGCTAGGATGGAGGCACCAAAGTCGTCCCGGAAAAGTCAAAGGTAGTGCAAAGGAGAGCGTTTGTAGTTACCTCCCAAAAAGAAAGGAACCCGAACGAGGTCATCACGGGTAAGCTTATCATAAACTCTAGCGAAGCATATACCTTATTTGATACCGGTTCTACCCATTCTTTTATTTCTCCTACTTGCACTCAACGTTTAAATTTGACTCAGGAGAAATTGGACTTTGACTTATCTCATTGAAACTCCGTTGGGAGAAACCTTCATTACATCCCTTCGTTTATAAGTCTTATTTAGTTCAAATCGGCACCCGACGTTTTGTCGATCTTATTTCTTTGAAAATACTTGCATTTGATGTGATTCTAGGGATTGATTGGTTAACTACTCATCATGCAAAAATTAATTATTTTCATAAGGTTGTTAGCTTTCATATTCCTAACCAACCTATTATGCGAATTCAAGCAACCAAACCATTAAAATCAATCACTATCATCTCAAGCCATAAAGCTATTCGTTTATTAAAAATGGATGTCAAGCTTTCTTAGCTCACGCCACGGATCTAAGCAAAAATACGTCGAGTTTTGAATAATATTTCTATTGTTAATGAATTTCTGACGTATTCCTGAAGAACTTCTGGCCTACCCAGAGCGTGAAATTGAATTTTGTATCGACCTTAAACCCAGACAAAACCCATTTCCAAAGCCCCATATCGAATGGCTCTATTGAACTTCGTGAGTTAAAGACTCAACCGCAGGAATTGTTAGACATTGGCTTCATTAAGCCCCTAGTACTTCTCCTTGGGGTGCTCATTTCTATTCGTGAAGAAGAAAGATAGGAGTATGCGACTTTGTATTGATTATCTGGAGTTGAATCATGTCACCATCATAAATAGGTATCCATTGCCACGTATTGATGACCTGTTTGACCCGGTTCAAAGGCGCTAAATTCTTTTCAAAGATTGATCTTCGTTAGGATATCACCAATTGAATATTAGAACCGATGATATTCCAAAGATGGCTTTCAGAACTCGGTACGGGCATTATGAATTCCTAGTCATGTCTTTTGGATTGACTAATGCTCATGCTGCCTTTATGGATATGATGAACCGAGTATTCAAGGAATATTTGGATCACTTTGTGGTCGTTTTTATTGATGACATCCTTATTTATTCTAAAAGACGTGAAGATCATAAGCAACACTTGAGGCTGATATTCCAAAAGCTTCGTGAATACAAGCTTTATGCCAAGTTAAAGAAATGCGAGTTCTGGCTTTAGGAAGTAGCATTCCTTGGGCACGTAGTATCAAGTCATGGAATATCTGTTGACCCGGCAAAGATTGAAGCTATTCAAAGCTGGGAGCAACCTAAATCAGTGACCGAAGTACGTAGCTTTCTCGGTTTAGCTGGTTATTATCGGATATTCGTGGAATGATTTTCTCGAATCGCTACTCCATTAACTTCATTAACCTCGGAAGATACAAAGTTTGGTTTGAGCGAAGAATGTGAGAAGAGTTTTCAAGAACTCAAGAGGAGACTCATTTCGGGCCTTTTCCGACAATACCATCCGCTCGGAGGATTTTGTCGCCTCTGATGATGCTTCGGGCAAAGGGTTGGGATGTGTTCTCATGCAACATGGGAAAGTCATAGCCTATGCCTCAAGACAACTCAAAGAATATGAGAGGAATTATCCTACTCATGACCTAGAGTTAGCAGCTGTTGTCTTCGCACTTAAAATTTGGAGTCATTACTTGTATAGGGAGAAGGTGGAGATCTTTACGGATCATAAAAGCCTCAAATATTTCTTCACTCAAAAGGAACTCAACATGCGACAACGACGTTGGCTTGAACTATTTAAAGATTATGATCATACGATCCAATACCATCTTGGAAAAGCGAACATGGTAGCTGACGCATTGAGTAGAAGATCATATCCAAGTACAAGTGCGATATTGTCAACACAAAGGCCCATTTTGTGTGACTTGCAAAGGATGGAGATAGAGTTAAAGACTCCAGGGACCCATATGATGATGGTGAATATACGAGTAGAACCGACTTTAATTGATAAAGTTAAAAGTCGCTTTCAGCAATGTAATCGGAGGAAATGATGCGTATGAGGAAGAAAGTGCAAGAAGGTGCTATGCCGGAAGCAAGAATCGATGAAGAAGGAATACTTCGAGTCAACTCCAGACTTTGTGTTCCTAACAACACTGATTTAAAGTATAAAATCATGATGGAGACACACAACACATCGTTTGCAATCCATCCTGGGAGTACCAAAATGTATCATGATCTTCGACATACATTTTGGTGGAGCAATATGAAGAGAGAGATAGGGGAGTTTATCTCAAGGTGTTTAACTTGTCAACAAGTCAAGGCGGAGTATCAAGTACCAAAAGTTCCATTGCAACCACTTGAAATTCTAGAATGGAAGTGGGAGCACATTACCATGGATTTCGTTACCGGTCTTCCCAAAGTTTCTCAAGGCATAAATTCGATTTGGGTCATTATTGATAGATTGACCAAGTCTGCTCATTTCTTACCGATACGAGAAACTTATACACTTGAACGTCTTGCTCGTATGTACATAAACGAGGTTGTAAGATTGCATGGTATGCCAAGATCCATAGTTTTCGATCGAGACCCAAAATTCACTTCAGCGATTTTGGGTTAGTTTGCAAAAAGCTATGGGCACAGATTTACGATTTAGCTCGGCATATCATCCTCGAGGCAGACGGACAATCGAGAGGACTATTCAAACTCTTGAAGATCTATTAAGACTCAGATCCTTGATTTCAAGGAAGTTGGGACAAGTTCTTACCATTGGTGGAGTTTTTCTACAACAACAGCAGGTTATCAAGCAAGTATTGGCATGACTCAATCGAAGCGTTGTATGGAAGAAAGTGTCGTTCTCCAATATCTTTGGGATGAGGTGGGTGAAGCAACGTTGTTGGGACCGAGTTGGTAATATGACTACTACGGAAAAGATTCAAACGATCCGTGAACGTATAAAAACCTCACAAGATCGATAAAAGAGTTATCCGATCTTCATCGAAAGCGTGGAATTCGATATAGGAGATCATGTGTTGTTACGTGTTGCTCCATGGAAAGGAGTTATGAGATTCGGAAAGAGAGGAAAGCTCAATCCTCGATTCATCGGTCCATTTTTAATGGATTGTTTGTTCCGCTGCAGTTAAACTTGATGGTTTTTATGTTGTATCAGTTTAACACTTTGTTTAAGGCTAATGATAATTTATTACTGCATTATCTTAGTCATAATATTTCTTCTTTGGGCTAGTTGAGCTCACCCTTTTTCTTTTTCTCTTCTTGAAATGAGAATATAAATCGAACGAAGTCGGGGAATGGAGTGATGGACCAGATGATAGTATTAGTAGTCCTCACTATTCTGTTAAATAGTGTGATAATAAATGTAATGAGGACTTATTATGAGAGTGGATATTGTCTATAAGACAATATTAGTATTAAAACTCACTGCTCATGTTGTATATTTAAGGTTGTATTTGTATTTCGTACCATGTATTTGGCGACTCGAGAATAGGTGATGTATATACCTATTTTGGGGGCGTCCACATTGAGTCGAGTACGCCACCGATTCCCACCGAGAATCGCCTCTCCGCAACATAAAGGCGCTGAAAGGGAACCTTTTGCTCCTCGGAGCATCCCAAGACATCAAATATCTTGGTGATCTGCTTTATCCATGCTTCCACCTTAAGTGGTTTGGCTTTTCAATAAACTCGGTGGTCCCGGCTCCTTGAATTTATTTAGCGATGTCCGTCGAGAGTTTTCGGTGTTTCCACCTACATTTTGGATGAGAGCCGCTCGCCATCTTGTTGCATGAATTGCATAAAGCCTCTAAACATTCCATCATTCATCATTTGGTCGGTGTTGTTGTTTGCATGAGGATTGTCGCCTTCTCGATGCACATTATCACGATTATTGATATGTGGTGAATCAATGGTCACTTTGTGCTCCATTCTTTATTCTCAACATTTTAGGATGTCATTTTAGATACCGCCACAAAACAAAGCTTAATTGACATATAACATATCATCCCTATATTCTGACCGACCAATTAAATACCAAATAAACTTAGGTAGGTCATACTAGCGAAGGAATTCCCCGTCTCTCCCCTCATAGTTGTATTCTCACATTTTAGCCAGGGATCATATCCCTAAGCTTTGATACCAACTGTGACGCCCCCAAAATCGGTATACATCACCTATTCTGAGTCGCCAAATACATGATACAAAATTCAAATACAACTTAATTATACAACAAATGTGTAAAATATTTGTTGAACATATGTCAGAAGTTTTAATACAAATATTGTCATCTAGACAATATACAAACTCAATGGGGTCCTCATTAAATTTATTATCACACTATTTCATAGAATAGTGAGGACTACTAATGCTATTATCGGACCATCACTGCTCCCCGACTAGTCCCCTCGCTACGTTCTCATTTCTCAAGAGAATAATGAAAGCAAAAGGGTGAGCTCAACTAGCCCCAAAGAAGAAATATTATGACTAAGATAATGAAGAATAACTTATTATTAGCCTTCAAATGTTGTTAAACCGATAAAATATAACAAACATCAAGTTTAATCTGCAATGAACAAGCAATCCATTAGAAGAGTCAAGTAGAGAATAAAATCTACTATCTTCTATGATTGAAAAGGTTTTCATGACTTTTATCATTTGAGACTCAAATTTTAATAAATAATCCACATCATCCTTGGACTACAAACCAAGGATATTCATTAATATCACAACCACAAATTATTCATCACTACTAGAAAATCACTTATAGCGATTTGCCATGAACCGTCGCTATATAAAAAAGACCGTCGCTAAAGTTTTAGCGAGCGACGGTCACGAACGTCGCCATAGAACCCGCTTCGGTAAAGCCTATATGACGACGGTCTTTTTTGGCCTATAGCGATTGATCACCAACCCTAGCTATAGGTCATGTCAAAATCGTGTATTTGCTTTCTTTACTAACGGTTCTTTGAGAGTTATTGCTACGGTCATGGCCGTAGCTATAGATGATATAGCGACGCCTTCGGTGACAAATCGCTATAGGGATGTGTTATATAGAACACTATAGCTACGATCGATGATTGGCCGCTATAGCCTTTTCATATTAAAAAAAAAATTAATAATGCACATTTATTCAACAAACACAAATACAATATAAAATAAAATATAAAAAATATTATATACATCATTTAAAATCATTCACATTACAACATTACAATATAAGAAGAGATATTTTACAACATTACAATCATTCACAATACAATCATTACAACATTACAATACAATATTTTAGTTACATCTAAAGAAGAGATGCTGAACTCGAGCAGCCTCAATAGTCCATATTCTTGGAGAAGCTTATAGATGGAGCCACCAGGAACATATTCCAAATATATATAAAGTTTATCATCCACACATTCAAAAATCACAAGTTTGGAGTAAGACTATAAAATTGAAGTGTCAAACGAAAATAATACTATTAGATGTGCACATTCTTCGCTTAACAACTACACTAGAACATTAAAACCCGGAGGAAATGGCAACAAAGACTACATATTCAAAGTAATCAAATTCCGAATATTTAAACCTTAAGAAACTTCCTTGTACAATTTACTCGCTAATGCAACATATTATCACAAGTGCACCCACAATTTGGAGTTTCGTTCTTTGTTGATCAAATGAGATCGGCCAATTAATCATGGGTATTCAATAAAGGCACCCACAACTACCTTAACCTGGTAAAATATAAAGAGAGTGAGAAAACAAGTATATGCATTCATGTGCGTATGCACTTATGGTACCTCTTCGAACTGCATAATGGACTGTGACCCCCCAGCAGAATCCAATGGAAGAATGTTATAGGGAGCATAAATTTCCTTCTTTGCTTAGACATCTTTTGCCGCAGCAATAATCTGTTTATCAAGTTATATATTGCTTAGCTCCCAAAAACAACTAACTGTCTGTTATAGATTCTTGATATACATAAATATACACCATACACCAACTAACTGGCTTGTTTATGGCTTGCTTCATTTTAACAAGTCCTAACTAATACTGCCTGCAATCAACAAGTTGTGAAGAAAGTACTTGAGGAAAACTGCAGACAGATTCAAAAGTTATATACTCCCTTGTATGTTATTATTAGAGCACTTGTGTTCCAGCAGAAGTGCATCTGTAGTAATTCCTGAAACCTAAGAGATCTAATTTTTTTTGCAACAGTAGTAATTCTTGCATCTGTAGTAATTCCTACAACACAAAACAGAAATGATCAGCGGACATCAGCTTGGAACTATCGTAAAAGCTTCAGAGACTGGTAATAGAGATTAAGATCAATGCCATCTACATTTCTACCCACTCTTGCCTTCAGTACTGCCTGGAATAAGAAAGTAAATATTAAGTTTAAACCACCCCACGACACACGAAACCAAACTGTAAATACAAAACCTTCATTTCCATTCAAAATAAACTGTTATCAAATGAAAGCAAGGATAATACACCAAATGTATGAAAATACAAAACCAAGGTCCGTCTCACTAATGTATGAAACTGTTTATAGTTTTCACATGAGCAAAATTATTCCTATATCTATCTATCTATGTATCAGTTTTAGTTTCATCCAACATTAATGGTACAAATGATTTTCAGTATTGTTGCTACGCACCATTAAAGTGTAACTAACAGAAATAAACTTAACCAACAAAATACTACTAATTCAATTACAATTACATACATACATACAAACTTGAACCATTTTTCTTGAACCTGTTGCACAAGTTGAAGACTATATACATACATACATATATATACTCCCTTGTATGTTATTATTAGAGCACTTGTGTTCCAGCAGAAGTGCATCTGTAGTAATTCCTGAAACCCAAGAGATCTAATTTTTTTGGCATCTGTAGTAATTCCTGCAACACAAAACACAATGGACAGTTTAACAATTTTTTTTAGAGTAGTTGCAGTTGAGATCAGCGGACACATGTATCTAAATACTTAAATCAAAACCTCATGCCTACGAAATTTGGTGCACTGCTTGTCATGTTGGTTCGTGAACGCATTGAGAATTTGCTTCTAGGTGTAGGAACCTGGATGTATCCGTATAAGCATGATTTAAATTTTAAGCTAGGTTTTAGAAGTTTGAGCTACCATCATTTGGAGATTCGAATAGAAAAGGTTAAATACTTGCTCAAGTGCAACAAAACATAATAATTTAATAAAGACAAAATTGCCAAATTACACAAAAATAAACAAAATCCCAGAACAAAGATTACTAATTTCTTATTAAAATTTAACAAAAAAATGGATTAGCTAGCATATAAAGTAACACCTACTGAGTTCAAATCATCAACCCACAATTCAATTCAAATTCAAAGGGAAAAAAAAAGACAAACTAAATTTAGGCATTATATACATACATAAAGATACTCACTTCGTCGAGCTTCTTGAGCTCATCGTCGATCTTAAAGACGCATCGAATCGAGAATCTTTCGATCCAATTTCAAAGACGGAACTCGAGGCTAGGGTTTTGTACAATGGGGCCATATCTCGCAACCAAAAATTGCAATTTCAAAACCCACAATTCAAAACAGTGCAATCAATAAATAAGAAATGACATAATTGTGAAAATAATACCGTCGACCACGACTACCGCTAAGACTTCATCACCGAGGCCAACTTTCTCGATATCGTAAACATCGGGCCGAAGTTAGCAGGAATAGCTTGTGAAGCTAACACTAGATGTGCTTGTTGTTTGCCATCTTCCCGATCCATGGTCGCTTTCTCTCTTAAAGTAGTTTTTCAAGTTTGGCTCTGGATTTGTTAGCTTGCAAGAAGGAGAAATAGAGCTAAACCTTGGTCTGGGTGGAGAGGAGGAAAATGATTTGGGGGAAAAGCGAAATCATTTGGGGGAAAATGGGAGGGTTTTTCCTTAAAAAATCATCTATACCGACAGCCGGATGATGACCGTCGCTATATATACCCTATAGCGAGGGTTCCGTTCTGACCGTCGCTATAGGTCGTCGTCATAGGTCAAATTTCTAGTAGTGCATGCACCACAACCAAGGATATTCGTTTATTCATCAATGGTCATGATCATGCCAACAACTGTCCATTAATGCACTAAGGTCAATGCGGACTTTTTCCACATCATTTGTAACATTACGGTCATGATTACACCGAATAATCCCTGGTCATAATCATACCAAGTCCATCTATGCACCATGTGCCGAGATGACTTTCAACATAATATAAACATGAGGATGATGACAATGATATAAGAATTCAATAAAACAAGTTCAAGAATTAATTTATCCAGAACTAATAATGTCCAAATTGCCAACATGATACTTCTTTCAGAGAGTAACACTCAAGAATGATCGAAGAATATTTCCATGAAAAGATATCTTGGATGAAGCACAAATATCAAGGATATTCCACTAATTTCATGGAGTATATAAGTCAAAACTTTAAGTGGCGAGTATAATAAAGAATGGAATTACAAAAGAAATCACCGAGCATAAGATAAACCGCATGCATGAAAGTTATTCCAAAAGAATAATAAATAATGGAACCGGTCATGCGTAACGAACAACATACGATGATATTCCAATAGAATAATAAATAATGGAACCAGTCATGCATAAACGCAATGTGATGGATATTCCAATGAATAATAAATAATGGAACCAGGTACATAAACGCACGCATCGGCAGGATGTTCCAATGAGAATAATAAACAACGGAACAAATTTCAAGCGTAAAACGCACGCATGGATGTTCCAATGAATAATAAATAATGGAATAATGTAAGAGTTTCACCAAGTATAGGGTATCCCGCGATACTGAGTTATTCCAATGAGAATAATAAAGAATGGAATAATAAAAGAATTTCACCAATAAGAAAGAAGGAATACCCTTAACGAGTACAACAATTAATATCCCTTACCGTAAAAGAAGAGTATTTTGACTGGTAGGGCGAGGATATACTCAAAGAAAACTTGCACTACACTCAAAGCTTTCTTAAACTCTAAAGAAATACGCTCAAGATTATAGAAGAAGAACTCTCTCTATAGTTTCTCTCTCTAGAGTTTCAGTGAATTCGTAAGAAATAATGAAGGAATGAGCTTCTATTTATAGAATAATGGACTGCATAGTAACTAATTCATGAATGGTCCAGATTGATTTACTTTAAACGGACGGTCCAGATTGGTTTACAATAAAATATAATATATTCTATTTATAATCTAATAAAACGAATAACTTTATAAAAGTATTATGTTTTATATAAAAAGATTTTACTATACAAACACTATGCATGCACTATGCAAATACTATGCATAATAAAATATAATATATTCTAATTATTGTCTAATAAAATAACTAATTTTATAAAAGTATTCTATTTTATATAAAAAAGATTTTACTATTAGTCTAATAAAACGAATAACTTTATAAAAGTATTACATTTTTATATAAAAAGTTTTTACATTTTATTACATTAATAATACTAATAAAACAAAACTCATCATCATTATTATAATTCACAATATTAATCGCATCAGTCGTTTCCCGGAAAGATGGGCTTTCAATAAAGATTTCTCCCCATTGGCCGCCGCAATTAGGTGACCAAACCTCTCCTTGATGTAACTTCTGACATCGTTAATATTGCAAATAATAATATTAATAACTTTGTCATCTCAATTATTGATTATAAAATATTGACAATAATTGAATCAAATAACGAAGATACTACGCAAAGAATTATCGTAATAATAATTGAACAAAACCGAGTGACTTCTCACGTAAGCATCAATAATCAATACCGTGCTACTTATGCAACTACGCCAGACATCGCATTTTTAACACTCGAGTGTTTCAACAGATTAACAGTAAAACTTTCATCGTTATTTTCATATAAAGTATTTTTGTCGCTTTTTCAATCCGACAATAATTAAGTTAATGGGTCCAATAATAATTGTGTCGTTGTCATACGAATATTCCCCGTTAAAACGAATATTCCCAGACCAATCGAATATTATATAACAACTTGCGTGATTTTGCAAAATTTATAAATATTACCCACAACTATAACATTATATCAAATTCATTCCATAATATTCAAAAATGATATTTATAGAAAATTCATCTTTATTCATAAAAGTTGGGGTCTTACATCATTAGTCCAAAACTAGTTAAATGGGTAACTCTGATTGACCTAAGAAAATGAGACAAGTTAGGAGAGAAAAAAAAAAGAAAAGTTGAATTAAGAAAATTTTGCAAGGTCATGGAAATGAAACACCTGCTAAGAGTTGTGTCACTTATAGTACACGTGTCATATGAAGTTAATTCTGCGAAGAGCGGTGCCTAGAGCGAAGATTAAATATCCTACCCATGCACAATGACCATGGATGCTTAAAAGTTTTCTTGCGATTTCATAACTTATTAAATAAAAATTTCGTCAAAATAAAAAATTATACCTAGAAGATAGCGATTCACAATTTCCTTAGGAAAAATTCATTTTCATACCCAATTTCAAGATCTTTAGCGATAAGATAAAAGCTCAGCGAATACAAGCATTCAATTTCATGAACTTTAATTTCATATGCCTTGTTGACAAGATTATATTAATCCTGATGGCCCAAGATGTCAAGCTGTTGGCACATTTTGTTTGTCTAATGTGCAGGATATTGCTCACTCTTGACGTGGTCAACAAGACAAGTTTCTTATATAAATCCCTGGTAACAACATGTGAAAGGGCTGGGGCATTTTCGGATTCAGTTTAATGGATTGAGTGTACGGCAGGACCAAATTTCTCATCAAAACAAATGAGATGACTTCTGAAAGAAATTATAATGGCATAAGCTTGTGACGACAAAATAAGGGAAAAATTCCTTGAAGATCCTTAACCGAAAGAACCAACACCTCGTTTGTAAAACAATATCAAAAGATCACACAGGGGTCAATCCTAACTCACAATTTATAAATGCAAATCCATGACATATAGTGCATGCATCATGACATATGTAGTAAATGAAAAGCATTATACTTACATCTCGGCGAAATACATAAAACTGTATACATCAAATGTCATCTCTGTCCTATAAATAAAAGTAAAAAGTACAGGGAAATGGAGCACAACCACCATCTGCTAACTAAAGGTCTAACGAATGAAATCTAAATCATCAAACATGTCAACATGCGCCAAGTCCTCAAAAGTTGAGGCCTCAACATCGAAGTTCAAATCAGGCAAAAAAAAGAACGGCCGCACCCTCCAGGACGTCCCGACACTCGTGTCATCGATCCAGTTGAAAGTCACTAAGGAAATAGGGTACATTTTACCAACGTACCAAAAAGAAACTCCAAATCGCCTCAAAAAGGGTGAGAGATGTTTCTACATCTAGTCAATTCAATTAAGCATGTGCATCAACCTAGGACAATAGACTCCTTAGGATAAATTTAGATCATCACATCAAACATGGTCTGCACATGTGCAACCGCGCTATATCAGTATAGATCTCCATTAAAAAAAAAGTTTAGCATGCATCCCCTGTAGAGTTAAATATGCGTACACATTAAATATCTAAACTCGAGAAAATTTCGTCGTTGTAAACTACCGTTTGAGTAGGCATCGAGATAGTCCGGTGATCTACCATTGTCAACTACCAGCAGGGTAAGCACTGTTGTCAACTACCAGCATAGACATCGGAAAGGTCCAATGATTTCAAAACATCATCCCCAGCTGAGATGTAGAAAACATCTCAGTTTATCTTTATCAAACAAGCATTGGAAATATCGACAAAAATCAAACCACCAGTATAAGTATTAGCATCACTAATGGAAGTCAAAACCATTGAAGTCAACACCAACATAGGCATCAACAACACTGATGAAAGACAACCATTGGAATCAACCCCAACATAGGCATCAAAAATCGGTAATGGTAAAGCAATTGCGAAACGATGTGTAAAATGCGATGTGCGAAGTGCGAAATGTGATTTGCGAAGTGCGATTTGATAAAATATTTATCATTCATCATACCATTCATTGTATTGCATCATTAAATTTATCTTGTCATATTTCAAGTGTCTAGTAAATCTTTATCATGTTTATTCCATTGCATTGTATAAACATGATAAAGACAGGCATCTGTAGACACTTCAATTTTTTTCCCTAGTACAACAACCATCAACAACTGAGACAGCCCAGTGGAACATTAAATCAACCTTGGAAATCAACCCTAAGAAAAAAAAAAGTTAATAGTAGTCAAACCCCGGAGAGGGCCTCGAGGGACAACCAAAAGCCACTTTAACCCCGGAGATAACCTCGGGTGGGAAAAATGGGAGTGTTGCCAACACAACATAAGACCACAGACATGGAGCTGTAGACATGGTCATCAAGAGACATCACAACAATCCCGAGTGCAAACTACTCAAACACAGCTCAGTGGATTGCATGCGAAGACCTAGAAATGCTATTCTAGTTATGGACCCACCTTCCTGGATTTGGAAAAGGGCAAGCCATATGTCATTCTGTAGCTCTCGAAAAGAGCTTTCCGGAATGGTATGGCACATCTTCATCGGATTCTTGGATTGCAAGTTATGAAGGTTTCAGTAGATAACAAACGTTAAATGAGGGAACATACTTCGAGGTAGCGGGGCCCACCAGTGGCTGCCGCGGGTCTACCTACGGCTAGTTGGGACTGTAAATACAACACCCCCCCAGCTCATTTTCAAGAGTTTTCAGAGAGAGAAAAGGCTCAGTAGAAAGAAAATTTGAGGGTTTAAGAGAAAAACAACTTAAATCATGCTCCAAATTCTGTAAATCTCTATTACAAACAATTATATATATATATATATATATATATATATATATATTTCAACATATCAAGTTTTAACTGATGGAAATCGAGTTTAAAGGCGCCTAAAGTCGTTCGATAGCAGTTCTCGTGCCAGAATGTAAGATATCTTCAGATCTACTTTCTTTTTGTTTCATATATATATATATATATATATATATATATATATATATATATATAAGTGCTATGTATATATTTAGTAGTTAATATTGGTTAGATCTAACTTTTTAATCGTTCATGTCATGTAAATAGTCAATATTTGCGTTTTATTGACTAGATCTATACTAGATCTAGCTTTTAACCGATTCAAAAGTTATAAAACTTGAACCTAGAAGCTAGAATGGCTAAGATATGTATAGATCTAGTTTAATTTCTAGTTTTGTAAATATTTAGCCACCATGTGACCCTAGATCTGTATCTAGAGGAAACAGGAAGCCTGTTTACTCGCGTACAAGGATTTGATTTATAAATCCTTTGTTTAGCGAAGTTTAAAGTTAAATGTACATATTATGTTTAAATATGCATTTTGCAAGTTCTAATTGATATCCTATGAGCCTAGGAACCACAGGGTTGAAGGTTCAATCAATGGATCTACATTCGGCTCCCATGATGGACTTGTTTAAGTTGTGCAGTTAGCTTGCGACCCCTTGTACATGTAATCTTGGGCCTTAAAACGGTTATCCGTATTTAAGGCCCCGATATAGTGAAATCATGGTTTGTGGTGCTCGGGTTTACTTTGATGGCTTTAATGCCCATATATAAGTAACCCGACACTTGTAGATAATATTTACATACTGTCAAAGATGCTTAACATATTAAATAAAATCAAATCAAGCCAAATATGGAATAAAATGGAAGTATCAAAAGTCTTAATTCTTATTTGAGCAAAAGGGTTTGAAAATCAGATTTCAAAACTTCACTTTTATATGTTTTATCTGTTAAAAATGAACTTTTATGTAAATTAAACCATTTGTACATAGGTCCAAAGAGGCATAGCACTACTTTCAAATAAAGCAGTCAAACACTTTTGTATATTTAATCTCACACACAAACACAAACGCACACATACTTCAATGCATAGGGAATAAAAAAGTAGCGGTAACCGTGTATCACGGAAGTCGGGGGGTGCCTAACACATTCTCCTCACTTAAGCAAGCCCCCGAACTCTATGAATCTCAAGTTCCAGACCAATTAAATGGAGTCACATATTGGGCCATATTGCGAAAACATTTCAAAACTCGGATAAGTTGATACATCTATTTAAGCTCATATCAAATGGCGGCTCTGTCTAATTCGACCCAAACCATTAAAATCAATCTTTTTCAAATCGTCTACATTTATGTCGGTCTTTTTTAAAATCACACCTTTAAGAGAGATAAAATCAAACATAGCAAAAATCTATAGGGTTGAAAATACGGTAATAAAAATTCCCGGCGTCAACAGAAATTAATTTATAAAGTAATATTTTCTACGGCAAGAAGATCAACTCCTATTATTTTTCCAAAAATTAACTTTCACAAAAAGGAGCAAAAAGATTTTTAAAAATAAAGCTTTATATTTAACATGCACGGGACATTAAATTATTTATCTATGTATGTATGCTCATCCGAAAATTGAATGGGAATTAAAGTGCATATGGCATTTGACTATTAAATGAATTAAAGGCTTAAAAGCCTTAACATGTGCTGAGACAATCAAATTGAGACAACCTCCTTTGTATTATCCGAAGCATATTTTGGGAAGTTTTTGAATTCAACATGTGCCTAATAAATGCAAAAACTAACTAACTTATATAATGGGCTAAAAATGGAAGTTGTGGCATTTGTTGGGCAATCCGCGTGAGAATTCTTTTGCTTCATCCAAACCCTTCATTTTTTATCAAACAAATCTGAGCTATTGATTTTAAATAAAACTTTCAAGATTACCTTTATGTCCCAAGATAAAAAAACTATAAATAGGAGGTTTTTCATTCACTTTCATCTTGTTAATTCACTTACAAAAAAAAACTTACTCTCCTTAATTGCTTACATATTCTCTATCTCTAAAAAGTTTTATCTCTTATCAAATTTCTAATCATTTGAGAAAAAAAAAATTGATCTAAGTATTTGAGATAAGTTATTTGATTTGATATTATTTGTATTATCTCTTGCTTATTAAGATTTATAGATGTACAACTATAAATTGTTATACACAATTATATTTATCTATATTTCATCTATTTATCATATAAAAAGTCGATTACTTTAATTTAGACTATTTTGGAGATATTCCTCTTAAGTGAGTGAATTAGCCGAATAAGTTCTCAAAGTCCTAAGTGGCCTTTTATTAGATACAAGTTATTTATATAAATATCGTAAAATAAATCAAATAATGGGATGCGTATACATTTCGATAAGAGTGTGAATTATCCGAAAGGTATTTTAAATCCTAAGTGATCGATCGAAAATATTTATTCAAATTCAAATTGTGAAACTATAAATTTGATCAGTACTTAGATACCGATACAATTTGAATTTATTCACTCTTGAGCAAATGATAGTGTTAATTTATTCAAACGGTCTTTAAAATCCTAAGTGGCCATATTTATAATTATTCACATAGTAGATAAAATATATTATTATATATTCTTTGAGTTAAACAAATATATTTGTTATAACGAGTATTGTTTAACCGATTTATTCATTATACTTGATAATTGTTAATAACAAGTATCCGAACATAAATTAATTTATAGAATACTTGTTGGATAATATCTAAAATTAAAGTTATAATTTGTTTAATCCATAGAAACACACACTTTATTATAAAGAATAATTAATTCTTTATAAAATTGCATTAAACTATATATCTGTTTATATATAAGCATTTTTGAGCTAAACTAAAATTGATTTATTTGCTTAATCAAGATGCATATTTACACAAGTATAAAAGTTACATAAACTTTATAACCGAGTATAAATTTACATCTGCTTTCATAGAAGCAAATTTCACATATATAAAGGTCATCGAACTTTTATATAATTACTTGATCTCTAATTGCTATATGCTTATTTTAGAAGCATATCTTTGTCAAAAACTTTTGTAAAAAGAAAAAGGGTAGAGTTAGTTTATTTTATGTAGCTATGAGAAAGATAAGTAATTCTTCGACTAAGACAAGAGTCTTAGAGAGGTTAGTTGGGAGTTGGGTATCTAATGAACTTATGAGATGAGGAAGAGGTTCTGGTTCTAAGATCAGATCATAGAATAGAACTGAACTCAAAAGAAAGGTACAAGTAAGCTTGAGGAGGGAGTTGAAAACTTGTTGTCCAAGATAGTTAGTTGACCTCATTTTGAGTCTGGAGGTGGGAGTTATGCCTTTTAGAAGGAGACTAGTCAAAACTGCCAAAGTAGAAAATTATTTCGGGTAGGGACTTTTGTGCCACTGTTTTTCTGAAAATGAACCTGAAAAAAAAATTCTGCCCAAGGGAATTTGTAGTAGATGTTACAAGGAATAATAGGACATGAGAACGAACTAATTCCGACTTATAACGACCAAGTTATGAGGTTTGAAAGGAGGGGGGTCAAAACAGTCAAGAAGTACATGTTGTACAACACAGCTCAACTCGGTGCATGTCGAATCATGTCGAGGGGTGCCGTGCAATGTGGTGCACATCGGGGCTTGTTAGGCGACATTGTGTGGCGTCGTGTGTGTCGGGCGTGTCACGGGCATATCGAGGTGCCGTGTCGCGACGACATGCGATATTTTGACAATTGTTCTAAAATATTCCAACTTAAAAATAAAAATAGTAAGATTAATAATAATAATAATACAAATAATAATAATAAATATTATAAAATGAATATTAATGGATATAGACCATCCTAGGGAGTGGATAGGAGGGTTGTGGCATTCCCGAACGCCGCAACGCCTTAAGACGTTTTTAAAAATGATTGTTGCGTTAATTAAATTATAAAATGCAAACAATGTAAAATGAGTAATAATGCGATATAAGCCAATATGTGGAGTTTTTATGTGACTAACTGACATATTATTTATTATTAAATGTGTAGGATAATTGAAGAGCATTTTTAAAGTAACTAATAAAGAACGCTTCAAGCAAGTATTCTTAAACTCTTTCGCGAGTTTTATTTCCACAATTTATATTATTGTGCGAACCTTTTAGCTTCCTTTACAGATTATATTAAAATGTCAATTTACACAGTATTCATATACGATGTGAAATCAAAACTTATGAAATAATTTTTATAAATTGCACAAGGTATTCAGTATGCTAAAAGTCCATGTTACTTAAAGATTTAAAGTTCGATATTTTATGAATTATTATAAAATTACGTCGATGTCTTGTTGTTTTGGCTAGACACATGTTAAGACATGATTTGAATTTATTAAATTCTTAAAAGCTATCTAAACCAAATTAAATTGGTAAAGACTCTAATTTAAGTCTAACATAAACAACCCTATTATTAGGGGGACTTTTGGTCGAATTTCCAACTGGCCTTCGCGGTGTAAAAGTAAATGCAAATAGTCATTTAAAATAAATATGTTGTGTACAACATAAGTACAATAGGCTGATCCCTTAACGTACTTAGAAAATGACGGTTACATGTGAATTTATGTTAAACCTTTTATGAAAAAGAAAATGTTCAAGGTCTTTTGGTCGCTCAGTATGTAGTTTTAAGAATGTTAAATGAAAAAGGGAATTTATTATTATTATTCCTATTTATCCGAGATAGTCACAATTATTAGTCAGTATGAAAACATGATTCTTGATTTTGTTGTTATTCAACTGTTATATTTGCTGATCTTGTTAACTCATTCTTACTTTATATAAAAATGTTTTCAGCTAAGCTCGAGCGAGGCGAAAGCTCGGGCAAGAAAGACAAAGGAAGAGGAAAAGTTATAGAATAAAAGATATTATGTAATAGTTTAAGTTATGAATGATATATAAGTAGAATGATGTAATAATTATTATATTATGATGCTTCCAAACTTGTAAAGGTTTTAGAACCTGGGAAGTTAGATTAATACGGTTTGTAATAATTTAATAATTATCTTTCTGTCTTTATGATTATGCCTAGCGGTTAGTACCGTGATGCAACATTGTTGGAGTTTAAAGGTACCCAAAATTGGGGCCGTCACAGTAATTGTGATGAATTATCAAACATACTTGTTATTGGCATCTTTTAACAACAATTGCAATCATGTCATTGTATTTTTATTTTTTATCTTGATGAATCAATAGTAGATAATTATTTGCTTTTGATAATTTAAAAGTTTTTATATATCCGTATTTGTAACCGCATCCGCACTACATGCACAAGGTGCATGTGATTTTTAAATATAGTATCCACATATATGTGGATGCGGATGTGGATACTACTTGCATCCGCACCAATCCGAACTACATTCTCTTCTATTTGTCAACATGAATGTATATCGTTTTCTTAAATTATTTGTAAAGAAAAGAATAAATAACACTTGAAAAACCATATAAAATGAGATAATAGATGAGACAACAATGAGGACGGAGAGGAATTGGACCGACTTAATTCTACTAATGATTCAGAAGTTTTAGAGCATCTAACAATGTGCCCCTAAACCTACGCACGTCAAGCTTTACATTCTGTTCCTCCAAGTAAACAAAATTAAATACATCTCATCCTTTTTTATGCAAAGAAAAATGATCATTAATAACTTCATGATGAAGTGAATATTTTTGTATCAAA
This sequence comes from Panax quinquefolius, assembly GCA_020205615.1. Lineage (NCBI taxonomy): Eukaryota > Viridiplantae > Streptophyta > Magnoliopsida > Apiales > Araliaceae > Panax > Panax quinquefolius. Next base: position 132,726,753 of record CM035172.1, on the reverse strand, counting down.
GAGCTTTTTGTCACCTTAATCTTATACCCTAAATACCTTACTTCCATATCTATGGCAAGTTCTCCAAAATAACTCATAGCAAGCTCATCAATTCCCAATGGAACTATTTGAATTACAACAGCATTATCCGGTAAAAAACCATGTTAGTTAATCCAGCTCCATGAACTCCCATCCAGAAGCGGAACTAGGGGGCGGGCGGGGGCATCTGCCCCCGGTAGCAGGCGGAGGCAGAACTGGGGGCGGCGACGGGGACGGGGACGGGGGCGGGGGGCGGCCAGCCAGCCACTGCTGACTGCTCCGGGCCTTTCGGTGGGGAATTTTGACAAAAGCTTTTGAATTTAGATGGCGGTCGCTGGTTTAGGAAAGGAAGAGATAATGGAGAGGAGAGAGAAAGTGATGATGATGATGTTTGTAATGAGTTTGAAATTACTATTTAAATAAAATTAGTTTTTTAATTTTAACCCATGCCAGGCGCATGGCTAATTTGTTTTATTTAATATAATTAATATTTATACATATTTAAGGTGTTAATTAATGTTTTGAAAAAAATTAGTAAGATTTCCTTATAACAATGATTCAAGTAACAACCATAACACAATAAAAAATACAAAAAATAAGGATAAAAATACATGGCTGAACCATGTACCGGTAGGTGTGAAATTTGTCTTTTAAAATTGTGCATATGTTATGTTTGATAAATGTTCTCTAAGAGGTTGTCAAGCATAAATAAGAAGATTTGGTCAAGTTTGTGATTAAGAAATTCTTTATACATGTTTTATAAAGTAAGTCAACTTGTTTTGGTTGGGTGAGCCAAAACAAGTTTGTAAGAATTGAATGAGTTAGGCTATGTTGAAAAACCTGCTGTTTCAATTTAGTAGCTTTTAAATTTTATAAAACCTATCTAAGATGCTTGTTTTAGTAGGTTTATATTTTTTAAAAATAGTATGATATGCCTTCTACAACATATTAAACGTTGGTTTATATTGGATGTACGGTTTGAAAGATAGAAAATCTCAAAGTAGCTACTATTGGATGTTAGAGTTCTTTCAATTAATTGATTTTTTTATTTACCGCTTAATATACTTTCCATTTTTTTTCAATCTAGGTCAAAATCAAACCAATAAGGACCTTAACTCCGCTTCTCTCTCGCATTGCAAGACCCACACGTCGTCATTTTCAGGACCTTTCTAGAATCGCCTCAAATTTTGATCCCCTCAAATTTTGTTACGGATTCGCCATCGCTTCCCATCAAAACATCACAAGAATTCACTAATTCCACAAATTTTGATAAATTAGTTGAAAACTTGCATCAACAAAAATAATCTTGTACCCCAAACTTTGAGCCATTTTAGTAACTTCCCCTTCATTCATTAGTATACGAGATTTTGATCTTTTCCTCGATATGATCATCAAACGAGACTTTTCAATTCCACCATTTTTGCACTTTGATCGCAGTTTTTCTCCCCAACGAGTAAGTCAATCTTAAGAAGTGAATGAAATCTTTCATAGGAAACCCCTCGCCATCTTCTGATGTGTCAATGCCTAGCTCAATGCCTAGCTCTTTGCGAGTTTTAATGCCAACAATCATAGTTCTATAACACTTTGTTCCTTCCTTCTGCTTCTTTATTAATATCAATAACATCATATCTTGATAATTTGTCAAGAATTCTGCAAAATTTAGAAATCCACCAAGATTTGTAATTGGTAGCACGGAAATGTACTTCACCATCAATTTTTTGTGGCGTTAAAAATAATGGAATTACTATATCAGTAAAATCATGGAAATGGTTACCAGAATATCCTCCAAGAGAGAAAAGAATTGTTGGAATGCTTTGTTTTTTAGTGAAAAATTATATAAATTGTGAAAATTAAAAAATTGCGAAAAAGTTTAAGAATACTTGTCTGAAGGGTTCTTTATTAATTACTTTAAAAACGCCCTTTAATTTTCCTACACATTTAATTAATAATAATGTAGCGCCCCCAAATCCGGGCCCCTTGAACCTCGGACCTAGTGTGTCACGATACATCATCTTCATACATACTCTATAAACTAATGCGGAATTATAAACATAATTTGTTTATACAATAAGTTCTATAACATTTCCCAAGGTCTACAACCTTAACTTACATACGTACCTTTAAAATCTTTAAAAAGTTTACAGAAATAATTTACATCAGATAACTTAATAGTTAGATCGAGGTGCACAATAATCTACTCTTGTACTTGTCATTGCCTCTGTCTTTCTTCGAACGTTCGTCTTAACTGAAAATATTATCATGATATACCAAAAGTGAACAACTACTTTGCTCAACAAGTGTAAGTACAAAAAGGATATATCATGATTGAAAATGAATAAGCTTTCAAGTTTTCAATAATGTATAATAATTGTGAAAGAACATGAATCAAATTTCAATAATTGAATAACTGAATCAATAATGATGAGTGGTCAACAATGACCATGAACAATTTAACTAAATCTTATGGTAATCAAGGTGATCAGCCTTTCATACCTAATGAACATATACAACATGCACTAAGTGCGAATCAATAATCATATATGTAGAATAATTATCAATAATTAATCCACTAGCATACTTAATTGAAACATAATAACTCGAGTTTGAGTTAGGAGAACTTGCATTGACTGTCGATTATCGCTAAGCAGTCTAATTTAATATCTTATGAAAGACCTATATTTATAAGATTAATCTTTCAATCAGTATAACATATCATGCCTCGTAATACTATTACTTCATTAATAATTTAGCTAACATTTAGCCACATAATCAATAATTCAATATCTCATTATCATTATTATCACTCAATCATTATCTTAAAACTTCTGTCTAATATTATTAATCACTTAATAATATTTCATTCACTTCTAAATAATCACTTCATAATATCTTAATCGTTTAGAAATATTATTAACATTTTAATAATATTTTAATCACTTATCCAATCTTAATCATTTCCAAATATTATTAAATATTATTAATCCTTTAATAATATTTTATTCACTTGCAATTATTATTAACACTTTAATAATAATCTTAATCTTTACAAATATTATTAATCCTTTAATAATATTTTAATCATCTAATATTATTAATCATTTAATAATATTTTAATCATTATCTAATATTATTAATCACTTAATAATATTTTAATTCAACTTTAATATAATATTATTAATCATTTAATAATATTTTAATTTAACTTTACTCTAATATCATTAATCATTTAATAATATTTTAATTTAAATATTATTAATTACTTAATAATATTTTAATATAATATTATTAATCTTTTAATAATATTTCAATCATTTATTATACTTATAAATAATTTAATTAATTGTTTACCCTTTACTATGACATTTATTTAACAAACCTAAAATGTCATAAATATAACATTTCATCAAAAATGACCAAACTACCCTCTATAAATCTAATTTCTTCATATCAAAGGTTTTTGGTCAAAAAAATTACGTTTTTACCCTTTCTAACACTAAATTACTTATTATACACATTTATCCACAACTCAACCACTTACTTGAAAAAATACCAAAAAAGTTTCAAAAGTTTTCCTTTTTTGGGAAATATCAGTACATGGTATCATGATGAACATATAGTTTTTCTGGAATTTTTCAGTTTCGTTTATTATGCTTAAAATGCCCAAAACAGTCGGATCTTGTAACAATTTTCATGAAGTAAGTTTTGTCCAAAAGTTCTGAAACTTTCAGGGGATGTTCTAATTATGTATATGTACTTCCTGTAAACATTTCACTATTTTTGGAGTTACACACTAAGAGTTATTCCCTTTTACTTTTTAAGTAGTTATTTCTCGTAAAATTCATAACTTTCATCCTACACATCCAAAAATCTCCATCTTTGGACAAGATGTATTTAACTCATCATACTATCATACCGAAATTTTCAGAATTTTTAAAGCAGAAAAAACTAGCGAAAATACCCCTGCAAAAATAGGCCAGAAATTGTCCTTTTCAAACTTTTTGTTTTTGCTGGACAGTCTTGACATAAACAGCTGCCAAGACTTGAAAAATCATCATTTTTGGGTTCTACCACTTGGGTTTACTATTTAACTTACACACCTAGTACCCCTCTTTGACGGATCGCAAAAACGATGTGTAGATCTAAAATGGTAGATGATCAAAGTGGAGAAAAAGTTTTCTCAAACTTTTGAACATAGTTTTCTATTTTTTCCTTTTGATCAACTTTTAAACACTAAAATATGTAAGATTCATACATGAAACACTAAAAAACATGTGGATTAAGGGTTTTGGACTTCAAGAACATAAGTCTTATTTGTAAAACCAACAAAACAATTAAACAAAGCTTAGATTTAGTGTTTATACCTTGTTTTATGGGGCTACTTTTCTTGATCTTCCAAAATAGGAAAGGAACTTAGGGTGCATGAACTTCAAAATCCCTTCCTCTCTTCCTTAAGGGGCTGCCCACTCTCTCTCTTCTCTCCTTTATTTTCTTTCTTTTTTTCTCTTTTTGGAAGAAATGAAGAAAATAACATAAACTTTTTAATTGAAATGTAAGGAAGGGTATTTATAGGAATTCAAGACCAATGGCAAAATGGTCTTTAACCATTACTAGGGAAGGGCAAGATGTTCTTTAAGTCATCTCAAGAAAATTTTCTAGAAATTTTCTCATAGGATATATTAGTCATAATCTATTTTCTTCAAGGACAAAATTGTCATTTCATTATAATTAGGAAATTCTTAGAAATTTCCTCCAAGGACGCCATGGTCATTACCAAATTTCTCTTGGGGAAAAATAGTCACTTCTCCATTACTAGGAAACTTCCTAGCAATTTCCTTCCTAAGGCACAAAAGTCATTAACAATTTTCTTTTGGGCAAAATAGTCATTTCCCCACTTCTAGGAAATTTCCTAGACACGCCCTAGTGGGAACCACCATCCTTGACTTCTCCCAATTTAATATTTTTGGGTTCTATTAAATTATCATTTAAGAAATATTCTTTATTCCTTAGCATATTCCTTAAGATATTTTCTTAAGTTTTAAATATTAGGTTTTCAACCCTAAGGTTTTTCTAACTCGCACAATTCTCCCTTAACTTTCATAATTGACTTCCATACTTTATTAAGTTAGCAAAATGTCCATTTTGCCCTTTCGTACAATTGATTATGGTTTAATTCTCGAGCTATGTCGGTAACCCGATTTCTTTTTATTTCTCTTTATATAATAAATAAATATATACACATATTTATAATATATGTATCTATTAAATCACATACATATTCTTCATAAGTCACAAAGTATCATGAATAAATAATTAATGTGACCTAATATTCTTATATGATTAATTTAATTAATCATTTCTCTTGCTAAAAATATATAGTACATCACTAAATATATATATGTACATATACATATACACATTCACTTTATCCTTATAATATCTCTTTCATTGAAATTTATTTTCTTAATAATTTTTCACATATATCATTATAAAATTTCTTACATAATCGCTTTCATCGATTAATTCATTTAAATATAAATTTATCATAATACCTTATTCTTAATATACCTTCAAATACACATATAAATCCATTCTAGGGTTTTGTATTTTTCGTAACCCATATTTTCTCACATTTATTCTTTATCTTCTCATTTCTTACTCTTCAACATTTCTATCATTGACATTTAATTTTTTTTTTTACATTACTTTCAAAATATGAAACCATATAGGTTCTTTTTTTAAAATTTTTTTAATCAGTCCTCTATTTCCAATCTAGGTTTTATTCTTTAACATTTAATTTAATTATTCAAGATTCTCTAAATTTTAGGGTTGTCACAAATAATATGACAATTAGTCACATAAAAACTCCACATATTGGTTTATTATTACCCAGTTTATGTTGTTCGCATTTTATAAATTAAATAGAGCGACAATCTACTTAAAAGCGTCTTACGGCGTTGAGAATGCCACAACCCTCTTAACAACTCACTAGGATAGTTTATATTCCATACTATTTATTTTATAGAATTTATTATTATTATTATTTTAAAGTTGGAATATATTACAACAATTGTAAAAAATATCGCATGTCGTTGCAACACGTATGGCACGACTACATGCCCATGACACGCTCGACACACATGACACCACTCAACGTTACCAAACATGCCACGATGTGCACCACATCGCTCGGCATCCCTCAACATGCTTCGACATGCACCACGTTGTGTGACGTTGCATAACATATCTTTAATTGACTGTTCTGACCCTCCCTCCTTCCAACCCTCATAACTTGGTCGTTATATGTTTAGTCCGTTCTCGAGTCATTTTCTTCCTTATAACATCTACTACAAATCTCCTAGGGTGGAATTTTTTTTTCCAAACCCATTTTTAGGCCTAAATAGTGGCCCAAAAAATCTCATGACAACTAACTCTCTGTTTTTGACAGATTTGACTAGTCTTGTAAGACCCCGAAATTTTTTTAAATAAAAAGGAATTTCCTTTATTTATTATTTTGAAATAGTAAAGGTTGATTTGATTAATGTGGATAGTTAAGGGTTAAATATGCAAATATTTCAAATTAAGCAAGTGGTTATAAAATATTCATTATCGCTTGGGAATATTCGTTTGGTCGTGGAATATTCAAATGCTGTCGGGGAATATTCGCGATGACCACGTAGTGACCATGTGTGGGCCCCATAACGGAAAGCGATTGGATGAAGAAAACGACAAATATAAGTTGTTTTTTAAATAACTAGCAGCGTAGTTATTCAAGATTATCTTGTTGGAATACCCGGTGGTTAAAAAAAAACACTAATACGCGTTGTTGAGCGGTTGTAATACCAGTATTGCACCAATTATTGATTCTTACGTAGAAGAAGGCACTACTCAATAATGGTTACTGATAATTATTATTCAAAGATTTTATTGAGTTAATAATTCTTTGCGTTGATATTTTATATTCTTTGTTGTTTCAATAATTGTCATTACACAAGATTTTTCTTTATCGAAGCAATAATTCATATTATCTGAATAATATTATTAGATAACATTATTGGCAATGTCTAGAAAGTTCGTCTAAGGAGAGGTTTGGTCACCTAATTGCTACCAAGAAGAAGAAATTCTTATTGGAAAGCCCCCTCTTTCCTGGGAACTGCCTGGTTGTCAATATTGTGATTCTGTAATATTATTTGTGAATAATTAATTATTGATTCATATGATGAGAAAAATATTGATTTTATGTGGATATAAATGGAGAAAATTTTTATAGTGACAATTGTTAAAAATTGAAAATTTATCTTTTTCTGATAAAATAATTCATTTAAATATATTATTTTAATAATATATTAACGGTGATATTTTTACAATGAATGTGGGATATATGAGTATACGAGGAGGAAGAGTATTTTTGTTGCAATAAATGTTTAAAACATGTTAAACATGTCGGTGGACCCCATTTATTGACTGAAATTTGATTATAGCCTGTAAAATCGCCTGTTTGTGGATTTCGGTCGATTTCTGTTTGGAATTTGGAAAAACTTTCTTCTGCAAAGTTGTAGAGAATTGAATTTCCTATAAAAACTCGCGAGATTCGAATTTTCTGATGAAAGGGCTATTTATTATGAATTATTGAAGTTCCGAAGCTCCGAAATAATTGATTTTTGGGAGTTTAAATTATTTTTGTTAAGAAAAACGTTTTTGTATTTTTTTGGACATCATTAACATGTGTGGCTGGTGTTTTGACCAAAAGGTGGGCTAAGGAAAATTTGTATAATTATATTAATATTATATTAAATTTTACGCTTTTGTTCTAAGCATTTTCCTATAAATAGGTGCTTAGGTTAGAATTGAAAATCACACCGTAAACTGAAGTTTCTCTCTATTTTCTCTCGATATTTTGAGCGTATTCTTGTGAGTATTTTGAGTATACTTTGAGTATTGCTAGACGGTGCAAGTTCCCTTCAAAGACTATAACCTTGATTCTAGCTAAGTAATCTTGTCTTTCGAGGTAAGTGGATATTATTTTTTGTAATGATATTATTTCTTCAATATCATTATGCTAAAATGTTGATCTGAAGTTTTATCAAATTTGGAACTTTTTCATGTCGGGGTTACTATTTATGGGTTACTATTCATGAGTTACTATTCACGAGTTACTATTTATGAGTTCTTATTCACGAGTTACTATTCACAGTACTATTCATGAAGCGTGAAGATGTTTTTTGTGGAATTTCTATCTTTTGGTGTCGAGTTACTATTCACGTATACTAAGACTATTCACGATATCTATCTGACTATTCATAGAAAAATAAAATTTCTTCTTTTTGTCAAAACATCTATTACGGATACTAACTCGATTGTATCCATGTTTTGATCATTCTTGAATTTTACACCACTATGATTATTTTTGAGGTATTTTTGGACGTGGATAAAACCAAGTACTGAATCCTTAATCCTTAATCCTTGTCATTTTGTTTCACCGGATTCGTTTCTTTAAAAAATATTTTTCATCATCCTCGGTCTTAAATGATGATATTATGGAATATCTTTGGCTTTTGTAGTGCAAAAGATGAATGATTTCTTAAGAATATCTTTGGCCCAGTAGTGCAAAGATGAATGATTTCTGAAGAATATCTTTGGCCCGTAGTAAAAAGATGAACAGTGTTTAAATGAACATGAATTAATGATGAATATCTTTGGCTCAGTAGCAAAGATGAATATTTGATTCAGTATGTATATTGATTAATGTTCACGGGGATAAAAGATAGACGATGAACTTTTAAATTCATACATAGAAGATAGTAGTTTGCATTCTCTACTTAACTCTTCTAATGAATTATTATTTCCGCATGAATATTGATCCGAAACTTGTTGTCTATTGTATTCTATCGATTTTTCCTGTTGAAGACTAACGATAATTTGTTGTATATTATCTTAGTCATAATATTCTTTATCGGGCTAGTTGAGCTCACCCTTTTCCTTGTTGTTCCATTTTTCTTCTCGGGAGGCGAGAATGTAGCGAGTACTAGTCTGGGGTATGGAATGAAGGTTCTAGAGAGAGTTGTTTAGTAGTCCTCACCATTTTGTAAAATAATGAATCAATAATTATGATGGGGATTTATTTGCATGTGGATATTGTCTAGAAGACAATATTATATTTAAACTCATAAGATATATTGTCGTATTTCACACGACATTTGTATTATTGAAGTTGTAGTTTGCTTTTTTGTACCATGTATTTGGCGACTCAGAATGGGTGTTGTGTATACCTATTTTGGGGGCGTCACATTTGGTATCAGAGCCATAAGTAAAGAGCCCCGAGCCTCTCGCTGGTGACTTCCTGTTTATGGGGGATGCACCGAAGCCAGACTCTCCGTAGGGGACGCCGTTTTGCGGTGGCAAACTGATAGGTACCATTGTGAGGTGTTGTGGTTGAAGCACCATGAGGTCATTGATTGGTATCGAGCTTAGGGATATGATCTCTGGCGGAGATCGGGAATAGAACTAGGAGGGGAGAGACGAGTAAATCCTTCGCTAAAGTGTGTCTACATAAGCTTATTTGTTAGTTGGTCAAGATATATAGGGATATTATGTGATATATTGATTTTCTTAATTAACCCTTGTTTTATGACGATGATTTGAGAATGTCGAATCGAGAATATTAACAAAGTGGAGTAAATGAGAAAGTGGAGATGCCTCAGATTTTACCAACGAGGAGAACGTGCAACAGGTGGCAATGTTCCTCCTGTGAACAACACCACCGAAAGCAGATGATGAACGAGGGGATGTTTAGAAGCTTTTTGCAGTTCATGCAAAATCGCATTTGAGGAGACTCGTGTTCAAAATCTGAGGAGGAAATGATAGCAATTCACGGGTGGTCACGCCCAAGTTAGTTCAAAGAGTTGGGACCACGAATTCGGGGAAAGCGGATCCGATTAAAGGCGGAGACGTGGGTCAAACAAATTACCAAGATATTCGATGTCTTGGGATGCACGGAGGAACAGAAAGTTCCATTCGCCACCTTTATGTTCCGTGGCGAGGCGATTCTTGGTGGGAATCAGGAAGCGTACCCATCCACCGCACTCAAAGATATCATGGGAGACGTTTGAAACAATTCAATGACAAGTACTTCCCGAAAGTATTCGGCTATATGAAGGAAGTGGAGTTTATTAGACTAGAAGAGAATAACATGGCGGTGTCCCAAAGACGAGGCGAAGTTCGCGGAGTTATCCGTGTTTGCACCTCATTTGGTGGAGAATGAGGAACGATGACGCGGATGTTTCGAGAGGTTTGAAACCCGACATACGTCAAGATCTCATTTTCATAAATTTTCTCTATTCAGATGTTGTCAGCGTGGGCTCATTGTTAGAAGCGAGATAACGAGTACGTTCAACCGAGGGACCATAACGAGGATCATATCAAGATAGCGATCATCGTAATAACGATAACGGCGGAGAAAGAAGAATATGAGACAAAGGCGGTAACCACTCGGTGGTAATCGTGGCCATGAAAATAGAAGAAGCGAGTCGGGAGGAGATTTTAAAAAGAGGAGATTCAACAACGACCATGTGAAGACGCGTCGCCAAGAAGCAACTAGTTTTAAGGGAGAGAGAACGACCACCGGTCAGTATGTTACAAATGCGGGAAAGAGGGATATATCATCAAACCGCCTAGCAAGTTTAAGGTATGCTATAATTGTGGAAAAGAAGGACATATCGCTCGAGATTAGACGATATCGAAACCAAATCCAATGAGAATGGTGACTCAAAAGGATGTCCCGTAAAAGTCAAAGTCAGCGGTTCTTGGAAGAGTGTTTGTCGTGGACCGGTCAAAATGCAAGGAACCCGAACGGTTAGACGGGTTAGTCAATTATAAATTCTTGCGAAGTATATACCTTACTAGATATCGGTTCTACCCATTCTTTTATCTCTCTTGCTTTTTCAACGTTTGAACTTGACTACGGAGAAATTAGACTTTGACCTATTTATGGAGAATCCGTTAGGAGAAACTTTCATTACATCCGTTGTTTAGAAATCTTGCTTGATTCAGGTTGGCACTATCACATTACCTGTTAACCTTATTTCTATAGAGATATTTGCTTTTGATGTGATTTCAAGGTTAACTACTCATCATGCCGAAATTGATTACTTTCGTAAGGTTGTTAGTTTTCATATTCCTAAGCAACCTGTTATTCGAATTCAAGCAATCAAACCATGGTAATCAAACATTTTCATATCAAGCCATGAAGTCATTCGTTTATTACGGATGTCAAGTTTTCTTAGTCCATGTTATGGATTTGAATAAAGACACGTCAGATTTGAATAATATTCCTGTTGTTATTGATTTTTCCTGACGTATTTCTTGAAGAATTTCTTGGCTTATTCCCAAAGACTAATATTAAATTTTGTATCGACTTTGAACCCGGTACAAAACTCATTTCTAAAATCTCATATCGAATGGCTCCTATTGAACTTCAGGAGTTAAAAATTCAACTATAGAATTTGGTACCTGAGCCTTTATCTGGTGACTTCCATTGTGGAATTCAAGCAAGCCGCTCTCTGTAGGGACGTCATATTCGATGCGATAGTAAATCGATAGGTGTCATTGTGACGTCTTATCCAAGATTGGGATATGAGTCACGTTGAGAGCAACCTAAGTCGATTATCGAAAGACGTAGCTTTACAGGCTTAGTTGGTTATTATCGGAGATTCGTTGAAGGATATTCTCGAATCGCTATTCCATTAACGCAGCTGACTCGTAGAGATACAAAATTCGAATGGAGCAAGGAATGTGGGAAGAGCTTCGAAGAACTCAAGAGGAGACTCATTTCAGCACATGTTCTGATCATGCCATCCTGGAAAAGCGAACGTAGTAGCTAACGCGATGAGTAGAAGATTATATGCGGGAACGAGTGCGATGATGTCAAGTATATGACAGAGCCAACTTTAATAGAAAAAGTTAAGGTTGCTCAAGTCACCAACCTTGAGCCGATGCGTATGAAGAAGAAAGTACAAGAAGGAGCTATTCCTAAGCGAGAATTGATGAAGAAGGAATACTTGAGTCCACTCTAGACTTTGTGTTCCTAACGACTCGATTTGAAGTACAAGATTATGATGGAGGCACACAACACGCCATTTGCAATCCATCCTCGAAGTACTAAAATGTATCGTGATCTTGACATACATTTTGGTGGAACAATATGAAGAGAGAGATTGCAAAGTTTATCTCGATGTGTTTAACTTGCCTAACGTGTAAAGGCGAGCATCTTGTACCTAAGGGTCCGTTGCAACCACTTGAGATTCCGAGAATGGAAGTGGGAACACATTACTATGGATTTAATTCACGGGTCTTCCTGCGGTTTCTCAAGGCATCAATGCTATTTGGGTTATTGTTGATAGATTAACCAAGTTCCGCTCATTTCTTACCGATACGAGAGACTTATTCCCTGAACGCGTCTTTCTCGTATATACGTAAATGCGATTGTGAGATTGCATGGCATGCCAGTATCCATAGTTTTAGATCGTGACCCAAGATTCACTTCATGATTTTGGGTTAGAAAGCTATGGGCACAATTTACGATTGATTTGGCATACCATCCTCAAACGGATGGGCAATCAGAAAGGACTACTCAAACTCTTGAAGATATATTAAAACTCTGTGTCCTAGATTTCAAAGGAAGTTGGGATAAGTACTTGCCATTGGTGGAATTCTCATACAACAATAGTTATTAAACAAATATAGGTGTGGCTCCATTCGAAGCATTATATGGACGAAAATGTCGTTCTCCAATATGTTGGGATGAGGTGGGTGAAGCAACATTGTTGGGACCCGAGTTAGTACCGAAAAGATCCAAATGATTCGACAACGTATACAAACGGCACAAGATCGACAAAAGAGTTATGCGGATCTTCATCGAAAGGATGTGGAATTTAATGTAGGGGATCATGTATTGTTGCGAGTTGCTCCATGGAAGGGAGTTACAAGATTTGGGAAGAGAGGAAAGCTCAATCCACGATTTATTGGTCCATTTCAAATTCTTGACCGAGTAGGAAATGTAGCCTATAGACTTGCGTTACTCTCGAGTATGTCTCGTGTTCATAATGTGTTTCACATATCGTACTTCGTAAATATGTGAAAGACCGAACCACGTTATTGAGTTAGAACCAGGGACGAGATAGCTGAAGACTTAACGTATGAGGAGGTACCTGTCAAGATCTTGTAGAGGAAAGAACATATCCTATGTACCGAGGTTATACCACAAGTTAAAGTTTTGTGGAGGAATCATGCTATAGAGGAAATGACCTGGGAGTTGGAAACGGAAATGAAAGCGAGGTATCCTCGCCTTTTCAAAACACCAGTATCGTCACGTCAATTTCGAGGACGAAATTTCATAAGGAGGGAGGTTGTAAGACCCCGAAATATTTTTAAATAAAAAGGAATTTCCTTTATTTATTATTTTGAAATAGTAAGGGTTGATTTGATTAATGTGGATAGTTAAGGGTTAAATATGCAAATATTTCAAATTAAGCAAGTTGTTATAAAATATTCATTATAAATTGGGAATATTCGTTTGGTCGTGGAATATTAAAGCTCGTCGTAGGGAATATTCGCATTTACGACGCCAATGTGACCATGTGTGGGCCCTATAACGGAAAGCGATTGGATGAAGAAAACGACAAATATAAGTTGTTTTTAAATAATAGCGTAGTTATTATCATTATCTTGTTGGAATACCCGGTGGTTAAAAAAAAAACACTAATACGCGTTGTTGTTGAGTAGTTGCACTGCAGTATTGCACCAATTATTGATTCTTACGAAGAAGGCACTACTCAATAATGGTTACTGATAATTATCGCTCAAAGATTTTATTGAGTTAATAATTCTTTGCGTTGATATTTTATATTATTGTTGTTTCAATAATTGTCATTACACGATTATTTTTCTTTATCGAAGCAATAATTCATATTATCCGAATAATATTATTAGATAACATTATTGGCAATGTCTAGAAAGTTACATCTAAGGAGAGGTTTGGTCACCTAATCAAGGCCAAGAAGAAGAAATTCTTATTGGAAAGCCCCTCTTTCCTGAAGGCGCACGGTTGTCAATATTGTGATTCGTAATATTATTTGTGAATAATTAATTATTGATTCATATGATGAGAAAATATTGATTTTATGTGGATATAGATGGAGAAAATTTTTATAGTGACAATTGTTGAAAATTGAAAATTTATCTTTTTCTCGATAAAATAATTCATTTAAATATATTATTTTAATAATATATTACTCAAGTGATATTTTTACAATGAATGTGGGATATATGAGTATACGAGGAGGAAGAGTATTTTTTGTTGCAATAAATGTTTAAAACATGTTAAACATGTCATGGACCCCATTTATTGATCGAAATTTGATTATAGCACCGTAAAATCGCCCGTTTGTGGATTTTGGTCGATTTCTGTTTGGAATTTGGAAAAACTTTTTTGCAAAGTTGTAGAGAATTGAATTTCCTATAAAAACTCGCGAGATTCGAATTTTCTGATGAAAGGGCTATTTATTATGAATTATTGAAGTTCAAGTTCAAATAATTGATTTTGGGAGTTTAAATTATTTTTGTTAAGAAAAACGTTTTTTGTATTTTTTTGGACATCATTAACATGTGTGGCTGGTGTTTTGACCAAAAGATGGGCTAAGGAAAATTTGTATAATTATATTAATATTATATTAAATTTTTCGCTTTGGTGTTCTAAGCATTTTCCTATAAATAGGGTGCTTGGGTTAGAATTGAAAATCACACGTAAACCCAAGTTTTCTCTATTTCTCTCTCGATATTTTGAGCATATTATTGTGAGTATTTTGAGTATACTTTGAGTATTGCTAGATTTGCAAGTTCCTTCAAAGACTATACCTTGTGATTCTAACTAAATCTTGTCTTTCGAGGTAAGGGATATTATTTTTTGTAATGATATTATTTCTTCAATATCATTATCTTTGAAATGTTGATCCTGAAGTTTTTATCAAATTTAGAACTTTTTCATGTCGGGGTTACTATTCATGGGTTACTATTCATGAGTTCTTATTCACGAGTTACTATTTATGAGTTATTATTCACGAGTTACTATTCACGAAAGTACTATTAATGAAGCGTGAAGATGTTTTTGTGGAATTTCTATCTTTTGGTGTCGAGTTACTATTCACGTATAAGCCACTATTCACTATTCACTATTCACGATATGGCACTATTCATTAGAAAAATAAAATTTCTTCTTTTTGTCCAAAACATCTATTCGGATACTAACTCGATTGTATCCATGTTTTGATCATTCTTGAATTTTACACCACTATGATTATTTTTGAGGTATTTTTGGACGTGGATAAAACCAAGTACGAATCCTTAATCCTTAATCCTTGTCATTTTGTTTCATGGATTCGTTTCTTTAAAAAATATTTTCATCATCCTCGGTCTTAAATGATGATATTATGGAATATCTTTGGCACGTAGTGCAAAGATGAATGATTTCTTAAGAATATCTTTGGCTCAGTAGTGCAAAGATGAATGATTTTGAAGAATATCTTTGGCCGTAGTAGCAAAGATGAATGTGTGTGTTTAAATGAACATGACCTAAATCGATGAATATCTTCGGCCTCAGAAGTGCAAAGATGAATATTTGATTCGGATGTATATTGATTAATGTTACAGGATAAAAGATGAGCGATGAACTTTTAAATTCATACATAGAAGATAGTAGTTTGCATTCTCTACTTAACTCTTCTAATGAATTATTATTTCACGCGAATATTGATCCGAAACTTGTTGTCTATTGTATTCTATCGATTTTTCCCCGTTGAAGACTAACGATAATTTGTTGTATATTATCTTAGTCATAATATTCTTTATTGGGCTAGTTGAGCTCACCCTTTTCCTTGTTGTTCCATTTTTCTTCTCGGGAGGCGAGAATGTAGCAGTACTAGTCGGGGTATGGAATGAAGGTTAGAGAGAGTTGTTTAGTAGTCCTCACCATTTTTGTAAAATAATGAATCAATAATTATGATGGGGATTTATTTGCATGTGGATATTGTCTGAAGACAATATTATATTTAAACTCATTAATTATATATTGTCGTATTTCACACGACATTTGTATTATTGAAGTTGTAGTTTGCTTTTTGTACCATGTATTTGGCGACTCAGAATGGGTGTTGTGTATACCTATTTTGGGGGCGTCACAAGTCTCCTTCTTAAGGGCATAACTCTCACCTCTGGACTCTGAATGAGGTCAATCTTACATCTACGGACTCCGCTTATTCAACTTAATACATAACCCCCAAAATAGAAAAATTTTCTAGCAACCCAATTGGAACAAAATTTTGTCTGAAAATTAGGGGTCACACTAGTTGTTTTTAGCTTTTACAAGTTTTACAAAACAAATCGCCATGACTTCGTTACACAAGCTTTTGTTTATGTTCCAATTGGGTGGTGTTCGTAACTCCTAGGATCATAACATAACTCCCTAGAAATTAATTTCTATATTTGGAACCCCACATAAAAAGCATTCCAAAATACCCCTTAGCCCATAATTAGTCCGTTCGTTCATTCCTTTACGCATAGGTTTGTATTTCCATTCTTGATTCCACTTTGCATGCAATTTAACAAGTAGTTTAACATATTTAAACAATATACAACATTATATATCCAAGATCCTTCCATGATCTATCATTAAAAATACATCCACCAACAAGGCACTTCCTATTAAGCTAGAAAACTTTTAAAAGAAAGAAAAGTAAAAAAGATGAAGTAGTAGTGTTCTTACCTTTACTTGCTCCTTCTTCTTTCTAGATAATCAAAAACTAAAGATTTCCTCTCCTTTTCCGCTTGCTCAATTCTAACCCAATCTCTCTCTATATTTCTTGTTTTTCTTCTTCGTCTTACTCTCTTTTTTCTCTCTACACTTATAAAATGATGAAGAATGAAATGGCTAAGTGTTGGATGATTAAATGAATCATCCTACACTTAACCTAACCTAGCTTGAGTTAGGCAGTAAAACTAACTAAAGCTAGACAAAAAAGATAGATTAAGGGATTGTTTGGTAGAAACAAATAGGTGGGAGGAGACAAAGAATTTAAGGCTTGCTTATTTAGATAGAAACTAACTATAAATGGTAAGTGAGTAACCAAGTTATCCCCCCTTTGCCCCAATTTCATCCACTCTCTATCCTTCTAACTTTTTGTAATTGTAATTAACCTCATGCTCAATTATACTTGCAAGACACATGGCCATCAACCTTTCCTACATGTGACACATGGCTATTATCTTATTTAACAAGTGACACTTATATTTTTCAACACTTTGGCTCCAAGTACTTAGGTTTTAACCCTAAGCTTGAGCTAAAGCTCTTATCCTAGTCAAGCCACATTAACCCTAGGCTACAACCCTTGGCTAAACCCTACCTAAGCCATTTCAAACCCTAGTCGAGCCATTTTAAACCCTAGGCTCAACTTGGCTTGGCTACATAAAAACTTTTTTTCAAGTTTCTTTCTAGATAGTTTTCTAACTTTTATGTTTAGTCAAAATATTGACTTTCTCATATCAAAATTTTTGATTTCGCTTTTCATCCCCATTTCCCGAACAAACACTATGTCGTAAGTCGAAAATTTGAAATTGCGTTTTTACCGCGAATAGTGTTTTGACGTCTTTTCTGATAATTTTTTTATTGGAGATTAATTACGTCTCCCTTTTTCAAATAAATATTATGTCGTAATTGATAATTTTAAAAAAAATGAAAAAGCGTTTTCTGCGTTTTATGAATAGTGATTTAGCATTTTTCTCGGAAAAAATTATTTTCTCCCAAAAACTCTGAACACTCATACATAGTCACGTAACACGTAAACTATGTCATTAATCGACTTTAAAACTCATAACACACAATTTATTCTATCAAAATATTTATTTTATTTATTAAATATTAAAAATATTTTTACAAAGATATTCTACGATCTCGATCGTTACATTTTTCCCCCTTATAAGAATTTTGTTCCCAGAATCACAATAGAAGATTACTTTAAAAGACGGGGATAAATAAATCCTCGTTTTATCTTCAAGTTCCCACGTTGTGTCCACAGCATTGTGGTTCCTCCATACTACTTTTACAGAAGGTATAACTTTATTTCTTAAAACATTCTCATAGGGTCGTAATACCGACACATGAATTACATTATGCATTTTCTACCGTATAACGTTTTGTAATGCAACATGTCCATACTTGCGCGATAGTTATTTTTATAAGCAAATTCTACTAAAGGTAGTTGGTCATTCCACTTCCCTTAAAATTTATAATATAGGCCGGTCGCATATCTTCTATGGGCTAAATCATCAGCTCGATCTGCTCGTCTATTTGAGGGTAATATGTTGGTTATGCTCCAAAATCTATAGTTTTGACAAAGTCCTATATCATCTATTTTGAAATCATTCTTTGTGTATATTAGTAAGTGGTGGCTTGAGTTTAGTAACTTGGTTGTGAAAAAGGGATGAGCTCGCGCACATGAGGACGACTAAGGAATTGGGTTAGGCCAAGCTTGGTTCTTGAACTTTCGGTCAGAAAACCTTAGTGCGTGTGTGTGCACGATACGCCCACACAGGATGGTACCAATCCGGTCAATTATGTTTCGCGGGTGCACCCAGGTAACTCAATGTTTTGCTTAAATCTCTTTTATTTCTTTTTATACTAAACCTAGTACCCTAGCTGTGACACCCCCAAAATAGGTATACATCACCCATCTTGAGTCGCCAGATATCACATTATAAAAATCAAATACAAACTTTATTTATACAACTGTTGAACTGTCATATAGAATACGACCACAGTTAACTGTGAGTTTTAATACACTATTGTCTCGTAGACAGTATCCAAACTCAAATTGTTACAATTCCATATAAAATACAACAGCAAATATTTTAAGACCCCAAAGAAGAACGAGAAGATAACTATCCTGTTCATTTTAATGGGGTACAGTTTTGACGCTTTCAAAGTCAGGCTCTCATCACCCTATTGTTGTTCGCTAAAATCAATTATTAAGTGACGTATAAAATACGACACACACATCTTAGGTCCTTAATACAATTATCGGTTGCATGTCATGCCGTTTTATAATGTATTGAGAAACTTAGACAGTCTCGGACCATCACACTATTTCCCTGTTATCCCCGCTCGACCCAGTTACGTTCTCATTTCCTGAAGAGAACAGTGAAAGAAAGGGTGAGCACAACTAGCCCAGTAAAGAATATCATGACTAAAGATAACTACATTATCAATAGTTTTCATCAATAATAAATTAGAGATTTAGAACATATGGTAGATAATAAAACTTTTCAACCATAATTGCAGCGGAATTAACAATCCATTAGAAGAGTCAAGTAGAACATAATGTCTACTGTCTCCTCTAAATTAAAAGTCCATCGTTGATATTTTATTCCTGTAATACTCATCAATAGTTCTTTGTTATACTAAAGACAAATAGAACTTTCATCACGTGTCTTCACCTGAACCACCAAAGATGTTAGTTAAATTCATAATTCATATTTATAATAATGTGAATTAACAATTCCTTCTTGCCACAAAGGCTTAATAAAACGTTTACTCAATATCCTTACCCCAAAGGCTAAAGATATTCAGATATAATAACAATGATCATACCAATCAGTTGTCTACCTTTGCACTACGTGCCAAAGATGTTCAACTATAAAAGCCATCGCTGAGACTCAGCTAAATAAATAATTTCCATCATCGAATCATCCCTGCACTACGGCCAAGGATATACATTAGTATCACCAGTGGTCATGATCATGTCATACACCTGTCCATCTTTGCTCGACGGGCCAAAGCTATCAATTAACAATCTTTGCACGTAAGCCAAAGATATTCAACAACATATCATGGTTTCACTATGGGTCAAAGACATACAACTGTAAAACCAATAACCAACAGTATAATAAAGAATATATGAAACTGCAAATAGATTTTCACCGCCATGTGGTAATCCACATAAACAGATTATTTTCACAATTTAATAAGGAATGAATATAAAGGATCATTCACCATGCATGTGGTATTCACATAGACAGGTTATTCCAATAGAATAATAAAGAATGGAATAACATAAGGATTCACCATGCATGCGATAGAAACCGCACAGACAAGTTATTCTCAACAGAATAATAAATACAGAATAATAAAGACGGAACCAGGTCCGGTGTAAAACACACAGACAAGATATTCCAACAAAATCGTAAATACGAAATAATAAATAATGGAACTAGGTCAGGTGAAATTCACACCGACAGGATATTCCGACAGAATAATAAATGCGGAATAATAAAAGAAGATCACCAAGTATTGGGTAAACCGCATATACATGTCATTCCACCAAGTATAGGGTAAACCACGCATACAGGTTATTCCAACAGAATAATAAAGAATGGAATAACATAAGGATTTCACCAGGTATAGGGTATGCCTCGTATCACGAGGTTATGTATAGGGTATGCCACTTTTACAAAAGTTATTCCAATGAATAATAAAGAATGGAATAATGAGAAGTTCTCTTCATGAATAAGAAAGAATAACACCCCTTACTATAACAATATCCCTTTACCTTTCAAATAAGAGTATTCCACTAAGAGGAAAGGATATACCAAGAAAACTTTCACTACTCTCAAAGTTTTCTTAAACTCTAAAGAAATACGCCAAGATTATAGAAGAAGAATTCTCTCTATAGTTTCTCTCTCTAAAGTTTCAGTGAATTCGTAAGAAATAATGGAAGAATGAGCTTCTATTTATAGAAGAATGGAATGAATAGTAACCAACCTATGAACGGTCCAAATTGATTTACTTTAATCGGACGGTCCATATTTAAAGCAAAATCTTTTAAATAAAATATAATATATTCTATTTTATATAAAAGATTTTTTACTACTGCAAATACTATGCATAATAAAATATAATATATTCAATTTATAGAATAACTTTAATAAAGTATTCTGTTTTATATAAAAAGCTTTTCTGTTATAATTTCAAACAACGGTCTGAAAAATTAGTACATCTCTTCATGGAATAATATTGTACCCAAAAATGATTTGGACCGAAAAGAAATATATTTTGTTCGGGTGAATAGTATCTCGTGAATAGTAACTCATGAACAGTAACTCGTGAATAGTAACTCATGAATAGTAATTCGCGAATAGTACTCCGACACAAAAAGTGTCCCAAATACCCGAGTGAATAATACTAGAGTGAATAGTAACCGGGTATTTTATGACAACTTGTCTACTAAAAAAAATTCACATATCACCCTTAACTTTAACTTTTTATCAATTTAACCATATACTAAAATAAAAAAATTTAATACTTTTATTTCATAAAATTCGGGGTCTCACACTAGCCGTTTTCATCTTATTTACGTTTTCTATAACTCCCAATCCAACGTTCGTTAACGTAAAACCCAACTTAATGCCAACGTTCTCTTTACCGTTTTAGTACTCAACGTTCTTCTTCTTCCTATATAAAAACTGGTTCTGTGCTTCAGAGAAACAATAACACAGCGTATACAGACTTCCTCTTCATCTTTTATCCAAATATTTGTTCTTATTATAATCTGTTAGTTGGGAAATCCACAAAAATAAGTCCACAGCCTTCTTCTGCGAGTACACGCAATTGAAGGTTTTGCCGTTAAATCCTGGAGGATGAACGCCGTGAAGCTCAACTGTACCGACGGTTTAATTATAACTAGTGAGGGCCGAATCACTTTTTAGGATAGTAGCTTTGCTACGCCTCGGTTTTCTTCGTATACCAGATAAGTTGTTCCAATTTTATTCGGCAATTAGTCTTGTTAATACTACTACTGCTATATATTTTCCAACATGATATGACGTATTCAACTTTAGTTACGTTCCAATTAGCTCTTATAAACTCCCACAAAAATTCGACGTTAAACGCGAATCCCAATCCGACATAATCGAAACTGGCACTCCAAATCTAGAAATAATTTCTTTAACATAAAGCTTAACTACTTCTCTTATATTACCTCTTATCTTAACTGGTATGAACTATACCGACTTCATTAAATAATTACTATACTTCATATAGTGCCAAACTCCATTCTCCTAAATGGAAATCTTATCACAAAATTTTTCAAGATATACGATTTTACAAATTATCTAATCCTCATCATTCGGCCTTGAATCTTTGTCAAGTCAAGCACTTTTAATGATTGTCCCCTCTATTAGTATTTAGTAACTTACTTTTGTTGTATAAAATTTTCTAGCCTTTCCAAACTTCACTTTTGGTTCATAGGACATTCTTTCTTTCTTCCTTGCCAAATCTTCACAAAAAAAAAAACCCTTATACAAAGTACTCTCAATGGACTCATTTAATTTATGGCTATGTTTATTTACAAAAAAACATACTTGAGATTAGATTATTTCTCTTAATTTAATATTATTTCGGACTATTTAATTCTTTGACTAAGGACTATTAATCCCTTAATATGAGATTATTAATCCCATAAAGCCATTTGATAGCTTAAAATGAGAGAGACAATTAATCTCGCTTTCATCATAAGATTATATAATCCCTCATAAATAGCCTTAGGAATGACAAAATAGTCCACGAGACTATTTAAATGACTATTAATCCTCCATCATCGTTAAAACAAATAGTCCAATCACAAACATGTTTTTTTGCAAACAAACATGAATGTCTCTCTATTAATATTTTCACAAGTGAAAATGTTAGTTCCATAAGATTCTCTCTCACATGAGAGTGGACCCCACTTACTATTCGTGTGAGGAAGATGTTATAGAACTAACATTTTTACTTATGAAAATATCAAATGCCCTATAAAAATTCAAAAGTGATTTAATGATTGTCCCCTCTATTAGTAACTTACTTTTGGTGCATCAAATTTTCTGGCCTTTCCAAACTTCACTTTTGGTTCCTAGGACATTCTTTCTTTTTTTTCTTGCCAAATCTTCAAAAAAACCTTATACAAAGTACTCTCAATGGACTCGTATGTGGCCATTAAAAAAAATATACTTGAGATTAAATTATTTTTCTTAATTTAATATTATTTTTGACAATTTAATTTTTTGACGAGGGACTATTAATCTCTTAATTAATATTAATGTGAGACTATTAGTCCCATAAAGGCTAAAGCCATTTGATAGCTTAAATTGAGAAGAACTATTAATCTCACATTCGTCATAGGATTAGGAGTCCTTCTAGGGGGGACATTTTTTGTTGACATTGTTAGAGATATTTTTTTTTTTGTTTTTTTTGTAATATCTCTCAAAAAATGTATAGTATTTATTTCAACTGAATTTTTTGTAAAAAATAGTGTTTTAGGTGTAATTTGGATATAGGGAAGAAACATAGTTGTACAGACTGTACATACCGTGTTTCTTGTATATATCCAAATCTATTATATATACTAAATCACAATACATGGCACCATATATTGACAAATGTCCTTCTACAAATTCAACACTTGTCTATCTTAAATAGTTTTAATTATATCCCAATTATCTTAATTATATCCTATCCTTTTTTAAATTATGGAAAAATAATAACAAACCAATTATCTTAATTATATCCTATCCTTTTTTAAATTATGGATAAATAATAACAAACCAATTATCTTAATTATATCCTATCACAGTACATGGCACCGTATATTGACAAATGTCCTTCTACAAATTCAACACTTGTCCATCTTAAATAGTTTAATTATGTCCCAATTATCTTAATTATATCATATACTTTTTTTTAAATTATGGAAAAATAATAACAAACCAATTATCTTAAATTATATCATATCCTTTTTTAAATTATGGATAAATAATAACAAACCAATTATCTTAATTATATCCTATCCTTTTTTAAATTATGGATAAATAATAACAAACCAAGTAGAATTTAATCTCTTCAACAACTAATGAGCACAATTTTATATGGATAAAACTTCCTAACTGAATTAGAGTTTGAAATAATGTTAATGATCACCTGACCCAATCCTCCATGCATATACATACATATATATGTATATTAATCAGGCTAATTATTTATTCTCATTAGTGAATAGCAACCATGACTTCTTCTTCTTCTTCTTTCACGGTTAATTTTTCTCTTCTTTTCCGTTTTGTCTCTTTGTCTTTCTTCTACTTATGCCATTCACGTTTCGCACGATGGAAGAGCCATTATATACACACATTATTACTTACAGGTTACAGCTATATGCAGGAGTGTGAAACATAACCCAGAAGCGGGTGGAATTATTTCATTGATTTGCCTATTTTCTAAATTTTTAGATATTATGTGTTAAAATTTGAGATTATTGCATTTGCATTTAGTTGCTGATATGCGGAATAATGTTTGCAATTGATTTGATTGATCTGATATTGGTGTTGTCAATCGTGTTTAATTGAAAATTTTGGTGGGTTTTCGATTGAAAAGTTTGTGTTTAGATTAGAGCTATTCACGTTTCTTATATCAACAGTAAGGAACTGAGTTTATTTCTTAATTTGATTATTTAGTATTTTCATTTTAAGTCTGTATTTTGGTTTTGTTAATATTATAAATAAACACAAACATGTAAGTATGCGTATGCATGTAAGTGATGAGGACATGAGGTATTTTATTGGTATGGCCTGTAGGGTTTTGGTTCTAATCCACACTCCCGAGTCCTGTGTACAAATTTACTTTTTAATTGTTGCCTTTATTTAGTACAAATTTACTCTTTTAGACTTATTCGTTTTAAATGTGTTATGGTCTTTTTTTTTGACTTATCTCTAATACGATTATATTATTTGATCATCGCACAATAATATACTATTTTCTTATTATATTTTAATTTATTAATTGTACGCACATATTTATTATTAAAAATTTGAATAATCCCGCTGCAACGCGGGAGTTTGTATCTAGTTACACCTAAAACACTGTTTTTTATAAAAAATTTAGTTGGAATAAATATTATACATTTTTTGAGAGGTGCTACAAAAAAAAAACCCAAAAAAAATGTTGCTAATAATGTCAACAAAAAATGTCCTCCTAGAATTAGTCTAGGATTAGATAATCCCTCATAAAAAGTTTTAGGAATGACCCACGAGACTATTTAAATGACTATTACTCCACCATTATGCGATAGAATAGTTCAAAAATGGTGATGAATTAAAATAAATAGTCCAATTCTGAGCATGCTTTTTGCAAACAAACATGACCTAAATCTTTTAAAACTCTTATATTAATAAAAATTTTAAATAAAATAATAAAAAAAAAATTTAGTACTAGATCATTCACATTCAGCATTGATTATTAATCTATGTTAGGCTAACTTATGATTTAATTTTTTTTAAATGTCGTTCGTGAAATTATTTAGCAAACACAGCTAAATAAGCTGGCGGATGCTTATTTCTTGAAAAATTATATTTTCATAATTTTTGTTCCCAAATAAATATTAGGTGATTCATTTGCTGTTTAGTGAGAAATATCTTCAAAAAAATAATATTTGTAATTGTGTAAATATCAATCCCTCTTTTTTCTTAGCACCAACTCATTGTCTCTCATGCATCAACTCTTTTTCATTTGTTCCAAATTTAAAACTTGAAAAACTTTTTATATATTTTTTTAGTAATTAAAAATTCAATAATTTCTTCCTTGCAAAGACTTGTATCCCGTTAAAAAGTCTCCGTACGTGAACATTCAAAATATAATACTCCCTCCGTTCTTTAATATAGGTCATTTTAGATATGTACGAAATTAAAGAAATGGTTGAAAAGCATTAACTATAGTATCAACTATAATACCATTCACCTCACTTATCTCATAAATATGGATCAAAAGATTAGGTGGAGTAATAAGGGGCAATTTGGGAAAAATAGTAATCAATTCTCCTAGATAACCACAAACGACAAATAATTAGGAATATAAAAAAAAAGTCTAAAACGACCTACATATAGGAATGGAGGGAGTAGTATAGATTGAAGGGTGTAAGACTCTAATTTTACAAGTTATTGTTTATAATTCATTTCGTTATTAAATGTTGGTTTGTAATATTCTAACCTTTTTGTTTTGATGATGACTTAATATTATAGACTAATTTGTCTATTGTGAAATTTCAGGAAGTTGATGAAAGATCATTGTTGAAAGACTTTGAAGATTTGAGTCCTAAGAATTTTATGTAAGGTCATTGCAAATATTCGATTTTTCGATACAAGGCTCTAGGACATTTTATTTGTGCATTCAAATGTGATTAAATATTTTATGCATGCCTAAGATTTTATGCTAATTGATTTATCTTAGTTGGTTAGTACTTATATATTATGCATGCGTAAGTTATTGTTTATTGTCCAAATTAATTGTATAATATTTGCCATGTGTTATGAAATTTGAAGAGTCTTGAAATATTTGTATAGACACGTGGACAACAAATTTGTTGGAGACTTAAAAAGTTGTTGAAGTGGGTTGGCAGAGATATGATTACTTTCTAAAATAGTGAGATAAGTTTCTTGGAAATGTAAGGTAATCATTATCTTGAAAAAGTTGATTCATACTCCTATATTAATGCTATATATGTATGGCGGCAGACTTTAATTGCTATAGGAATTTGATAAGTCTCAACCAAAAGATATTATCTACTTTTTGAAAGAGTCCAACAAAACTTTATAACAACTAGAGATAATTGGTTTTGGTTATTCCTTAGCCATTAACGGAAATAAATGTTGGAACGTTATTTATCTTTATCATTTTCTGTTGGCTACGGAACTCTATAGCAATGGTAATAATATTGGGCTATAAAATGAAATTGATATCAGTGGAAAATTTACAACACTTGAATCAATTATTGCACTCATATACTTGAAAAGCAAATTCATTATTTTCGGTGCAAAATTTCCAGCTGCTGTACAAATTATATTCATATTATTCTCAGCTATTTTCGTGAGCTTCATATTGGTGATATCTCTTACTTTTACTATTTGATCATTGCATTCATTAGTTGAGCCTTGCATTGTTAAATTGCTTATTTGCTTTGATCATTAGACCTCTATAATTGTAATCTTATATTTTTAGACTAAGTGTTGTCTAAAGATTTTTAATCCGGGTGGATTAAGGTTTATTTACAAACAGGTTCAAGGAAGCTTAGGTGCTTAAGGGGTGCATTGGTGCACAAGGAGCAAGTGTGCTCAAGTGAATTATTGTAATTCAATTTGATAGAATCTGTTTTGTAACAAGGGTTATTTAAAGAAATAAAAGTGACTCTCCAATACTAGTTGGTATTGGGACGTGGACTAAAGCTATTATTATATAGAGGGTAATAATTTGAACCACGTAAAAATCTTAGTGTTATTTTATTGCTTATTTTATTATTTCTCAAGATAGTTAATTTTCTTAATAATTAAAATATAAACTTTTGCTTCATCTTGAGATATTGTGTTAACTTCAAGTATTCTATTTGATTTATAAATTCACCAAAATATTCTCTTAGATAGAAATTTAATTTGGTAGACTACATTTATTCAGCAAGATGCGTTCTTCAATACAGTAGGCTATATTCAATAGTTTGAATTTAAAGGGTTAATTGACATGCAACATATTATCACTATA
The DNA here is from genome assembly GCA_020205615.1 of Panax quinquefolius. Taxonomy (NCBI): domain Eukaryota; kingdom Viridiplantae; phylum Streptophyta; class Magnoliopsida; order Apiales; family Araliaceae; genus Panax; species Panax quinquefolius. The sequence continues at coordinate 132,699,083 of CM035172.1, read as the reverse complement.
CTCTGACCGACCAATCAAATACCAAATAAACTTAGGTAGGTCATACTAACGAAGGAATTCCCCGTCTCTCCCCTCCTAGTTCTAGTCTCACATCTTAGCCAGGGATCATATCCCTAAGCTTTGATATTAAATTGTGGCGCCCCCAAAATTAGGTATACATCACCCATCTTGGGTCGCCGGATACATAGTGCATGTAATTCAAATACAACTTACTAATACAACTGTCGTAGGTACAATACAATTAAAAACATAAACCGTGAGTTTGAATACAATTATTATCTACTAGAGATTATACAAACTCAAAAGGAGTCCTCATTACAATTATTATCACACTATTTCACAAAATAGTGAGGACTACTAATGCTATCCTCGGACCATCACTCCGTTCTCGAGGCTCGTCCCGGCCTATATTCTCATTTCCTAAAGAGAACAGTGAAAGAAAGGGTGATCTCAACTAGCCCAGTAATAAATATTATGACTATGATAATGCAGAATAAATTATCATTAGCCTCCAACAATGTTAAACTGATAAAATACAATAGACATCAAGTTTAACTGCAGCGGAACAAGCAATCCATTAAAAGAGTCAAGTAGAGAATAGAATCTACTATCTTTTATGATTTAAAAATTTTTTCATCACTTTTATCGCTGAGACTCAGCTCAATAAATAATCCACATCATTAAATCATCCCTGCACTACAAGCCAAGGATATTCTTTAGTATCACGACCACGAATTATCCATGCACTATAGGGCAAAGATAATCGTGTTTTCATCAACGGTCCTGATCATGCCATAAAATAATTCATCTTTGCTCCCTTGGCCGAAGAGAATCCATAGCCATAATCATACCAAAAACTGTCCATCAATGCACTACGGGCCAATGAGGACTTTTAATTTTTACATCATTTGTAACATTACGGTCATGATTACACCGAATAATCCCTGGTCATAATCATACCAAGTCCATCTATGCACTACAAGCCACAGATGACTTTCAACATAATATAAATATGAGGATGATGACAATGATATAAGAATTCAATAAAACAAGTTCAAGAATTATTTTATCCAGGAATTATTAATGTCCAAATTGTCAACATGATACTGTTTTGTAGAGTAAAATTCAAGAATGCTCAGAAAAATATTTCCATGAAAAATACTGGATGAAGCGCAAATATCAAGGATATTCCACTAATTTCATGGAGTATAGAAGTCAAAATTTTAATCAACCGAGTATAATAAAGAATGGAATAACAAAAGATATCACCATGCACGTGGTACTTCATGATGTATAGCGGTTATTTCAACGAGAATAATAATAACGGAACACGGTCAGTGAAATTCACACGCAAACAGGATGTTCCAATGAATAATAAATGCGGAATAATAAATGATGGAATCAGAAGTCAAAGGTGTATAAGATGTATGGATATTAGATAGAATAATAAAGACGGAATAATAAAAATGGAACCAGTCCCACAGATAGCATGCATGCATGTGATATTCCGGCGAGAATAATAAAAAGATGAATAATAGAAGAATGTCACCAAGTATAGGGTAGCAGCGTATCTGAGTTATTCAATGAACAATAAAGAAATGGAATAATGAAGTTCTCTTCTTGAATACAAAAGAATAATATCCCTTACCATAAAATAATACTTGATATAAGAGTAGTGAAGTAGAAAGAAAACTTTTCTTCTTCTCTCTCTATAGTCTCTCTCTATAGTTTCTCTCTCAGAGTTCAAATTGAATTCGTAAGAAAATAATGAAGGAATGAGCTTCTATTTATAGGAAAATGGAATGCATAGTAACTAATCCATGAACGGTCCAGATTGATTTACTTTAATCTGACGGTCCATATTTAAAGAAAAATCTTTTAAATAAAATATAATATATTCTATTTATATAAAAAGATTTTTACTATACAAACACTATGCGGGCACTATGCAAACACTATGCATAATAAAATATAATATATTCTATTTATAGAATAACTTTAATAAAGTATTCTGTTTTATATAAAAAGATTTTACTATGCAAAATACTATGCATAATAGAATATAATATATTCTATTTATAGAATAACTTTAATAAAGTATTCTGTTTTATATAAAAAGATGTTTCTATTTTATTACGTGAATAAAACAAAACTTCTAAATCAACAATAATTGAATCAAATAATGTGAGATCTTATCGCAAAGAACTATTGTAGCAATAATTGAACAAAACCGAGTGACTTCTCATATAAATAAAAAAATAATCAATCCAGTATTGCTACTATGCAACAATGCGTACATCTTTATTTTTTTACTACCGAAAGTAGTTCAACAAGATCAACGGTAAAACTTCTGCCGTTATTTTTAATAAAATATTTTTGTCGTTTTCTCAATCCAAATGATAATAATTCCGGCCAGGTCCCACTAATGATTGTGTCGTCGTCACGAATATTTTACATTTAAAAGCGAATATTCCCAGACCAATCGAATATAATATGACAACTTTCATACTTTGCAAAATTTATAAATATTACCCACAACTATAACATTATCTCAAATTCACACCATAATATAAAAAATTATTTCGAGAAAATTAATTCTTTATTCATAAAATCTGGAGTTTCACACCAGTAGCAATGTAAGGCAGAACTAGGGGAGGCGAGGCGGGCGAGGGGTGAGGCGGCCACCCCACCACTCTTGATTTACTCGGGACTTCGGTGGGAATTTTGACAAAAGCTTTTGAATTTAGATGGTGGTCGCCGGTTTAGGAAATGAAGAGATAATGGAGAGGAGAGAGAAAGTGATTATGATGATGTTTTTAATGAGTTTGAAATTACTATTTAAATAAAATTAGTTTTTAATTTTAACCCATGCGGTAGTAGCATGGCTAATTTATTTTATTTAATATAATTAATATTTATACATATTTAAGGTGTTAATTAATGTTTTGAAAAAAAATTAGTAAGATTTCCTTATAACAATGATTCAAGTAACAACCATAACACAATAAAAAATTACAAAAAAATAAGGATAAAAATACATGGTTGAACCATGTACCGGTAGGTATGAAATTTGTCTTTTAAAATTGTGCATATGTTATGTTTGATAAATGTTCTTTAAGAGGTTGTCAAGCATAAATAAAAAGATTTGGTCAAGTTTGTGATTAAGAAATTCTTTATACATGTTTTATAAAGTAAGTCAACTTGTTTTGGTTGGGTGAGCCAAAACAAGTTTGTAAGAATTGAATGAGTTAGGCTATGTTGAAAAACTATTTCAACTAGGCAGTTTTAAATTCTTATAAAACCTATCTAAGATGCTTGTTTTAGTAGGTTTATTTTTTTAAAAATAGTATGATATGCCTTCTACAACATATTAAATATTGGTTTATATTGGATGTACGGTTTGAAAGATAGAAAATCGCAAAGTAACTACTATTGGATGTTAGAGTTCTTTCAATTAATTGATTTTTTGTTGGGCCGCTAATATACTTTCCATTTTTTTCAATCTGGGTCAAAATCAAACCCAAGGACCTTAACTTTCAGCTCCTCATGGCACCGCAACCTACACGTCATTGCTGTCTGCGGACCTTGAGAATCAGCCCTCAAATTTTGACCCCCCTCAAATTTTGTTCTGGTTCCGCCACTGGTTCGGAGCCTCCTCCTTCTCAACCAGAATCACCATCAAATCTGGTAAATCCTTTCTCTCTTACTTCTGATTTGTCGGATAATTTCTTTCGAGGTCAGAGTTTTGAAGCCCGTTTCAAAAATTCTATTGCTACTAAACAGTTTGTTTATGAGAAAATCTTGGATCTGTTTTATTTCAAAAATTCGTCTTTGGAAAACCTTTTTACTTCTAGTGGTATTTCTTCTATGCTATTTCCTCTCACAAGGGCATATCCCTGTTTGGTACAGCAATTTTACACAAATTTGAGTGTAATGGAGATTGCTACACATCATTTCTGAAGGGAAAATCTATGTTTTTCACTGTTGTTGATTTTGGGAGTATTTTTTATATTCCTTCGTCTGGTCCCTGTCCATTTACTCTCAACGGTGCTGCAAATATACCCTTTCCTCCTCTTGAACAACTTCAAACTGTGATGAACAACTCATTTCTGACAACTCTGGTTACTCCTAAAACTGTTGATGTATGTCCACTTGCATGTGTGTTACACAAAATACTTAGGTATAATCTGTTTCCACGAGTAGGTGGTGGAGCAGATTTTACTTACCAAGATTTGGTGGTTGTTGCAATGCTTTTAAAAGGTGTTCGTTTTAATTTTTCTCTTATGATGTTGTCCCACATGATGAGTTGTATTTGTCAAACTAAAAAATGTATGCCATATGGTTTGTTTTTGACAAAAATGTTTCAGCATTTTAACATCTGCCTTGATGATGAAATTGTGGTTTCTCACAATGAATTCATTGATTCTGCTAATTTAAAACAATCTCATATCACTTTTGTTGATGGCTTATTTGTTTGAATAATCCATGATCCTGTTTCTACTCCACCGACTTGCTGTGAAGACATGAAGGATGAAGGTTGCTGTGAAGACATATTATTATTATTTTTGAAAAAATGATGTGTTTAAGTTTTTGTTTTGATGGTTTGTTTAAACAATATGGCTGGAGCCAATATGAATGCTATATTTTGTGATATTTAGCTAACACATTTGCAGGATTAATTATGCCTAAACAATAGGCATGAATCTTCTTAAATTTTTAATATGCATGAATTCAGGGGGAGTTATTTTTAATATGCATGATTTCAGGGGGAGTTATAATTTTTGGTGTTGTCATCATCAAAAAGGGGGAGAATGTTGGTTTGTAATATTCTAACCTTTTTGTTTTGAAGATGACTTAATATTATAGACTAATTTGTGTATTGAGAAATTTCAGGAAGTTGATGAAAGATCATTGTTGAAAGACTTTGAAGATTTGAGTCCTAAGAATTTTATGTAAGGTCATTGCAAATATTCGATTTTTCGATACAAGGCTCTAGGACATTTTATTTGTCCATTCAAATGTGATTAAATATTTTATGCATGCCTAAGATTTAATGCTAATTGATTTATCTTAGTTGGTTAGTACTTATATATTATGCATGCGTAAGTTATTGTTTATTGTCCAAATTAATTGTATAATATTTGTCATGTGTTATGAAATTTGAAGAGTCTTGAAATATTTGTATAGACACGTGGACAACAAATTTGTTGGAGACTTAAAAAGTTGTTGAAGTGGGTTGGCAGAGATATGATTTCTTTCTAAAATAGTGGGATAAATTTCTTGGAAATGTAAGGTAATCATTATCTTGAAAAAGTTGATTCATACTCCTATATTAATGCTATATATGTATGGTGGCAGACTTTAATTGCTATAGGAATTTGATAAGTCTCAACCAAAAGATATTATCTACTTTTTGAAAGAGTCCAACAAATCTTTATAACAACTATAGATAATTGGTTTTGGTTATTCCTTAGCCATTAACGGAAATAAATGTTGGAACGTTATTTATCTTTATCATTTTCTATTGGCTATGGAACTCTATAGCAATGGTAATAATATTGGGCTATAAAATGAAATTGATATCAGTGGAAAATTTACAACACTTGAATCAATTATTGCACTCATATACTTGAAAAGCAAATTCATTATTTTCGGTGCAAAATTTCCAGCTGCTGTGCAAATTATATTCATATTATTCTCAGCTATTTTCATGAGCTTCATAGTGGTGATATCTCTTACTTTTACTATTTGATCATTGCATTCATTAGTTGAGCCTTGCATTATTAAATTTCTTATTTGCTTTGATCATTAGACCTCTATAATTGTAATCTTATATTTTTAGACTAAGTGTTGTCTAAAGGTTTTTAATCCGGGTGGATTAAGGTTTATTTACAAACAGGTTCAAGGAAGCTTAGGTGCTTAAGGGGTGCATTGGTGCACAAGGAGCAAGTGTGCTCAAGTGAATTAATGTAATTCAATTTGATAGAATCTGTTTTGTAACAAGGGTTATTTAAAGAAATAAAAGTGAGTCTCCAATACTAGTTGGTATTGGACGTGGACTAGGCTATTATTATAGAGGGTAATAGTTAAACCACGTAAAAAATCTTGGTGTTATTTTATTGCTTATTTTATTATTTCTCAAGATAGTTAATTTTCTTAATAATTAAAATATAAACTTTTGCTTCATCTTGAGATATTGTGTTAACATCAAGTATTCTATTTGATTTATAAATTCACCAAAATATTTTCTTAGATAGAAATTTAATTCGGTAGACTACATTTATTCAGCAAGCTGCATTCTTCAATACAGTAGGCTATATTCAATAGTTTGAATTTAAAGTTTAAAAATTGGTCATAGTTTGTTCCTACACTTATTCAACCCCCCCCCCCTTCTAAGTGTGCCTTATCTGAATTTCATTAAATATTGACAATCATTTCAAATATATATATATATATATATATATATCTGATATTTTGTTCTCCTATAAAAGATTGGCAATCATTTTGAAATAAATATATATAAATTTCAATCATAACATTTATTTATTATCTAACAATAACTTCCAATGTCATACATTGTGTTGACTCGTGAAGACCATAATTAGTGTGAATGAAATTGATGTTGGTAAAATATGAATAAATATAGGATTCAACTATCAAATAAAAGAAGGGCAGAAATAAAACTTATCGATTTAGAGCGAATTATGTTGAGCAGAGGCGTGCAGTGCACTGTCCTTAAGTAGAAATTTCTCTCCTCGGAGAACTTTTCTCGGTGCTAAGGTCACTGACAAAATCCTACTCCAAGATTCAACGGCTTTTTACCTAACTTATCAGCACTTGAAATAGTTGAATGACCCAGGAACAATTTCTAATTTTCCTTACTTAAACTCAAAAAATTGTACATATATATATATATATATATATATATTATGTATATAATATATGTGTACAAATTGAGAAAGCTGAATATATATATATATATATATATAAAGCTGAAGTTCAATAGTAGTCTATGTATAAAAAATTGCCAGCAATGACAGAAGATATATGTATAGAATATATGTGTATGAGTGCAACCCTTTTGATAAAATAATATATATCTTCACAATATATGTAAAGAAGATATATATATATATATATATATATATATATATATATATATATATATATGAGAATAAGAAAAAGCAGTAATATATCCTAATAATATATCAGCTAAGAATGAAAATTAAATCTCTTTAATGGTAATAAAAAATTAATATCCCAATAATTAAGCAATTAATTTATTTAGAACGATTTACAAAATCTTCATGTGTAAATTAATTTTGTCTCATTTAATTTACACATAATGGTAACTACACAAAATAAACTAATATATATTTTTATTTAACTTTGTAATATATTAATTTTCATAAATACAACAATCCCCCACATATTACAAAGTAAAATATAAAAATTAGATAAGCGAATAAGGAATATAAGAATGCAGTGCGTTAACACTGGTATTTTTGGATTGTGAACCAATGTATATAGTAAATAAGACTTGATTCACAAGAATTTGGTGAAATGAAAATTTCTATGAACCTTCTTCCTTATTATGAATCAGTAATCATATTCTTCCTTATTATTTGGATTAGAAGTTGTTCTACGCGATTTGGCACATTTTGGCCTTGCGTCATACCTAGAATTCATGAGCGCTCCAGAAAACCTGTCTTGTTTTCATAAGAGGCAGCCCCACCTCTACACTCATATAGGTGTTCACATCAAATGTGTTCTACAATTAAACACATCACCCAACAGGACTATAAAAATCATTAAGAGTATATAACTCAACCTCCAACACTGTAGAATTACACTATCCTACACCATAGGGATGAACTCAATATGTATAAAATAGATAGTGTCTCAACCAATCAACCAATGACTTGTTGTTACCCATATGAACCTACTTTCTAGGATTACCATTCATATAGGTTGGGTTACCATCACTGTTGATTTCTATAATAGACAGTAGTCCCATCCCCCTCGATGTATTGCTCACTTGCCTCTTGCTTAATGGCTTTGTCAGAGGATCCGTAAGATTTAACTCGATCTTATAAATTTAAGGGATATAATCCCATCACATAAAAACTGTCTCACAATATTATGTCTTAGTATACGCTTACTCTTACCATTATAGCTCTTATTCTTAGCTCTGCCAATAGTAGCTTGGCAATCATAATACAGAGACACAGATGGAACTGGTCTCATCTACAAAGGAATATTTTCCAAAAGATTTCTGAGCCACTCTGCTTCAGAACCTGCCTTCTCTAAGGCAATAAACTCAAACTCCATAGTAGATCGAGCTATACAAGTCTGTTTAGTAGACTTCCAAGAAACTGTTCCTCCTCCTAAGGTAAATATGTAGCCACTCGTGGATTTGATTTCATCTGAATCAGAGATCCAAGTTGCATCACTATAGCCTTCAAGAACTGCAGGATTACCGCAGTAATACAAACCAAATCCAATAGTACCTCGCAGATACTTGAGTATTCTACATAAAATAGTCCAATGAAAATTGATCCTTATTAGGATTATGATCGTGTATTTGCAGAGTCTATTAACTACATAAGATATATCAGGTCTTGTGCAATTAGTAAGATACATTAAGCAACCTATGATTTGGGCATACTCAGATTGAGATACACTAGGTCCCTCATATTTTTTTTAAATGTAAACAAGAATCATGCGGAATCCTAACACGATTAACATTACCTTAGCAAGACACCCCCACACTTTAAGGTATTTCAAATTAGGTATATGATTTTCCCAAAGCTCAAAAGGTGTTTTTCCAATTTTCAGCAACAGGTAACTTTATATACACATTATACACACACGAGTATTCAAACTTAACTATTCATATTGGGAATTGAAAATTTGAACTTTGCATCCAAATATGCATGCAATGTATATCATCACGTCCCTTGAAATTCAGAATTAATGTAGAGAATTAGTAGTAGTACTAGTATTAATTTGTTTAAAATTGCATTCCCCATAATTGTCGGATTGAGAAAACAACAAAAATACTTTATGAAAATAACGGCGGAAGTTTTACCGTTAACTGTTAAAACACCCGGTAATAAAAGTACAATAATACGCGTAATTGCATAGTAGCACACGGTATTGATTATTGATGTTTACGTGAGAAGTCACTCATTTTTCAAAATTATCGGAAGAAGTTATAAAATATATATATATATATATATATATATATATATATATATATTTGACATGTGTGTGTGTGTAGGAGTGTGTGTGTGGTAGTGGGTTTTGGTGGAAAAGTGGAAGGTTTGATAATTAATGTTGGTTGTTTTATTATAAATTGATTTTGGGTGGTGGAGAAGTTGATGGGTGTTTTAATATTATATATATATATATAATATATCTAGCATGTGATGATTAGCATGTGATGATTGACTAATGGGGAGGGGGAGAACAAAAATAATAATGGGGCACAAAAATGAGTACTAGCATATATTATATACGCAAGTTGAAATTTTGGCAGAGAGGCGATCACGGGAATGCATCCCGTGAATTTATAATGAGCATGTGTATATATATACAATATATATATAATATATATTATAATTTATTTAAAAGTTTTTATTTTATTAGAATATTTTATTGCATAGTATCCTTCCATTTTTTTATAAATAGAAACTCATTTCTTCATTATTTCTTACGAATTCACTGAAACTCTAGAGAGAGAAAATTATAGAGAAACTATAGAAAAGTATTCTGCTACTTTCCTACTCTTATATCCAGTTTCTTTTACGGTAAGGGGTATTATTTCTTTTGTATTCATGAAGAGAACTTCTGTTATTCCATTATTTATTATTTTGTTGGAATAACTCAGTATCTGCGGACTACCCTATACTTGGTGAAATTCTTACATTATTCCATTCGTTATTATTCTATTGGAATATCCCATGCGCACATTTTCATGGGACCGATTTCGTCTTTATTATTACATTGGAATATCTTCATGCATGCGTTTTGTGGGACTGATTCGTCTTTATTATTACATTGGAATATCCCATGCATGCGTTTCTATGGGACTGGTTCCATTAATTATTATTCTGTTGGAATAACTTGTCTATGCGGTCTATCGCATGCCTAGTGATTTCTTTTGTTATTCCATTCCTTATTATACTCAGTTGGTTAAAGTTTTGACTTCTATACTCCATGAAATTAGTTGAATATTCTTGATATTTGCGATTCATCCAGTATCTTTTCATGGAAATGTTCTTACGAGCATTCTTGAATTTTTCTCGCACAAAGCGATGATCGTGTTGACAATTTGGACGTGTTATTAGTTCTCGAATAAATAAATTCTTGAACTTGTTTTATTGAGTTCTTATATCATTGTCATCATCCTCATGTTTATATTTTTTTGAAAGTCATCTGTGGCATGTAGTGCATAGATGGATTTGGTATGATTATGACCAAGGATTATTCGGTGTAATCATGACCGTAATGTTATAAATGATGTGGTAAAAGTCCTCATTGGCCTGTAGTGCATTGATGGACCGTTGTTGGCATGATCATGACCATTGATGAATACACGAATGTCCTTGGCCCATAGTGCATGGATAATTTGTGGTTGTGATACTAAAGAATATCCTTGGCCGTAGTGCAGGGGTGATTCAATGATGTGGATTATTTATTAAGCTGAGTCTCAGCGATAAAAGTGATGAAAAACCTTTTAAATCATAAAAGATAGTAGATTTTATTCTCTACTTGACTCTTTTAATGGATTGCTTGTTCATTGCAGATTAAACTTGATGTTTGTTATATTGTATCGGTTTAACTTTGTTTTAAGGCTAATGATAATTTATTACGCATTATCTTAGTCATAATATTTATTCTTGGGCTAGTTGAGCTCACCCTTTCTTTTTTCGTTCTCTTCTTTGAAATGAGAATATAAATTTGGGACGAGTCGGAAGCGGAGTGATGGACCGGATGATAGTATTAGTAGTCCTCACTATTACATTAAATAGTGTGATAATAAATGTAATGAGGACTTATTCGAGAGTGGATATTATGCTGAAGACAATATTTGTATTAAAACTCACAAATTTCATGTTGTATATTTAAGGTTGTATTTGTATTACGTACCATGTATTTTGGCATTTCGTAATAGGTGATGTATATCTATTTTGGGGGCGTCACAGTAATATATTTTTTTTCATAAATACAACAATTGATATTTCCACAACACTTTTAGTAATATATATCTATATTGCCCCTCTTTTTATTAATAATATTTTTAGTAATATATATATTTGATTTTAACTTATAAGTCATTATGAGACGAACACATTCATTACATATTTTAACTTAATTTTTGAATTATAAATCAAATTAATAATCGAACGATTTTATTTATAAGTTCTAACTTAAAATAACTTATAAATCAATTTATATTTTAATTTTAAATCACTTTAAAATAATTAAAGTCGTTGCCGAATGGGATCTGTATAGAGAGAGAGAGTGAGTGAGAGATTTTTAGTAGTAAAAAAAACCTACGAACATAAAGTAATTATTTTTATGTAGACCAATTTGATTGTGATAATTGAAGTGGACAATATTATTTATTTAAATGATAAAAATATTGTTGGAAAGAATATTTGTCACATTCATAGAATTTTTGTCGAGTTGTGAAGTATGAATACCCATATATTCTCGGTTAGTAGACCCTTCATTCAAGTAGCAACTGGCAAGTGCTCAGTACGTAGTCAAATTTGATTCATTTGGTTGTTGCTAAAAATAGAACAGGACCTGGCTGCCATTCATATTTCATACCTCCCGTGTCTAATTCTCTATTCTTTCTTGGGGGGAGAAATTAGTTTACAAAAAATGGACAGAGAAAACCAAGAAAAACCATCTTCTTTAATCACACCATTTATACATACTAGTGATTCTGAAGAAATTGGGCAAAATGGATTAGGAGAAGTGAGAAAAAATGAAAAGGGTATGTTTTCTAGGGAGGAAATTAGAGAGGAGGTGAAGAAACAGCTATGGCTGGCTGGGCCTTTGATCTGTGTAAGCCTGTTGCAGTCATGTTTACAGCTGATTTCTGTCATGTTTGTGGGTCATCTAGGAGAATTGGCTCTTTCTGGTGCTTCAATGGCCACTTCCTTTGCATCTGTCACAGGTTTTAGCTTATTGGTGAGTTGGGTTTCTGTTTAATTCTTTTGGGATGATAAATTTGGGATTTAATTTGTGTTTTTTTTTTACAAATGGGTTTGATGGGTAATGGGTTTGATGAGTCATGTTCTTTTATTGGTTAAATTGAATGGAATGGGTAATAGTTTTTTGGCAGTTGATATTGGAAAAATATATAAGGATAGTTAAAGTGGTAGACTGGTAGTTGATACTGCCATTTTTATTTGTCCTCTTAACCAGGAAATAAATGAGCATGTCATGTTTGCCAGACTTTAGCACAAGCCAGCTGAGGTTAGGGTTTAATGGAATATAGCCAACCATTTAAGCTTAGTCACGTGTGTAGTAATTTTTAACTTTTTGGAAGTCCAATTATTTAGGCTATAATGCTTAATTGCATATGTTGCTCACAAATACCTGCAGTTCCCTTAGCAACACTGGTTTGTATTTGTTCTTTAAGTAACTAAAAGCTAGTTCTCCACATGGCAACCAGATAGATCATTAATCTATTCATATTAACTAGTTTTCCATGTTTTCCAGTTTATTAGACTGACTATGAAGTTCTTCTGTTCTTGATCTGTTCTGTTTTGTTTGATTAGTTGGGAATGTCGTGTGCGTTGGATACATTTTGTGGCCAGTCCTATGGAGCAAAGCAATACCATATGCTAGGCATACATATGCAGAGAGCTATGATTATTCTTTCGCTAGTAAGCATACCCCTTGCAGTCATCTGGGCAAACACCGGCATCATTCTCAAAACCTTGGGTCAAGATCCAGCCATATCAGAAGAAGCCGGGTTATATGCTCGCTTCATGATCCCCAGCCTTTTCGCATATGGTCTTCTTCAATGTAAGGTCAAATTTTTACAAACCCAAAATATAGTCTTCCCAATGATGGTTACCTCGGGGATTACGACTTTGCTCCACATTTTTGTGTGCTGGATCCTGGTGTTCAAATCTGGCCTAGGTAGCAGAGGAGCTGCTTTGGCTAATTCTATCTCTTATTGGATAAATGTCGTCCTGTTGGCACTTTATGTGAAGTTCTCTTCATCATGTTCTAAAACCTGGACTGGGTTTTCAAAGGAAGCCCTTCAAAATATCCCTACTTTCCTTAAACTTGCAGTTCCTTCAGCTGTTATGGTCTGGTAAGATATTAAACATCTTTTTGTCCCTTCACAAATAAACAACTTAATAAATTCTTAGTTTATTTGGTACTAGTTGAACAGTACATAAATTCAGTTTGTTATTGTACTCGTTAAGATTCTACTATCATTTTCTATATTCTGACGAAGTTTATAACTATGATATTTAACAGCTTGGAAATGTGGTCATTTGAAATGATGGTTCTACTTTCTGGTCTTCTTCCTAATCCACAGCTGGAGACCTCAGTACTCTCAATAAGGTCAAACTTGCATAATTTTGGCTTGAGCAATGATATGGTACCCAAAAAACTTTTACCCAAATTACCCGGAAATACTTTAAAGGGTTATACTGTACTACCTTTAAAGCATTTCCGGATAATTTGGGCAAAACATTTCCGGGTATAGCAGTTTTTTCCATTTGTCTTTCTGCAGCTGTTGAAAGCTTCTAAAACCGAGAGATAAGCTTGAATAAAAATAATTTACTGTTGATTTTCCATATGCAGCCTCAACACATCTGCAAACTTTTGGATGATCTCCTTTGGACTCAGTGGCTCTATAAGGTCAGTTAAGTTAATTTTAATTCGACAGTTCCCTCTGTTTGTACCAAGTTTTAAAATGAAAATGCCTTTTAAAATTGAACATATGATTCAGAGGTCCTTGAAAGTTTCCATTTCTCTTTCACATTTATAGTTTTAAGGGTTTTCTTCAAATAAATTGTGCTACTTCAGTCCTGCATAAATTCATATGGTCTAATTAATTCTGTTTCATTCCTACATAGCACACGGGTCTCAAATGAACTGGGCGCAGGGCATCCACAAACTGCACGGTTAGCAGTTTATGTGGTCTCTGTCATGGCTGTTGCTGAGGGTATTTTGGTAGGACTAGTTTTAATATTGATCCGCAACTTCTGGGGATATGCTTACAGCAATGAAGTAGAAGTTGTTAAATATGTAGCTACCATGATGCCCATTCTTGCAACATCAAACTTCGTCGATAGTCTCCAGACTGTTCTTTCAGGTCTTATCTATAATTCATTCAATTATATTTCAAGAATCTTTTGAGAAATAAAATATATAAGGTAAGCATGTCTGCTAAATGGTAATTTATTACTGCCTTTGTTTTCATTTAGGTGTTGTTAGAGGATGTGGTTGGCAAAAAATCGGTGCATATATCAATCTCGGATCATATTACCTTGTGGGTCTTCCTTGCGCAGTTTTGCTTGCTTTCACTTTACATATAGGAGGAAAGGTAAATTAGTATACAATCCTTTAATCGTTTTCTTTACCTTTTCATCTTATTTTCATGACAAATCATTACATGTAATCCTGTTAAAATTCTTTCATTTAGGGCCTCTGGTTTGGGATTCTATGTGCACTTGTGGCGCAAGTGTTCTTCCTTCTTATAGTTACCATACGCATTAACTGGAAAGAAGAGGTAACACATCCTCTCAACATCTATTCATCTGTCCTTTATAAAATTGCAGTTGACCATATCTGATTAATTACAATCATCTGTTTTTCTTGTTTAGGCAAAAAAGGCTAAGGATAGAGTTTACAATTCTACAATCCCTGTGGATATAGCGTCATGAAGCAGACGAATTACCAAGAGCTCAAATCATATTTGAGTCAATAAGGTCTTTATTTGAAGAGCCAAAGAACTTCTTGTGGCCAGTCCTATTGAGCAAAACAATACCATATGGCCTTCTTCAATGTAAAGTCAGATTCTTACAAACACAAAACATAGTTTTCCCAATGATGGTAAGCTTTGGGATTACTTCTTTGCTCCACATTGTTGTTTGTTGGATTTTGGTGTTCAAATCTGGCCTAGGTAGTAAAGGAGCTGCTTTGGCTATTTCTGTATTCATGATATTTAAAGTTCGATATTTTATGAATTATTATAAAATGATGTCAATGCCTTGTTGTTTCGGCTAGACACATGTTAAGGTATGTTATGAATTTGTTAAATTCTTAAATGTCATCGTATCCAAATTAAATTGGTAAGAACTAAAATTAAAGTTTGTAATGAACAACACTATTATTAGGGAAACTTTTGGTTGAATTTTCGACTGGCCTTCGAGGTGTAAAATTAAACGCAAATAGTTGTTTAAAAGAAATAGGTTGTGCACAACATAAGTACAATAGGCTGATCCCCTAACGTACTTAGAAAATGATAGTTACAAATGAATTTTTGCTAAACCTTTTACGAAAAAGAAAATGTTCAAGGTATTTTTGTAGTTTCAAAAATTTTAAATAAAAAGGGAATTTATTATTATTATTATTCATATTTATTAGAGATAGTTTCACAACTATTGTTCAGTTGTTGAAATGAAAACATGATTCTTGATTTTGTTGTTATTCAACTGTTATATTTGCTGAGCTTGTTAGCTCATTCTTGCTTTATATAAAAATGTTTTCAGCAAAGCTCGAGCGAGACGAAAGCTCGGGTAAGAAAGACAAAGGAAAAGGAAAAGTTTTTGAGTAAAAGATATTATGTAATAGTTTAAGTTAAGAATGATATTTAATAAATAAAATGATGTAATAATTATTATATTATGATGCTTCCAAACTTGTAAATGTCTTAGAACCCGAGAAGTTAGAATAATATGATTTGTAATAATTTAGTAATTATCTTTTTGTCTTTATGATTATGCGTACTAGATAGTATTGTGATGCACCATTATTAGGGTTTACATGTACTCGGATTTGGGGGTGTCACAAAATTTTAGGCAATTTACTCTCTCAAAGTAAAGCACTCTCCGTCTCCTTTTTAACCTTGAGACATCTACAAAACAAACAAATAGTCTCTATCGTTTTTTTGTACCCAAATTTTCTTTGGTCCTTTTGGGTTAGTAGTATATAAATCACATTTATTTACCCAAATTTGTTTTATTTTAATTTTATTACAATTAGAATCAAAATGACATTTAAAATCATAATTTTTACAAGTAACAAATGGTGAACAATAAATTAGTGGTTTATGTCTTGGTTTCCTATTAATTATTCTAATATTATTATTTTTTCTATTTTTCACATTTTTAATAGAATTATACATAATTCATTGTTTATCAATGCTAGACCTTTGTGCTCCTAACATACATATTTAGGTTCTCTCCTCCTTGCATAAATTTAGCAAGTCCACTTTTTAAAGATGTTATTTCTTCATTTGTTACATTATCACCATGTTGCAAATTCATCATTTTTCCAACATTAAAAGCATATATGTATGCATCTCTGATATTCAAAATTTCTTTTAAAACTTTATTTTCATTTTTAAGATATTCATTTTATTTTCTCTCTTCAATAAGTGACTCAACTTTATTCATTAACTCATTTACGCAATTCTTTAAATATGCAGTTTTCTATCTGAGCTGTTGATTTTCATTTTGTAAAGCAAGACAATCAGACATAGTTATTAATTCAAGAGTTTCATTACAATGAAAATATTTTACCTCAAGTTGATCATCATCTTCTATTCCATGAAACAGAGTTGAGCAATTTCTTCTTCTTGTTCTGTTTGAGACTTACTCACTAGCTAGAGTTGAGCTACCTTCTTTGTTCTTCTTTTGTTTCTTCCTTAGGAGTAGTCTCTCGAGTTTTCTAGATAGCATTTTAATTTCTTCATCGAAATCTTCGTTTTGATCAATATGACTTCTCTCAGCTTGAAGTGTCAATGTCTTCTTTATTGGTGTCTCCTTTTCTTTATCATATCTTTTGATTTGGTTCTCAAACTCTTCAAGTTCACCAAAGAGTATGAGAGTCTCCATAGTGTGAGTCTTAATATCATTATATTTGATTTCCCTTTGATCAGTTCTCCTCCCAAGCATACTGAGTGAATTCATTAGTGTGAGAAACCTCCCTTGAGCTTCATTAATTGTTTCATCTTTCTTTAATTTGAACAACTCGTACTCATGCATCAACATGCTAAGTTTCACCTTGGACATCCCTTCATGGCTCATGATGATAGTATCCTATATTTCTTTCGTGTACTGCAACTAGAGACTTTGTCAATCTCTAATTGTACCATCCCACTTAGCACGATATTCATGGCTTTTCAATTGTAAGACATCATATATGATTCATTCGCATCCATTTTCATGAGCGTTTTAGGTCTGCCATCATCATGCCTAGGAATGACGGGTCTGTTGTCAACAACACATCATTCACATATGTCTCTGTTAAGATATATCTTTATCCTGAACTTCTAGAAATTAAAGTTCTCACTACCCAGCAACAATGGAGGTCTGCCTAGAAACCATCCCACTTAACACGGTATTTATGGCTTTTGAATTGTATGACATCATATATGATTCATTCGCATCCATTTTCATGAGTGTTTTAGGTCTGCCATCATCATGCCTAGGAATGACGGGTCTGTTGTCAACAACCCACCATTCCCATAGGTCTCTGTTAAGATATATCTTCATCCTGAACTTCCAGAAATTGAAGTTCTCACTGCCTATCAACAATGGAGGTCTGCTAGTGGATTGCCCCTCTTGAAAATTAAGATGTGTCATTAGAATCTTACCTTGTGGTCTTCAAAGACACGTTGGTAAAGTCAAAGCTCTGATACCAAATGAAATTCAGAGTGTATGTGTAAGACCCCAACTTTTTGAATAAAGATTAAATTTTTTCGAAAAATATTTTTGAATATTATGGTGTGGATTAGATATAATGTTATAGTTGTGGGTAATATTTATAAATTTTGCAAAGTACGCAAGTTGTTATATAATATTCGATTGGTCGGGGAATATTCGTTTTAACAGGGAATATTCGTATAATGGCACAATCATTGGTGGACCCACACAATGTAAATTATCATTCGGATCGAGAAAACGACAAAAAATACTTTATGAAAATAACGGCGGAAGTTTTACTCGTTAATCGTTGAAACACCGGTGTTAAAATACTGATGTCTGCGTGGTTGATAATAGTAGCACACGGTATTGATTATTGATGCTTACGTGAGAAGTCACTCAGTATACTCAATTATTGCTATAGTAATTGTTGCATCATATCTCTCATATTATTGATTCGATTATTGTCACAGTATCATCTGCATTGTATGATATATTATTAAGTCAATAATTGAGATGACAAAGTTATTCATATTATTAAATTATAATATTTACAATGTCTAGAAGTTCTGTCAAGGAGAGGTTTGGTCACCTAATTGTGCGCCAATAGGGAGAAATCCTTATCGGAAAGCCCCCTCTTTCCTGGGAACGACCTGGTTGATAAATATTGTGAGTTATAATATTAATGATGAATGTTATTAATATTGAAGTTGTGCTAGGAGTTGAATTTGGAGACGCGGACGTGATATTTGAGTCCAGAATGATGAAATTAGTAAAAAAAGACTATAAACACAAAATTTGTCGGTTTTTACTATTTTGTCAAAAAGTCAACAGTTGACTTTTTTGGGAAAAGTCAAACTTCGAAATTTCAAAATTTATATTTTTGATAAAAATAGTTTCATTATGTTGGAATTATTTGTGTTAGTAAAAATCGACATTTATTTCGATAAAAATTGATGTCTGGAGGTTATTTTGACCAATAGGGTATTTAACCGGATAAATGAGCAATTGATTGCTATTATTTCACATGATTATAACTATTTGTTCACATGTGTATACTATTGTTTCACATTCTTGTTACTATTAGGGGAGTTGGTGCAAAATTGATAATACTTATATATGGTAAGTTTAAAATGGAGATATAGATGGAAGTACTTATCTTTGTAATTCGTATTTTCACATGTCTAGAACTATTGATTCACATGATTTACTATTGATTCACATTATTTACTATTAGGGGAGGTGGTGTAAGTTTGATAATACTTGCAGGACTAAATTAAAAATGAAAGAAAAGTTGGAGGTATTGTACTGTAATTTTTTGAGCCCCAAAACGTGCAATTATCGAAACTATATTTTCCTATAAATAGAAGCTCATTCTTCCTTCATTTCTCACCAATTCACAAAAACTTTAGAGCGATTATTATAGAGAGAAATTATAGAGAGAAAGAAGAAGAGAAGTCTGCTACCTCACTATTCCAGTTTCCAGTTTTTCCAAGGTAGGGAGTATTATTTCTTTCTTATCCATGAAAAGAACTTATGTTATTCCATTCTTTATTATTCTATTGGAATAACTCAGATATCTGAGGCTACCCTATACTTGGTGAAATTCTTCTATTATTCCATTCTTTATCATTCGTTGGAACATCGTCATGCATGCGTTTACGTGGGACTGGTTCCATTATTTATCATTCATTAGAACATCATCATTCATGTGTTCTACGCCGAACCTAGTTCCGTCTTTATTATTATTACATTGGAATATCATGTCCCATGCATTTTACGCAGGACTCGATTCCGTCTTTATTATTACGTTAGAATATCCCGTCTCATGCGTTTTTACATGGGACCGATTCCGTTATTTATTATTCTGTTGGAATAACTTGCTTGTGTGGTCTATCGCATGCCTGGTGATTTCTTTTGTTATTCCATTCCTTGTTATACTCAGTTGGTTAAAGTTTTGACTTCTATACTCCATGAAATTAGTGGAATATCCTTGATATTTGCGCTTCATCCAGTATCTTTTCATGAAAATATTCTTCTGAGCATTCTTAAATTTTACTCTACAAAGAAGTATCATGTTGACAATTTGGACATTATTAGTTCCTGTATAAATTAATTCTTGAACTTGTTTTTTATTAAATTCTTATATCATTGTCATCATCCTCATGTTTATATTTTTTTTGAAAGTCAATACGTGGCTGTGAAGTGCATAGATGGACTTGGTATGATTATAACCAGGATTATTGATTGTAATCATGACCGTAATGTTATAAATGATGTGGTAAAAGTCCTCATTGGCCGTAGTGCATTGATGTACGATTGTTGGCATGATCATGACCATTAATGAATACACAAATATTCTTGCCCGTAGTGCATGGATAATTGTGGTCGTGATACTAAAGAATATCCTTGGTAGTAGTGAAAGGGTGATTCGATGATGTGGATTATTTATTGTGAGTCCCAAAGTGATAAAAGTGATGAAAACCTTTTAAATCATAAAAGATAGTAGATTTTATTCTCTACTTGACTCTTTTAATGGATTGCTTGTTAGGTGTAGTTAAACTTGATGGTTGTTATATTATATCGGTTTAACAATTGTTAAAGGCTAACGATAATATATTCTGCATTATCTTAGTCATAATATTTCCTATTGGGCTAGTTGAGTTCACCTTTTTACTTTCATTGTTCTTTTCAGGAAATGAGAATGTAGCAGGGACTAGTCGGGGAACGGAGTGACGGACCAGATGATAGCATTAGTAGTCCTCACTATTCGGTGAAATAGTGGGAAAATAAATGTAATAATATTGAATTTGAGTTTGTATATTGTACAGGCGACAATATTTGTATTAAAACTCATGCCTTTATGTTTTTTATCGCATTGCACTTTGCGGCGATTTGTATAATTAAGTTGTATTTGTATTCTGTACCATGTATTTGGCGACTCAAAATAGGTAATGTATACCTGTTTTGGGAACGTCACAGTATGCACACCTAGAGGGGGGGTGTATAAATGTATCTAACTAAACTGATTAACAATGATATTTTAAAATTTCTGCTAAATAACTATCCAGACAAGTTAATTTTTGTTTGCTTATAGTTTATATGAATCAATATGCAAAGACAAATAGTACTCAACTATAAAGACAAGGTAAAACCTGTTTCTTTTAGTGTATACATTAAACTAATATGCAGAACCTTCTAGGTGATATCCGAACAAGATAGAACCTGTCTCTTTGTATACGAGAGAACCTGTTATGGAGTTGCTTTAGAGATTATAACAGTGCATAATTAATGCAATGAGAGCAGAATAAACAAAAAACTATAACACCAAGATTTTTTACGTGGTTTAGCCATTAACCTCTAATCTAATGGCTTAATCTTTTATTAAAATGATATTCAATCAATTACAGAATAACTTCATAAACAAATTAGCTCTGAACTCTGTTGAACACTACTGTGCCCCTTTTGCACTACTGCAACCTTTAGAGCTTCCTTTGTACAGACCTATCCACCACTGGATCACACAAGCCAAACTAGGCTCGTATACAAGTTTAAATATAAACGAATATGATTACAATATATTTCTAGCACAAAAAATTAAGAACAATGCAAAAGTAGTCTGTTAGAAACTTTTTCTTTAAAACTCTGTATTCTTCTATTTGTTGTCTAAACTTTTTAGCCGAGAAGGATATTTATAGATATGAGAGCAACGACACTAAATAAACTTCAAGCCCAAGGGAAAGATAAATCACTAAAAATCAGCTATACAGAATCAAGCTGTTAAGCGTAGATTTTTTGAATTTGAATTATGGCAGTTTGAATAAAGGGATAAGAATTAGCCAAATCAGCTCCATTAAATAAGGAATCAGTTCAAGGAAAGATCTTTAACTTTGTAATACAAGGCTGAGATTTTCACAATTGATCTTGTTTCCAAAACTGGCTACCAAACTTTTGAATTTCGATTTTTCATCTCTTTTCAAAGAAATTGACTAGGCTTTCAAAAATTAATAACTTCTTTTAAAAGGATTTAAATTTTAAAAACATGAAGCCATCTTTTATAAAATAATTTCCAGCAAATATTAGGCGACTCATTTACTATTTAGTGAGAAATATCTTCTAAAAATAATATTTGTAATTGTGTAAATATCAATCCCTCTTTTTTTCTTAACATGACCAACTCATTGTCTCTCATGCATCAACTCTTTTTTCATTTGTTTCAAATTTAAAACTTGAATAACTTTTTATATATTTTTCCGTAATTAAAAGTTCAATAACTTCTTCCTTACAAAGACTTATATCCTGTTAAAAAGCCTCCGTACGTGAACCTTCACAATATAATGGTATAAATTGAAGGGTGTAAGACTCTAATTTTACAAGTTATTCGTATATAATTTATTTTTATTTTTATTTATTTCTTTATTAAAATTGACAATAATTTCAAAATATATATATATATATATATATATATTTCTAATATTTTATTCTCCTATAAAGATTGGCAATCATTTTGAAATAAATATATATAAATTTCAATCATAACATTTATTTATTATCTAACAATGACTTGCTATGTCATTCATTGTGTTGACTCGTGAAGATGACACTTTTAGGGTGAAGGAAAATAATATTTTCACAACAATTATTAATATTTTCACATGAAAAGTGTCGCTATAGAATTTATAGCGACAATTTTCATGTGTAAATATCATTTTCTGTTTTAAATTTATTAATTTTCTAGTGTGAAAGGTATATAAGAATATTTTCCTTGAGGATCAAGTAAGTTTGCAAGCGGATGATCAAATAAGTCAAAAGATTACTCTTTTTTAATATTTGTCGTCAAAGTAAACTAAAATATGGTAACTGCTATAATATGAGCTTAAACATAAGAGACACAAAATATTAGACAAACTCCAGAATATTATATTTTGATATTATTAACGATCATTTACCTAATTAAGAAAGAAGAAAATGTGTCTAGCAATAGAGACATTCTACGGAGTCGTAGAATGTGTAGAGAATAAGTTTGAAGTAATCTTCAAATAGTTTGTAATTTGAAGTAATCTTCAAATAGTTTGTAACTGTTCTTCAAACTCACGAACAATTTAATTACTTGTGAATGTTGGACACACAATTTAAAGATGAACGATGAGAGATTAGTTGGTCAGATAAAGATCTATAACTATCCTTGGTTATGGATTATTTTCATATTTAGAGCCTGTTCCACAATGACTTATGTTATTTGTCCCTATTTCACTGTTTGACAATGACTTATTTTTCTACTTATAAGTTAATTTTTAAGTGAATAAAATAAGCAAGTATATGTAACTTATTTTAAAATGACTTATAAGTCATTTTTGCCCCTCTTTTTATTAATGTTCTTTTAGTAATCTTTATATTTGATTTTAACTTATAAGTCATTATGAGTCGAACATCTTCATTACTTGTTTTAACTTACTTTTTGACTTATGAAGTAAATTAATGTCGAACGCTTTTACTTATAAGTCACAATTTAAAATTATTTATAAATTAATTTATATTTTAACTTTAACTCATTTTAAAATAAGTCGTAGCAGAAGGGACTCTTAGAGAGAGAGTGAGGGATTTGATATTAGTAGTAAGAAAAACCTATGAACATAAAGTAATTATTTTTATGTACACCAATTTGCTGTTAACGATTAACTTTGATTGTGATTGTTAACACTAAATTTTGTACGCCTGACGAAATCATCAAAACAGCAGGTCAAAATAGCGCAAACAATTGATGAAGTAGTTGATTGTAATTTTTTGAAATCAAACTCATGAAATACACACAGATAAACATACACATATTATTGTAAGAGATATAACATATGAAAACAAAAATTTACGTGAAACCCAATTGGGAAAAACCACAGAGAGACATAAGAAATCTACTAATATAATATTGAGAGTACAAATTATTTATTTGTGTCATATGCTATTGTGTTCCTCTCCCAAACCCTTGTTTATTGTTAAGGGTGCTCAAAAAATTCATTTTTTTTTGGTTTTTTACAGAATCGGTTGATCTGAAAGCCGTGATCTGGGTTTAATTTTTTTCTTGATCTTGATTTTTTTTTGGCACAAGTTTTTCGATTTTTTTACACGTTTGATCTGCAGAATAGCAGTATGGAATTTTTTGAATTCGGTAAAAATTGAAATACCGAAAAAACCAAAATTTAATAATATAATAATTAGTAATTAATGTTTTGTAGTTTTATATATTAAATAACTTTTTTTATATATTAATAATTTCTATATAATAATAGTTTTATTAATTATATATATATATTAATAATGTTTTGTAGTTTTATTTTATATATTAACTATTATTAATAGTTAATGATTTCTTAGTTTAAAAAAATTGTTAATATATAAAAAAATTATTTAATTATTATTAATAATTATATATATAACCATGCGGTATAACCAAAAATCGAGACGAGAAAAAATTCCAGATCGATTTTTAACGAACCATACCAAAAGCTATTAATCTTGCATCAATTAGGTTCTTATTTTTTCAGTAATTTTAGATCGGTACCGGTTCGATATTTTTGGTACTGGTTCAATTTTTTTACCGATGAGCACCCATACATATTATTGTATTTATAGTTGTCATATCTACCCAAATTCAATTAGGAGTAGGAGTCCTTTTTAGAATCACCTTATAACTGCAATTAATGACTAATCGCTTTCTTCTCAAGTTAGATCTCCTTATCTCATCAAATAAGGAACACAATCTTACTTTAATAAGGACTCTCCTACTATTTGAGCAAGCTGAAACGTATATGGGCTAACACCAAATCCGATTCATTAAATAAGCTCGGTTACACCTTGGTTAGACCCAAATAATTACACCCCAACAGTGATAATTTAGATGGACAATATTATTTATTTAAATGATAAAAATATAGTTGTCTAGGAAAGAATATATGTCACATTTAGTGTAAGACCCCAACTTTTATAAATAAAGATGAATTTTCTATAAATATTATTTTTGAATATTATGGAGTAAATTTGATATAATGTTATAGTTGTGGATAATATTTATAAATTCTGCAAAGTACGCAAGTTGTTATATAATATTCTATTGGTCGGGGAATATTCGTTTTAACAGGGAATATTCGTACGACGGCATAATCATTGGTGAACCCCACAACGGAATTATTGTCGGATTGAGAAAACGACAAAAATATCTTTTTATAAAATAACGACGAAAGTTTTTGAATTGCTAACATCGTTGGAATACCTAGTGGTTAAAATACGAATACGTGTGTTGTTGCACCAGTAGAACACAGATTATTGTGCGAAGATTTTTAAATTATTGATTCTTACGTAAGAAAGCACTACTCAATAATTGTTACACTAATTACTGTTCAATATTTTATTTTATTGGTTCAATAATTGTTGCGTTGATATTTTATATTATTGTTGTTTCAATAATTGTCACTGCACAGTATTTCCCATTATTAGATCAATAATTCATATTATTTGAATAATATTATTAGATAGCATTATAGGCAATGTCTAGAAAGTTCTGTCAAGGAGAGGTTTGGTCACCTAATCATTGCCAAAGAAGGAGAAATCCTTATTGAAAGCCCCCTTTCCGGGAACTACTTTGGTTGTCATTATTGTGATTACGTAATATTATTTGTGAATAATTAATTATTAATTTATATGATAAGGAAATATTTATTTTATGTGGACACAAATGTTAGATAAGAAAATATTTATTCAAGTGGATTTTAAACCGAGGAATTTTTAAGATGTGACATTTGTTGAAAGTTGGTATTTTATCTTTTCCGATAAAATAATTCATTCAAATATATTATTATAATATTACATTATAGTAGTATGATGTGATTATATAATAATACGTTTTTGTAATTTGAATGGTAGAATTATTATAGTAAATTCATGGCATAAAAGTAAAAGGAGGTGAAAGAGAACAAATTAAATTTGAATTCATGTGATGTAAGCGATGATGTCATCGGACGATGAGGTAAGCAATGGTGTCATCGGACGATGAGGTATGCAATGATGTATTATGATCGATGACATCAGCGGTGATGTCATAAATTATGGCAAAAAGACTATTTTACCCTTACTCTGCCAAGCTTATAAATAGAAGCTCATTTCTTCATTATTTTTCACGAATTCATTCAAGCTATAGAAAGAGAAAGTATAGGGAGAATAAGAGAGAAAGAAGAAGAGTATTCTATTACTACACTATTGCAGTATCCAATCTCCTACTAAGGTAAGGGGTATTATTTCTTTCTTATTCATGAAGAGAACTTCTGTTATTCCATTAATTCTTTATTATTACATTGAATAACTCAGATACGCCGAGCTACCCTATACTTGGTGAAATTCTTCTGTATTCCATTCTTTATCATTATGTTGGAATAACCTGTCTATGCGAAGACCGCATACATGGTGAAATTCTTCTGTTATTCCATTATTTATTATTCTGTTGGAACATCCTGTCTGTGCGTTTACGCATGACTTGGTTCCATTATTTATTATTCTGTCAGAATATCCTGTCTGTGCATTTACGCATGGCCTGGTTCCATTATTTATTATTCTGTTGGAATATCTTGTCTGTGCATTTACGCATGACCTAGTTCCGTTATTTATTATTCTATTGGAATAACTTGGCTGTGCGGTCTATCGCATGCCTGGTGATTTCTTTTGTCATTCCATTCTTTATTATATTCAGTTAGTTAAAGTTTTAACTTCTATACTCCATGAAATTGGTGGAATATCCTTGATATTTGCGCTTCATCCAATATCTTTTCATGGAAATATTCTTCTGAGCATTCTTGAACTTGTTTAATTGAATTCCTATATCATTGTCATCATCCTCATGTTTATAATATGTTGAAAGTCATATGTGGCCTGTAGTGCATAGATGGACATGGTATGATTATGACAAGGGATTATTCGGTATAATCATAACCGTAATGTTACAAATGATGTTGTAAAAATTCTCATTGACCGTAGTGCATTGATGGACAGTTGTTGGCATGATCATGACCATTGATGAATATACGAATATCCTTGGCCCGTAGTGCATGGATAATTTGTGGTCGTGATACTAATGAATATCCTTGGCCGTGGTGCAGGGATGATGTGGTTTATTTATTAAGCTGAGTCTCAGCGATAAAAGTGATGAAAAACCTTTAAATCATAGAAGATAGTAGATTTTATTCTCTACTTGACTCTTCTAATGGATTGCTTATTCCGCTGCAGTCACTACAAGAAAATGCTGTAACAGCGACCAAAAACATCAGCGACCGCACTTTTTGGTCGCAGAAAGTATTACTAGCGACCGCCATTAGCGACCGCCCTTGAATTTGGTCGCTAGAGTATGTTAGCGACTGAACCCGGTCGCTATTCGGTCGCAAGTTCATTTTTTACCTCCAAAAAATTGGCACGAAATATTGGCGCCTTAGTTATTTGTTAACACTCACTCATCATCAATGACCGCGTGCGATTCGCCGATACTTCCACATCATTTAAAATTAGCGATCAGACGCGGTCACCGATAATGGCCACCGATCTATTCCAATTAACTGGTTCCAGCCCATTCATTACCTCAATCGATTGAAGAAAAAAAAGAGGGAGAAAAGAATAGGGAGAAGGGGGAGAAGAGAAGAGGGAAAAGAGGGGAAAACGCCGCCACCCACCACCACAGTCACCACACATCACCCACCATCACCACCACCACCACACCACCACCGCCGCCACCCACCATCACCACCACCACAACCGCCATGACACTACACCACCGCAGGTACACTTGATTTACTCATGTGAAGTATATTGTATGCAACATTTGTTATCACTTATATAATCAATGAAATATATATATATATATAACCAAAAAATATTTATCCCGAACCCGAAATTAGAATTTTAATAACTCATAATGTATAATGAATTTTTGAGTGAGGTTTATTGTGTTTGATACCTCTATGAGTAATCTAAACACTATTTTGAACTCAATTCCTTGTAAATTATTTATGGTGATTTTTGCCAAACTAAGAAACCGATGAACCCCATGCCCTAAATTTTCAAAGTGGGACTGCTTTTGGATATCAAACTTGTTAAATAAAATATGGCCTTTTGAGGGTTGATACCTTATCAGTATAAAAAGCGCGTCTGTCCCAAAGATGAACAAAAAGGACTTGTGATGAAAAAGTTATGACCAAAACAAAATTGAAAATTTTAAAATTAAAACAACTATAACTTCGAAAGTTATATAACTCATTTGAGGATAAAATTTAAAGTGGAAGTACAACTCATTTGAGGATGAAATTTAAAGTGGAAGTACTCGCCACGTAGAGAGTATATCGTCCAAATTTCATAATTTTTGGAAGTAATTTTGAATTATATTTAATTTTGTAATTTTGGATAGAAATGAGCCTTAAATAAATATTAAACAATAATAGAAAAAACTGGAAAAATCAAAAGTGATTTAAAATATAATTAACTATGTGGGACCGTAAGAATAAAAATAATAAATTAGTTAAGGAGGTTTAATGGAGAAAATAAGTTTAAGATAAATTAAGAAAATTAATTGAAGTAAAATCAAAAAATACGTAATATATTTTTATCGGTTAAAACATGATAATATGAAACGATGAGCTTATGTATATGTTAATTAGACATGTTTATAGCGAGCCAATAGAATTAGTATGAGGGGATGCTCGAGATCGAAAGTTATATTAAAAGAAATTCAAACGGATTTATGAATAATTATAAACGACAACTATTAATAATAATAGTTAAGTTAATTGACTAATCGTTATGAATATTGTTAGTAATACAAATGACTAACAAAAAAATATATATATAATGGTAGTAGGGATCCACCATTTTCAAAATGAACAAGTTTCCTTCATTGCCCCTAGATATCCTGCACACGATATCTTGAAATTTAACAAAAGCCTGAATGTAATAAATCAGATTAGTCAAGTCTTTGTATCCAATAGAATTTGACCATGTATCTTTTAAATATAACAATAGAATTTGACCACGTATGCCTTGAATTATAGTTGTGCACATTCTTTGCTTGTGTTGGGATTATATTTTGTTGAAATTTGTCAAGTATGCATACGCCTCGTGCATGTGGATAGTCCATATTATAGGGGAGACTCGCTGAATTTTTTTTCATATATAAGTCAAATGGCCATATAACTTGAACATTAGTATAACATAAAACATAACTAGGAATTAAGTTTATCCATAATTCAATCAAGAAGAAGGTTCAAAGAAGTTTTTCCATAATTCACAGTCGAGAAGATAAAGAAAATGACACACTATTAATATGTATGCTATAAGTATGGCTTAGCTTAGAATAGAAAGAAAATGAAAAGTACAAACACAAACACAAGCACCATAACTTCAACCACACTATTAATGAGTTGTTTCTAAAATATCCATACTTGTCTAAATCTTCATATATAAGTCAAATGGCCATATATGCATTCGTGTGTATATGTGATGTTTTTTGTTGTGTTCAGATATGGACCCTCGAATCATATATGTATCCTTGTTAAGTAACTTGATTAAGAAAAAAAAAGAGTTGAGGGACCAATTAATATACTAGCAAAAATATTGCCCATAAATAGTCAAGTTACTTTATTTTCTTCACTTTTCATGGTGATTTAAGGTTTATAGGAATGCTTAAAGACCATATGTGTTCTATTATAGACTATTGGGGATTTGGTAGCCAAAATTGTGCCTATAAGGGACTGTTATGGCCAACTTGTGTGACTAGTGTTGTTAGATAGTGAGGAGTACATACATTGCCTATAGATAACATGTAAAAATGGTTCCCTAAGTTAGTTAAGGTCTACATGGTGTGTTGTGCAAATTCTTGCTTAAAAATCATTGAAAATAAGCTTTATAGAACAATGAACACTAAAATAGTGAACCACCATACCTGGACCCCATACACAAGTTTCAATAGTCATAATAGGACATAAGAAAGCTAAAAGTAACCTTAAGTAACTTAAATATACACGCCTAGACTATCCTAGTGGCCTAGACTATCCTATCCTATTGTCCTTTTGTTTACATACAATTACATATCCTGATGTTCTCTATATCCCTGACATGTTTATGTACCTTTCATTTATAACTTATACTAACATCCTAAATTTTTATTTATAGATGTCTTACGAACTCCAGCAAAGACGAAAAGCCTTGGGTTGGGTCTGAGGCCCTAATCATGTGTCAAGGCTCGGCTAATCCGGATGATCGCATTCTTATACTGATCCGTCCTCCTCCGAGATAGCTCCTAAGTTAAACATCGTGTATATATATATAAGGGTTTAATATTTTCATTTTATAAATATAGTAGTGATTTAAATGTAAGGGTTTTAATATAAATTATCAGATATTGTAGTGATTTTCAAGATAGTAAAATTGTGAAGTGCATTTCACAATTATGCTTATGTAATCGGCCCACGCTGATTGATTACATGGGCGAAACACACCTCTCGCCCATAAGGATGCTGATTTAATTTGAATTTCGGTATATTTTTTATCACTCGATAGATAATACATAGTTAATCAAATAATATTGTTTAGTAATATAACAGCTTTTAATATTATTATTGTTGTTTTATTTGCGTAAACGATATAGATGGGACGATTTACGTGCATCGCTTATTCGAGACACTATTTCGCGAAGTGCATACTGCATAACGAACTAAAGATAATTTGAACAAGGAACGACACAAAAGCCCAACACAATGCTTTGAGATTGACCATCCAGGGCAGGTGTGAAGCGATATATGCATGAAGATAGCCCACGGTGGTGCATACGGCCCATATGGGTGCGTATGTGTGACCAGTGGAAAGTCGAGAGTTGGGTCAAGAGGCTAAGATCGCCGCCTCGAGCAGATCCTCGAGTGTATCGGCGGCGACGGAGAAGGCAAAAGGCACGATCGGGCGTAAGTATATCACAAACACAGACATTTGCCGAAGGTACATATGTTATGTTTATGATCATCTTTTGTAGCTAAAATATCATATATTTACATAATAATATGAGAAAATGAACTATAGGAGTCTCGGTCTCAAGGTCAACCTATCAATTGGTTGGATGTGTATGCGACCACCGCGATGGTCTATCTGAAGTCGCTCGAGATAAGCGGTAATAAGTTCACTTTATCCTAATATGTTGTTTATAAATTATAACGACCTTCTTTAGTATTTTTTTATTTATTTTAACTATTTAATTGTTCATCTTCCGACAGGACACTTATAAGGGCTTAATGAACGAAGCGCTTATCCCGAAGGCACCCGCGTCCGTCGATTGATCAAGAATTATGGGAGAGGCGCCCATCGTGAAGAAAAAATTATGTCAAAGGCCAAGGACAAAGACGACGCCTCGATCATCATAGCAGGCGAAGCACGCCACCCACCTACCACATAAATCATCAAAGTTATCCAGCCTATCATACTCCTGCTGACTGTGTGAGAGCGATCTGTCAGATCGTGATCTTCTTCGGATACTGGGCGGGCATCTGCAGTCTCTGAGTCTTGATGAGTTGGCGGAGGCAGTGGCGGCAGCGGCAGCAGGAGCAGCAAGAGCAGCAGCACAACAACAGGAGCAGGTATATATATATCGTTTATTGTTTAGCTACATTGTCTTATATGTTTTTAGTCTCTGAGTCAATGTCTTACTTATATGTAACATATATGTTTTATTACTTTGATATAATTCTGGGATCCTAATTTGGATGATCCGTGAAAGCGCTGACGACTTATTTTTTTTAGATTTTTAAAGCCTTGTACTCTTTTAGATTCATTCTTTGGACAATTGTATTAGTTTATATGGATGTTTACGATATCGATTATATTGTGTTGGATGAATGTTTTGTATTGTATTGGATGGATGTTTATTCATGGATGAATGTTTTGTATTGTATTGGATGGATGTTAATATGGATGCTTTATATATATATATATAAGCTCGTGTTGGGATTGAAAAGGTAGTAAAAGGTAATTATTTTTGGGAAATCAATAAAATAGGCAAAAATTAAAAAAAAAAAAATCATCGCGATCGCATGCGGTCTTCATAAATGATATCAATGATCGCTGAATCTAGCGGACCATTGCGGTCGCTATTATCGATCATCGACACGACACGCAGCCACGTCGGGCATGACAAATGACTCAAAGATAAGTCATAATAGCGACAGTATCGGCCGCTAATTGCGATCGCTAATTATTCGATCGCTATTGGTGGTCATTTGATGTCCTTCAATGACAGATTATTCTGCGATTAGATCGTGACCGTGATACTGATCATAGATATACATCTGCGACCGTATCGCGGTCGCCGATATCTTGTCACCGATAAGCCTTTTTGTTGTAGTGAGTTAAACTTGATGTTTGTTATATTTTATCAGTTTAACACTGTTGAAGGCTAACGATAAATTATTCTGCATTATCTTAGTCATAATATTTCTTACTGGGCTAGTTGAGCTCACCCTTTGCTTTCATTGTTCTCTTCGTAAAATGAGAACGTAGCTTGCATTTAGCCTGGGGAATGGAGTGATGGTCCGAGATGGTGTCATAGTAGTCCTCACTATTCTATAAAATAGTGTGATAATAAATGTAATGAGGACTCCATTGAGTGAGGATATTGTTTAGATGAAAATATTTGTATTAAAACTTATAGCATATGTTTTGTCGTATTTTACATGACAGTTGTATAATTAAGTTTTTATTTGTATTTTGTTCCACGTATTTGGCGATTCAAGATGGGTGATGTATACCTGTTTGGGGGCGTCACAGTTGGTATCAAAGCTTAGGGATATGATCCCTGGCTAAGATGTGAGACTAGAACTAGGAGGGGAGAGACAGAAAATTCCTTTGCTAGTATGACCTACCTAAGTTTATTTGGTATTTAATTGGTCGGTCAGAGTATATGGATAATATGTTACATGTCAATTAACCCTTTTTTTGTGGCAGTATCTGAAAATGACATCCGACAATGTTGAAAATAGCAATTGAGCATGGGAGACTGTTGAGTCTCCACATATCAATAATCAGGATAATGTGCATCAGAAGGCGACAATCCTCAGGCAAACAACAACACTGACCAAATGATGAATGATGTAATGTTCAGAGGCTTTATGAAATTCATGCAACATCAGGCGAGAACGACTCCTGTCCAAAATGTAGGTGGAAACGCTGGAAACTCTCGGACGGTCACCGCTAAATAGTTCAAGGAGCTAGGACCACCGGAGTTTATTGGAGAGCCAAAACCACTTAAGGCAGAAGCGTGGATAAAGCAGATCATTAAGATATCTGCTGTCTTGGGATGCTCTGAGGAGCAAAAGGTTCCCTTTGCCACCTTTATGTTGCGAGGAGAGGCAGATTACTAGTGGGAATCAGTAAAGCGTACTCAACCTGCCGCACTGAAGATGTCTTGGGAGAAGTTCCAAGAACTATTCAACGACAAATACTTTCCCAAAAGTATTCGTCACATGAAAGAGGTAGAGTTCATCAAGCTGGAGCAAAACAACATTACCGTGTCGCAGTACGAAGCCAAGTTTGTCGAGTTGTCCCGGTTTGCGTCCCATTTGGTTGATAATGAGGAGAGAATGACGCGAATATTTCTAAGAGGTTTGAAACCCGAGATACGTCAATATCTTATCTCTCATAAACTGTGTTTGTATTCAGATGTGGTAAATAGGGCTCAGTTATTGGAGCACGATAACGAGTTAACCCAACCATGAGAAAGCAGCCGGCAAAACGATAATACCAGTAGTAGCAGTCATTGAAGCGATGACATCAAACGTGGAGGGAATCAACATGCCAGAAATGGTAACCACTTTGGTGGTAATTATGGCCAAGACAATAAGAATGGACATTTCAAGAAGAGGAGATTCAACAATGATGGAAAGACGTCAGCACCAACACCCGTGGTTAAGGAAGGAGAACGACCACCTATCATATGCTTCAAATGCGGAGGGGAGGGACATATCAGTCGAAACTGCACGATGCCATCCAAAGCATGTTATAATTGTGGAAGAGAAGGTCACCTAGCCCAATTTTGTCATGCACCGAAGAAAAGTCCAGTTGGGATGGAGGCACCAAAGGCCGTCCCAAAAAATTCAAAGCTAGTAGTTCAAGGGAGAGCGTTTGTTGTGACCTCCCAGAAAGCAAGGAACCCGAACGAGGTCATCACGGGTAAGCTTATCATAATCTCTAGCGAAAACTATACCTTATTTGATACCGGTTCTACCCATTCTTTTATTTCTCCTACTTGCGCTTAACGTTTAAATTTGACTCTGGAGAAATTAGACTTTGACTTATCTGTGGAAACTCCGTTGGGAGAAACCTTAATTACATCCACCGTTTATAAGTCTTATTTGGTTCAAATTGGTACCCTCACATTACCTGTCGATCTTATTTCATTGAAAATACTTGCATTTGACGTGATTCTAGTGATTGATTGGTTAACTACTCATCATGCAAAAATTGATTGTTTTCGTAAGGTTGTTAGCTTTCATATTCCTAACCAACCTATTATGAGAATTCAAACAACTAAACCATTAAAATCAATCACTGTCATCTCAAGCCATAAAGCTATTCGTTTATTGAAAAATGGATGTCAAGCTTTCTTAGCTCATGTCACGGATCTAAACAAAAATATGTTAGTTTTGAATGATATTTCTATTGTTAATAAATTTCCTGACGTATTCCCCGAAGAACTTCCTGGCCTACCCCCAGAGCGTGAAATTAAATTTTGTATCGACCTTGAACCCGGTACAAAACCCTTTTCCAAAGCCCCATATAGAATGGCTCCTATTGAACTTCAGGAGTTAAAGACCCAACTGCAGGAATTGTTAGACATCGGTTTATTCGTCCTAGTACGTCTCCTTGGGGTGCTCCTGTTCTATTCGTGAAGAAGAAAGATGGGAGTATGCGACTTTATATTGATTATCGGGAGTTGAACCATGTCACTATCAAAAATAGATATCCATTGCCTCGCATTGATGACCTGTTTGACCAGTTGCAAGGAGCACAATTCTTTTTGAAGATCGATCTTTATTCTGGATATCATCAGTTGAAGGTTAAAACTGAGGATATTCCAAAGACTACCTTCAGAACTCGGTACGGGCATTATGAATTCTTAGTCATGTCTTTTGGATTGACTAATGCTCCTGCTGCCTTCATGATTATGATGAACCGAGTATTCAAAGAATATTTGGATCACTTTGTGGTCGTCTTTATTGATGACATCCTCATATATTCCAAAAGTCGTGAAGATCATGAGCAACACTTGAGGCTGATACTCCAAAAGCTTCGTGAAAACAAGTTTTATGCCAAGTTGAAGAAATGCGAGTTCTGGCTTGAGGAAATAGCATTTCTTGGGCATGTAGTATTAAGTCATGGAATATCTGTTGACCCGGCAAAGATTGAAGCTATTCAAAGCTGGGAGAAACCTAAATCAGTGACCGAAATACGTATATTTCTCGGATTAGCTAGTTATTATCGAAGATTCGTGGAAGGGTTTTCTCGAATCGCTACTCCATTAACTCAGCTGACTTGGAAAGATACAAAATTCGGTTGGAGCGAGAAATGTGAAAAGAGTTTTCAAGAACTCAAAAGGAGACTCATTTTAACACCTGTTCTAACAATACCATCTAGCTCGGAGGTATTTGTCATCTACAGTGATGCATCGGGCAAAGGGTTAGGATGTGTTCTCATGCAACATGGGAAAGTCATAGC
This sequence comes from Panax quinquefolius, assembly GCA_020205615.1. Lineage (NCBI taxonomy): Eukaryota > Viridiplantae > Streptophyta > Magnoliopsida > Apiales > Araliaceae > Panax > Panax quinquefolius. The sequence goes on along the minus strand of CM035172.1, from coordinate 132,663,390 downwards.
TTATGCCTCGCGACAACTCAAAGAATATGAGAGGAATTATCCTACTTATGATCTAGAGTTGGCAGCTTCCATTTTCGCACTTAAAATTTTGAGGCATTACTTGTATGGTGAGAACGTGGAGATCTTTACGGATCATAAAAGCCTCAAATATTTCTTCACCCAAAAAGAACTCAACATGCGGCAACGACGTTGGCTTGAACCGTTAAAAGATTATGATCATACCATTCAATACCATCCTGGTAAAGCGAACGTAGTAGCTGACACATTGAGTAGAAGATCATATGCGGGTACGAGTGTGATATTGTCAACACAAAGGCTCATTTTGTGTGACTTGCAATGGAGATAGAGTTAAAGACTCCAGGGACCCGTGTGATGATAGCGAATATACGAGTAGAACCGACTTTAATCGATAAAGTTAAAGTTGCTCAAGCTATAGACCTGGAGCTGATGCGTATGAAGAAGAAGGTGCAAGAAGGTGCTATGCCGGAAGCAAGAATCGATGAAGAAGGAATACTTCGAGTCAACTCCAGACTTTGTGTTCCTAACGACCCTGATTTAAAAGTATAAAATCATGATGGAGGCGCACAACACACCGTTTGCAATCCATCCTGGGAGTACCAAAATGTATCATGATCTTCAACATACATTTTGGTAGAGCAATATGAAGAGAGAGATCGCGGAGTTTATCTCAAGGTGTCTAACTTGTCAACAAGTCAAGGCGGAGCATCAAGTACCAAAAGGTCCATTGCAACCACTTAAAATTCCAGAATGGAAGTGGGAGCACATTACCATGGATTTCGTTACTGGTCTTCCCAAGGTTTCTCAAGGCATAGATGCGATTTGGGTCATTATTGATAGATTGACCAAGTCGGCTCATTTCTTACCCATACGAGAAACTTACACACTTGAACGTCTTGTTCGTATGTACATAAACGATATTATAAGATTACATGGTATGCCAGTATCCATAGTTTTTGATCGAGACCCAAGATTCACTTCATGATTTTGGGTTAGTTTGCAAAAAGCTATGGGCACGGATTTACGATTTAGTTCAGCATATCATCCTCAGACGGATGAAAAATCAGAGAGGACTATTCAAACTCTGGAAGATTTATTAAGACTCTATGTCCTTGACTTCAAGGGAAATTGGGATAAGTTCTTACCATTGGTGGAGTTTTCCTACAACAACAGTTATCAAGCAAGTATTGGCATGGCTCCATTTGAGGCATTGTATGGAAGAAAGTGTTGTTATCCAGTATGCTGGAATGAGGTGGGTGAAGCAACGTTGTTGGGACCGGAGTTGGTACGTATGACTACGAAAAAGATTCAAACGATCCGACAACGTATAAAAATCTCACAAGATCGACAAAAGAGTTATGATGATCTTCATCGAAAGGACGTGGAATTCGATATTGGAGATCATGTGTTGTTACGTGTTGCTCCATGGAAAGGAGTTACGAGATTTGGAAATAGAGGAAAGCTCAATCCTCGATTCATTGGCCCATTTTTAATCCTCTATCGAGTAAGAACTGTGGCCTATAGACTCGCTTTACTGCTAAGTATGTCTCGTGTTCATAACGTTTTTCATATATCCATGTTACGTAAATATGTGAAAGACCCGAACCACATTATCGAGTTAGAACCGGATTTAAATAGCGGAAGATTTAACGATAAAGAGATTCTGTTCAAATCTTGGATAAAAGGAACATATTCTACGCCCAAGGTTATACCTCAAGTCAAAGTTTTGTAGAGAAACCACGATGTTGAGGAAATGACACGGGAGTTAGAATCAAATGAAATCAAGGTATCCTTACCTCTTCGACATACCGGTATGTACCCTAATTTTGAGGGCTTAAATTTCATAAGAAGTGGAGGTTGTAAATACCCCAACTTTTATAAATAAAGATGAATTTTCTATAAATATTATTTTTAATATTATGGAGTAAATTTGATATAATGTTATAGTTGTGGGTAATATTTATAAATTCGCAGAAACGCGCAAGTTGTTATATAATATTCGATTAGTGAGGAGAATATTCATTTTAACAGGGAATATTCATACGACGGCACAATCATTGGTGGACCCCACAACGGAATTATTGTCGGATTGAGAAAACGACAAAAATATCTTTTTATAAAATAACGGCGAAAGTTTTTCCGTTAACACTGTTGGAATACCTGGTGGTTAAAATACAGTAATACGCGTTGTTGCACAGTAGCACACGGTATTGCATAATAATTTTGAATTATTGATTCTTACGTAAGAAGGCACTACTCAATAATTGTTACAGTAACTACTGTTCAATATTTTATTTTATTGGTTCAATAATTACTGTGTTGATATTTTATATTATTGTTGTTTCAATAATTGTCACTGCACAGTATTTCCCATTATCAGATCAATAATTCATATTATTTGAATAATATTATTAGATAGAATTATTGGCAATGTCTAGAAAGTTCTGTCAAGGAGAGGTTTGGTCACCTAATTGCGCGCAAGTAAGGAAAAATTCTTATTGGAAAGCCCCTCTTTTCCGGAACTACTGGTCATCATTATTGTGATTCTGTAATATTATTTGTGAATAATTAATTATTGATTTATATGATAAGGAAATATTTATTTTATGTGGACACAAATGTTAGATAAGAAAATATTTATTCGAAGTGGATTTTAAACTGAGGAATTTTTAGCATGTGACATTTGTTGAAAGTTGGTATTTTATCTTTTCCGATAAAATAATTCATTCAAATATAATATTATAATATTACATTATAGTAGTATGATGTGATTATATAATAATACATTTTTATAATTTGAATGGTAGCATTATTATAGTAAATTCATGGCATAAAAGTAAAAGGAGGTGGAAGAGAACAAATTGAATTTGAATTCCTGTGATGGAAGCGATGATGTCATCGGACGATGAGGTATGCAATGATGTATTATGATCGATGACATCAGCGATGATGTCATAAATTATAGCGAAAAGACTATTTTACCCTTACTCTGCCAAGCTTATAAATAGAAGCTCATTTCTTTATTATTTTTCACGAATTCATTCAAGCTATAGAGAGAGAAAGTATAGAGAGAATAAGAGAGAAAGAAGAAGAGTATTCTGCTACTACACTATTGCAGTATCCAATCTCCTACTAAGGTAAGGGGTATTATTTTTTTCTTATTCATGAAGAAAACTTCTGTTATTCCATTCTTTATTATTCTGTTGGAATAACCTGTCTACGCGGACTACCCTATACTTGGTGAAATTCTTCGGTATTCCATTCTTTATCATTATGTTGGAATAACTTTTCTACATCGAAGGCACCGCATACATGGTGAAATTCTTCTGTTATTCCATTATTTATTATTCTGTTGGAACATCCTGTCTGTGCGTTTACGCATGACCTGGTTCCATTATTTATTATTCTGTTAGAATATCCTGTCTGTGCATTTACGCATGACCTGGTTCCATTATTTATTATTCTATTGGAATAACTTGGCTGTGCGGTCTATCGCATGCCTGGTAATTTCTTTTGTTATTCCATTCTTTATTATACTCTGTTAGTTAAAGTTTTGACTTCTATACTCCATAAAATTAGTGGAATATCCTTGATATTTGCGCTTCATCCAGTATCTTTTCATGGAAATATTCTTCTGAGCATTCTTGAACTTGTTTAATTGAATTTTTATATCATTGTCATCATCCTCATGTTTATAATATGTTGAAAGTCATTTGTGGCCTATAGTGCATAGATGGACTTGGTATGATTATGACCAGGGATTATTCGGTATAATCATGACCGTAATGTTACAAATGATGTGGTAAAAATCCTCATTTGGTCACGTAGTGCATTGATGGATGGGTTGTTGGCATGATCATGACCATTGATGAATACACGAATATCCTCGCCCGTAGTGCATGGATAATTTGTGGTCGTAATACTAATGAATATCCTTGGTCGTGGTGCAGGGATGATGTGGTTTATTTATTGACTGAGTCTCAGGCGATAAAAGTGATGAAAAACCTTTTAAATCATAGAAGATAGTAGATTTTATTCTCTACTTGACTTTTCTAATGGATTGCTTATTCCGCCGCAGATTAAACTTGATGTTTGTTATATTTTATCGTTTTTAACTTTGTTGAAGGCTAACGATAAATTATTCTGCATTATCTTAGTCATAATATTTCTTACTGGGCTAGTTGAGCTCACCCTTTGCTTTCATTGTTCTCTTCAGAAAATGAGAACGTGTTTGCATTTAGCGGGGAATGGAGTGATGGTCCGAGATGGTGTCATAGTAGTCCTCACTATTCTATAAAATAGTGTGATAATAAATGTAATGAGGACTCCATTGAGTGTGGATATTGTTTAGATGAAAATATTTGTATTAAAACTTATAGCATATGTTTTGTCGTATTTTACATGACAGTTGTATAATTAAGTTTTTATTTGTATTTTGTACCAATATTTAGCGACTCAAGATGGGTGATGTATACATTTTGGGGCGCCACGGTTGGTATCAAAGCTTTAGGATATGATCCTGCATCTGGAGTTCTGAGTCGAGTTGACGTCTGATTCGGAGAGAGAGTCGCGATTTGGGGACTGGGGTTTTGGCTTTGGGTTAGGGAATTAGCCGCTTAGGAGTTAAGGGTAGAGGCATGGCAGAGAGTGAGATCTCACAGATTGAGATCGATCGATTAGATCTGCGAGACTGAGATCTGAGAGATCGTTCGATTTTGAGTAGTGAGGGATGATAGACTGAGATCTGATCGATCGATTTTGGGTTTTGATTTTTGAGTGAGACTGTGAGAGAGTGATAGTCGAGAGTCGAGAGTCGAGAGTCGAGAGTTTGAGAGTTCGAGATTTTGGCTAGTGTGAGAGCCTGAGAAAGTGAGAATTGAGATATTTTAAGTTTAAGGCTTTATTCGGTTATTCGGTTAGACCGAATAACTCAAAATTAAAACCCGTATTAACTAACCGTAAATCGTAAATAATTTCGAATATAACCGAATTGTTAAAAATAACCGAATTATCAGAAAATTTTGATTAAATTATTTTGATTCAATTCAGTTATACCAGTTTTTTGCTCAATCCTAGTCACATTCATAGAATTTAGTTATTTTTATTTATCTATCTACTGTATTATTACTACAAAGTAACAACTGGCAACTGGCAACTGGCAAGTGCTCACTGCTCAGTACGTAGTCAAATTTTTTGATTCATTTGCCGGTTGCTACAAATTCGGCTGCCATTCATACCTCCTCTCTGTCTAATTCTCTCTTGTTTCTTAAGGGGAGAAATTTACAAAAAATGGACAGAGAAAACCAAGAAAACTCGTCTTCTTTAATTACACCATTTATACATACTAGTGATTCTGAAGAAATTGGGCAAGATGGATTAGGAGAAGTGAGAAAAAATGAAAAGGGTATGTTTTCTAGGGAGGAAATTAGAGAGGAGGTGAAGAAGCAGCTATGGCTGGCTGGGCCTTTGAGTTGTGTAAGCCTGTTGCAGTCATGTTTAGAGTTGATTTCTTCCATGTTTGTGGGTCATCTAGGAGAATTGGCTCTTTCTGGTGCTTCAATGGCCACTTCCTTTGCAACTGTCACAGGTTTTAGCTTATTGGTGAGTTGGGTTTCTGTTTAATTCTTTTGGGATGATAAATTTGGGATTTAATTTGTTTTTTTTTAACAAATGAGTTTGATGGGTAATGGGAATTGAATCTAGTCTTTTGTTCCTATTTCAAAAGCCAACGGAAGTTGAATAGGTGTTACACAAGCTTATGTTCTTTTATTAGTTAAATTGGATGGAATGTTTGTTTCAAATTTGCTTGTTGATGTAGTTTTTGGGGAGCTTGGTTCTTTGATAATCTTTTAGTAGAAACATATTGTTGGAACTTGTGACTCATAACATAGAAGCTACTGAAAAAGGTTAGTGCGGAGCGTAGCGAGGGGCCGAAGGTGCGGGGTGCGCTGGGTGCAAGCCAGAAGTGGCGCGAGGCGCGCCAGAGTCGGTGAAGTTTCTGCACTAGTAGCGCGGGGCGCGCCATGGAATGCCTGTGAGCGGCGCAGGCCGCGCCGGTCGGCGGTCAGAGTTTTTCTGGGTTGTTTTTGGAAAGGACATTATGGGTAATTGAGACAAAATGTGAAGTAGGGTTGGAATATGATTAGTAGCTATAAATACTATCTATTGTAAAACCTATGTAACCAAGGAATCATCAATAAACAACAAGCCGCCTGTGTAGTACCCAAATTGAGGAACCACGTAAATCTCTGTGTGTGAATGTTAATTCTCTATTGTCGTGTGCGTGTGTGTGATCCTAAATTCTAACAAATATGATAGGGTACTTCGTGAAGTAGTTGATAGAGTAGAAATGCATCTTTAATTTAATATTTGAAGATTTTACAAATAGGACTCTTTTTTGTGGAAGGGAGGGAGTATCTTTTATATGTATGGCTATGGTCTCGTTGCCTTGTCTCAGTACCAATCCTGTCTTGTTCTGTTTTATGATTACATTTGCTAGTTTTATGGCAGTTGATATGGGAAAAATATATAAGGATAGTTAAAGTGGTAGTTGATACTGTTAAGCAACCATTTTTATTTGTCCTCTTTACAAGGAAATAAATGAGCATGTCATGTTTGCCAGACTTTAGCACAAACCAGCTGAGGTTAGGGTTTAATGGAATATAGCCAACCATTTAAGCTTAGTCACGTGTAGTAATTTTTAACTTTTTGAAAGTTCAAGATTTAAGCTATAATGCTTAATTGCTTATGTTGCTCATAAATACCTGCAGTTCTCTGAGCATTTGGTTTGTATTTGTTCTTTAAGTAACTAAAAGCTAGTGCTCCTCATGGCAACCAGATAGATCATTAATCTATTCATAAAAACTAGTCTTCCAGTTTGAAATGGTGTTTCCTTTATTAGACTGCCTATAAAATTCTTCTTTTCTTGATCTGGTCTGTTTTGTTTGATTAGTTGGGAATGTCATGTGCGTTGGATACATTTTGTGGCCAGTCCTATGGAGCAAAGCAATACCAAATGCTAGGCATACATATGCAGAGAGCTATGATTATTCTTTCGCTAGTAAGCATACCCCTTGCAGTCATCTGGGCAAACACCGGCATCATTCTCAAAACCTTGGGTCAAGATCCAGCCATATCAGAAGAAGCCGGGTTATATGCTCGCTTCATGATCCCCAGCCTTTTTGCATATGGCCTTCTTCAATGCAAGGTCAAATTTTTACAAACCCAAAATATAGTCTTCCCAATGATGGTTAGCTCGGGGATTACGACTTTGCTCCACATTTTTGTGTGCTGGATCCTGGTGTTCAAATCTGGCCTAGGTAGCAGAGGAGCTGCTTTGGCCAATTCTATCTCTTATTGGATAAATGTCGTCCTGTTGGCACTTTATGTGAAGTTCTCTTCATCATGTTCTAAAACCTGGACGGGGTTTTCAAAGGAAGCCCTTCAAAATATCCCTACTTTCCTTAAACTTGCAGTTCCTTCAGCTGTTATGGTCTGGTAAGATATTAAACATCATTTTGTCCCTCCACAAATAAACAACTTAATAAATTCTTAGTTTATTTGGTACTAATTGAACAGTACATAAATTCAGTTTGTTATTGTACTCATTAAGATTCTACTATCATTTTCTATATTCTGATGAAGTTTATAACCATGATATTTAACAGCTTGGAAATGTGGTCATTTGAAATGTTGGTTCTACTTTCTGGTCTTCTTCCTAATCCACAGCTGGAGATCTCAGTACTCACAATAAGGTCAAACTTGCATAATTTTGGCTTGAGCAACGATATGGTACCCAGAGAACTTTTACCCAAATTACCCGGAAATACTTTAAAGGGTTATACCGTACTACCTTTAAAGCATTTCCGGATAATTTGGGCAAAACATTTCCGGGTATAGCAGATTTTTCCATTCGTCTTTCTGCAGCTGTTGAAAGCTTCTAGAACCGAGAGATAATCTTGAATAAAAATAATTTACTGTTGATTTTCCATATCCAGCCTCAACACAGCTGCATACTGTTGGGTGATCCCCTCTGGACTCGGTGGCTCTATAAGGTCAGTTATGCTAATTTTAATTTGACTGTTCCCTCTGTTTGTACAAAGTTTTAAAATGAAAATGCCTTTTAAAATTGAACATATGAGTCAGAGGTCCTTGAAAGTTTCCCTTTCTCTTTCACATTTATAGTTTTAAGGGTTTTCTTCAAATAAATTGTGCTACTTCAGTTCTGCATAAATTCATATGGTCTATTTATTTCTGTTTCATTCCTACATAGCACACGGGTCTCAAATGAACTGGGCGCGGGGCATCCACAAACTGCACGGTTAGCAGTTTATGTGGTCTTTGTCATGGCTGTCGCTGAGGGCATTTTGGTGGGACTAGTTTTAATATTGATCCGCAACTTCTGCGGATATGCTTACAGCAATGAAGTAGAAGTTGTTAAATATGTAGCAACCATGATGCCCATTCTTGCAACATCAAACTTCGTCTATGGTCTCCAGTGTGTTCTTTCAGGTCTTATCTATAATTCATTCAATTATATTTCAAGAATCTTTTGATAAATAAAAACTATATAAGGTAAGCATGTCTACTAAATGGCAATTTATTACTGCCTTTGTTTTCATTTAGGTGTTGTTAGAGGATGCGGTTGGCAAAAAATCGGTGCATATATCAATCTCGGATCATATTACCTCGTGGGTCTTCCTTGCATAGTTTTGCTTGCTTTCACTTTACATACAGGAGGAAAGGTAAATTAGTATACAATCCTTTAATCTTGTTCTTTACCTTTTCATCTTATTTTCATCACAAATCATTTCATGTAATCTTGTTAAAATTCTTTCATTTAGGGCCTCTGGTTTGGGATTCTATGTGCACTTGTGGCGCAAGTGTTCTTCCTTCTTATAGTTACCATACGCATTAACTGGAAAGAAGAGGTAACACATCCTCTCAACATCTATTCATCTGTCCTTTATAAAATTGCACTTGACCATATCTGATTAATTACAATCATCTGTTTTTCTTGTTTAGGCAAAAAAGGCTAAGGATAGAGTTTACAATTCTACAATCCCTGTGGATATAGCGTCATGAAGCAGACGAATTACCAAGAGCTCAAATCATATTTGAGTCGATAAGGTCTTTATTTGAAGAGCCAAAGAACTTCTTGTGGCCAGTCCTATTGAGCAAAACAATACCATATGGCCTTCTTCAATGTAAAGTCAGATTCTTACAAACACAAAACATAGTTTTCCCAATGATGGTAAGCTTTGGGATTACTTCTTTGCTCCACATTGTTGTTTGTTGGATTTTGGTGTTCAAATCTGGCCTAGGTAGTAAAGGAGCTGCTTTGGCTATTTCTGTCTTTTTGGATAAATGTTGTGCTTTTGGCACTACTTAGGTAAAGTCCTCTTCATCATGTGCAAAAACTTGGAATGGGTTTTCAAAGGAAGCCCTTCAAAATATTCCTACTTTTCTTAGACTTGCACTTCCTTCAGCTGTTATGGTTTGATTAGATATTAAATTTATGTGTCTCCAGATATGATCATATGACTAAACAACAAATGTTAAGAATATAAATAATAAAACAATGATAAAAATAATAAGCACGGCCTGGGAAAACTCCTACGCAACAGCATATAGCATGCAAATGAGATGATCAGTCGAGCGCAATGCGCAAACGTGCAACATTACAATCCCTTTACAAGTATTCTGGAAAAATAAAACAATTCCCAAATCATTGTAATATTCAGTAAAACCTCGTAACACTCATATTATAAGAACAGCCTTTGCTACGAACACTCATTCGAGTTGCATACAAAATCAGATTTCAAAATTTAATTATCAAAATCTCGAATAAACTATTTTCAGGAATAATTAATTAATACAAGCAACTTCTTAAAAAATGTCAAACTTTCATGGGCTGGTCGCTTCCATATTACCAGAAGAGTACCGAATGAAATTTCTTTACAAAAATTCTGGGCAACCAACTTTTTTATTCCTTTAAAAATGTTTTTGGGTCGGTAACTTCAATCCCAAGATATACTGTTAACCAACCTCTTCAGAGGACTGCAAGCAAAGATACAGATAGAATTAGCTAAAGCAAATAAATACTAGGCACTAGGCAGATAATAATAGACTTTAGGCTCAAAATTTAATTTTTGATTAAAAGCACCCACATCTTTAAGCGAGAAAACAATTTGTATTTAGAGAACTAGAGCTCATACCTCAGTAAAGGAAATTTCGCATCCTCCATAAAAATGGCATATGCTTGAACAGGTGTAGGTAAATTATTGTTCTTCAGGTGCTAGAAATTCAAGGTCTAGTTTCCTCTTTAAATGTGTTTTATCAGCACTAGAAGGAAAAAAAACAAAAAGAAATTGATAAATAAATAAATATGTAGATAAATGATCAAAAGATTAAATCCTGCACTTCCGATATCAATACCCAATCAGATGTATCGGGATGATAAAGGGACCTTCAAGATTGACATCAAAACTGAAAGATTCTAGTCACAGTAATTGCCTATTACTATTAGCTTTCAAAAAAACAACATTACCAACGAATAGGTTCAAGAGATGAGAGAATTAAGGATACCCACCAAAAAGACTAATCCAATCCATAATGATGTACCGGAAAATAAAACATTAATTTGAGAACCATGAATAAAGAGCACCACATCAAACAACATACAATTGTGTATTCTTAAGTTTCTTTTAGGTGCGGGTACTTCTGAATTCTTACACGTACTAGACACTTTGAAAACTCAACACTTTCCACTAGAGAACAAATGAACTTGTTTCTGTTTTCTTATTCCTAATTTAAGTATATTTTTAGATAGATAATATACTAGATCTTCTACACATTTTCACCCAAATATTATACAGTCTCCACTACTGAACTCAAATTTTAACATACTATAAGATGAACCTATCCAATTTTTTCACTTGGACAAAAACGAGGCTGTCATTATTTTTCTAGTTCCTCTGTCAATGACATTAATCAATAATACAAAGAATATTTGGTAAAATAGTGAAAAGTCCATTGAACCCCAATACAGAGAATATGCCAAGAGTCCCACAGGCTTGAGCGATCAAACTTTCACAAACTAGATAACTATGCATAATAGCTTTTGTACACAAGCTAAGGGGGTGCAAACTGTCAGATTGAGAAAGAGGTGGGGAGGTGGGGAGGTGGGGAGGTGGGGAGGTGGGGGGGGGGGGGGGCAGAGAGAGAAATTAGAACTGAAACGGACATGATAGCTTTTCAAAATGCTCCCACTGAAGTAGATCATATGGGGCAGTTTTAGTGGCTTCGGCTATTTTGGTTGGATTCGGCCAGTTTTCTTTTGGAAAAAGAAACGATAAAAAGCTGGAAGGAGAAAGACCAAACAAAATCAGCACAGATTTCTTTCAGTAATAAATCTGCAAAATATGTAAATTTGCAAAAAAAAAAAAACAACAAAAATTATATGATGAAGTCATATAACGGGATCTAGCCTTGAGACTCTTAAAACGGAGAGAGAAAATTGATGGGAACGGAATTTAGGACTGATGAAGGAATTGGAGGAAAAAGGGGAAGAAGAATACAATCAATATACTCACATAACTCTTATTATTTCGCTACCCTCAAAACAGGGGAATGCATTCCCTGATATAATAAACCTATTACACTTCTACTACTACAGTTATGGGCATCATTAATTAAAATTAATACTCTCTAAGAAAAATATGAAAATGACTTCTAAATAAAATTAAACTCTTGTTGATCTATTTGGTATGGACTTCCAAAACCTTTATACTAGTCCAACCACATTGCGGTTTGTTAAATATGAAAGGGAAATGGAACTTTCATTTTAAGAAGGCCAAAAATAGGAAAAGGGGATCTCCTTTCAACACATGGAGTACCTTATTACCTTTCTTACTGAGCAAACATTTTACTATCCATAAGCGTGCAAATTCATGAGATGTCTTGGCCACACTATTCAAATTAAATTGACTACACACTGACACAACTACGTTTAAAGGGAAATTCTCTTACTTTCATTTCAATATAACAGTGAAGCATACTTCTTCTGACTGAAGATTATTATCACCTTGGCCAGAAGAACACAAATAACAGTTTAAGGACCATAAATGCCTAGAAGTGTTATTAAATATAGAGCATTATATCGATTTTGTTTTTACCTGTTAATTGTTGGTCTGGTTGGTGGCTTTGCTCTGAAGATAGAAAAATCTAATGACATAGGAGCATGTCCACTCCTCTCGCCCCCTCCTTGTCTGATTTCATTTCCATGATCATCAACCTTATCGATTTGATGTGCATTTCCTTCAAATCCTTCACGATGTGGCATCACTCTTCTTGACTTTCTGGGAGGCGACAAGACAGTAGGACCATCGTGTGGATTGAAATCTAAAACCTTAGAATTAAGAGATTCTTTCTTTGGTGGTCTCGGGAGGGAAGCTGGTTCAGTGGGGAGAGGTCCAGAAGAGAAATACCTATAGGGAAAAAAAGAGATAAGACTCGCCAACTTTTATCTTTATTTAAGTTTTGCAATGAACATACCTATGCTCTAATGCCTGCTGTGCTGAAATTCGAGATTTTGGGTCATACATGAACATCTTTGATAACAGATCCAAAGCATCATCGCCAGCCACTGGAAACAACGTACGTAGAGGCTGTCCAGGGACAAACTGATACTCGACGTAATCAGGAAGGTAGATCATATCAGGCCACTGAGTGGGCTTTGGTGTCCCAAAAGCCCCAAAGATTTTTCCCAACTGATCAATGTCACTGTTACCCTAAAAACATGTCAAATCAACCAATTTATTGTTTGGAAAACGGATAATAAAGTCTAATTAAAACAAGAGCGTCATTATCAAGCAAGAAAACTAAATGCAAAGTTATTGGATTAAACCATATTATTGAGGGGGAGGGGGGGATATTTGGAGTATAGATTAGTAGCGTATAAACGTTGCCCAGACAAAAAGAAAAACATAAGCCACTGCATTCAATTCAGAAATGAATCCTCATTCCAGAAGAAAATGTAGAGCATCTAAAGAGCCATAACTAATTCTACATAAGATTTGTTTCACGTAAATGAATATCAAAATTGGAAGAAAGAAATGTACATCGAGTAATGGAAATGGCCCAAGGCAATCAATAGCACACAAAGTTATCCAAACAACATAAAAAATCAATGTTCTAAAAAGCACTAGGCAGGAGGCGGCCGGCTGAGGGGGGCCTGGGCGGGATTTTTAATTTTAAGCCAATTTTAATATTTTATCTTACATTTATTCAAACAAAATAATAATATAAAGCAAAACAATCTATAATAAAGATAATAAAGGCATTTTCTTAAAGTTCAAACACATATCCATATTGCTAATGTCAAAGTTCAAACACAAATATGCAATTGTTCAAAGTTTAAATATATTTTTAACGTATTAATTTTATTTATAAACAAGATTGCTATTAAATAATAAAATTTTAAATTTCAAGAATTTAATTCAATATTAAAACTTAAGAAACTAAACATAAATTTAAGAATTATAAAATTGAATTAAACTAAATATTACAAATGTATCATCATTTATATAATTTGAAGTTGGTACAAGTTCAAAAAATTACAACTATAATAAAATTATCCATTTTGACTTGATATTGTTCACTTCTTTTTGTGATTTGATATGTTAAAACCTGTATTATGAATATGGTAAATCATTAGAAAAATAAATATATCAAAATTTGGTTTGGGTAGTTATTAAAAAAAAAAAAAAAATCTCTCCGCCTAAAATTCGCCTAATTTCTTAGAGGAATTTTTTTGCCGCCTTGGGCCTAGGTGAGGCGCCTGGGGGGCCTGGAGGCGCCAAGGGGGGCCTAGCGCCTAGGCGGGGATTTTTAGAACAGTATAAAAAACATATTATGAAACAAACACCACAAATTGATTTGCACATACAATCCAATTTCCAGAAGAAAAAAAAATCATACCCTCTTCATTCATTAATTCTAAAAAAATATGTACGCCGCAATATGATAACTTAACATTTCATAATCAAACCACTTTGCCCAATATAACTAGGATCAAGTTCATCTATTTTGTCGTAGCCATCTATATACAATGATATGCCACTTCTTTAAAAACATAGAATAGGATACCCCAAAAAATATGTTAAGCAGGACATATATCTTACTACTGATTAAAAATGTATTCATCCAATCTGTATCTTAAGTTCCTTTCGCTTGAAATGATATTATTCTTTTTTATTTAACAACCACTGTTCTACTATATAAAGAAGTGTCCAAGAAGTACTGAAAACATGTTAGAAAATGAATAATTCAAATTTCATAATATGAACATGTCAAAAATGTTGTAAAAAGTATCCAATAAGGACTACTGTACTAGTAGTATCAACATGCATCTGATACAGACATCTTACATCTATCCAAAGCCATAATAGCATGCTTAATTAGAAAGGGAAGTTTTAATTAACATACAAGTATAAATGTGACGAGGGAAACCCTTGGTGAGAGAAAATCTTAGAGAAACAAGTAAACCAAACCGTAGAAAATCTAGTGTCATTAGAGAATGACAATAATAAAAATAAAGTGTAGATGATCTGAAGCACACAAGTGAGAAATAAAAAATAATAATAATTCGTAATATTCAAGTTCACCTGCAAGAAAGGCCTGCGTAATAGGAGCTCAGCAAATATACAAGCTGCAGCCCATACATCCACCCCAGGACCATATTGCTTTGCACCAAACAATAGCTCAGGAGCTCTATACCATCGTGCAAATACCTAACCATGAATAACAAGAAAAATTATAGCTACAAATTAAGTTTTCTTTACATAGTACCTTGAAATGACAGCAATAAAGAATTAAAAAATGGAAAAAAAAGAAGAAGTATGTGTGATATATATGATAATCCAAAAAAACACTAATAAACTTCTTTGATTGCATACAGTAAATTGCCTTTACTGATCTACTCTTGAGCTTAAGATCTACTGAGCTACGAGCTACTAGAGCTACAGAACTCTCTATAAGGCCATAATAAAGCCCTTTAAGGCATCACTGGTAAAATTAATTCAGATATCAAAAATATCTGTTTCAGCCTCTTTTTGGGTGAACATAGTGCTCCATTCTACTCGCGAGTAATTGAAGGAAGTACATTCCTATTTTTTCCATTAAATTTTTGTAGCTCAAATGCTAAATTATAATTTAAAACGAGAATAGGTTCAAGATTATAAATAGAGGGATAAATATTCTAATTTACGTAGGTATAAACAACCATAACAAACAGCTTATTCATGCTGAAATGCAACAACCGGTGGACCAACATCTACAAGGCCAAATATAGTTACATGTTTGGCACTCATTTAGCTTCTTTCAAGAGGAAAGGTACGGATGCCATAAATTAGCCCCCCCCGTTTCATTATTTACCTGATGAGTAAACCTTGATCTGGGCTCCCAAATATACGTGCTAAACCAAAATCTGCAAGTTTAAGCTGTCCAGCAGGTCCTATCAACAAGTTATTTGGTTTCATGTCCCTGCAAAGAACAAGCTGTAGACAGTCAAAAGAGAACCCAGCAGGTGTCGGCTAAAAGAGTGAGACTCAGTGCAATATTTACCTATGCAAGACCCATTTCTTGTGGCAAAAAGCAAGCCCTTTCAAAGTCATCTGAAGGTGCGACTTTATATCAGCCGGCGAAAGGAAGATATTTCTATCACGAATAACAGCCTCAAGATCAGTTTCCATGAACTCAAAAACAAGATGCAAATTTCCCTTATGAGGGAAGGCATCAATCAACTCTATTATATTTGGATCCTTCAGCTCCTTCAGCAATTTAATTTCCCTAAGGGCAGTGAAATTCACCCCTTCCTTCTGTTTACCAAGGCGAATTTTCTTAATTGCCACTGTTTGTCCTGTCTGCACAACTTAAACATTAATAATTGATGGGTTGAAAAAACAAAGCTGCTTACAATTAAGTGGAAATGTGGGATAGTTTGCAAAACCTCATTATACCACATAATGCATCAACGATGTTTGTTAATCTTCAAAAGGTTTCTAATTGTTTTTCATCTTAAATAATGTCTACCTCAGAATTGGTACAACTACATCTCAGCCATGCATATATCAATTTAGATATTCTAAACTGTTCAGCAAACATAAATTGCAGGACTAAATTAGTAACAAACCAAACTCAAATCTCTCCTATCATACTTATTGAAAAAGAGAACAATACAAGAAAAGCAAAAAAGTACAGACTCATCTTCATCTGAATTCTTAATTTTTTTTTTCAACCAGCTTGCAGTAAGCTAGGAAACAGATGATATATATATATATATATATATATATATATATATATATATATAGACTATCTTTGTTCCAATATATAAGATCATTTTTTGAAGTCAATCAAGACATTTTTTATCTCAAAATTTACATGGATTCCTTTTAATTTTAGTCAATACAATGATAAATATTTTAAACTATCTAAAAAATATTACTCAGCGTAACATTTATTGCTTTATAATTTCTAGTAAATCGTCTCAATTTTTAGTTTGAAAATGTCTC
The DNA here is from genome assembly GCA_020205615.1 of Panax quinquefolius. NCBI lineage: Eukaryota > Viridiplantae > Streptophyta > Magnoliopsida > Apiales > Araliaceae > Panax > Panax quinquefolius. Next base: position 132,646,801 of record CM035172.1, on the reverse strand, counting down.
AAATTGACTTTCAAAGTGAATAATGATCTTATATTATAATTGGAATGGAGGAAGTATTTAATACTGAACTACATTTTGATATTTAAATTTGTCACTGAATAGCAACAACAGAGAATGAGTCCAAGAAGCCTCAAAATTCTATGTTTCTTTTAGTTTCTCCATATATTAGCAAAAAGAATACACGACACTACTTTATGTTTCTAAGATTTTTGTCTAGGTTGAGTTGAATCTTAAATATTAAAATCCTCCTAGATAATAAAACAAACGCAGTAGAGACTAGAGAATGAGTACCAACATTAAAATTTTGCATTATTCTTAATTTTCCTCTATCAAAACATATTTTATGTTACCTCAAGAAACATACACTACAAAAATTTGAGATTTCTTCTCGTATCACTAATTTAAAGTAAATCTTCACAACATTCTACAGGAACTAGCAATAACCAAAAAAAGTGTTAAAACAACTAAAATTACCCAAATTTGTGTTTTCCCAGAAAACAAATAACCCCAAATCAATTGTTATATAAATGAAGAAACCCATGAAATATAAACATAAACACAAAATTTGTGTTATTTTTAATTTTCCTCCATCAAAACATATTTTGTGTTGCTCCAAAACATACACTACAAAATTTGGGCTTTCTTCCAGTATCACTTATTTAAATTCAACCTTAACAATGTACAGGAATTATCAAGAACCCAAAAAATTGTTAAAACAACTAAAATTACCCAAATTTGTATTTTCCCAGAAAACAAACATCCCCAAATCAACTGAAGAAACCCATGAAATATAAACATAAATACACTTATATATCGGTAGATACAAGTAATTAAGCATACCTTGGTGTCAATGGCTTTGTAGACGACACCATAGGTACCTTCACCGAGAACTTCACGCTTCAGGTAGCGATCGGCGACTTTCTTAGTGAGTAAATGATCCACATCTGACATTTTTCTTCTTGATGAGTTGCTGCTGTTGATATCTACCGAAGAATCGACCATCAACATAGTATTGAACTGTTAGTACAGGAGATTGGGTTTTATTGTTTTGGGGCAAAATTTATAAACCCTAGATATCCAGATTCCTTCATTCACACAGTGTAGGTGAAGTGGCCATAGGAGGGGAGAGAGAGAGTATTAAAGGTTAGTGGGGAGGGCAATCTTGCAATTGTTGTAAGACTCCGAAATAGAAAGTGGATTGTGGCAGCCTGGCAGGGCAGGGAAGGGCTTCTTTTTAAATTTGTCACATAAAATTTTGTTATGTTTATCGCTCGGTCCTACGAAATGAATTTCGATGAACGGCTGATATTTAAAAAAAAAAGACAACGGCGCCCGCTACCGCTAGCAAACCTAGCGGAAGGGATAAATATTTTTTAAGAACAATTTCTGACCTTGTGGTGAGGTTAAGTTTAGTCATAATTACATATCAAAAAATGAATTTTGATTTCTACTTAAACAGCCTGTTATACCTCCTCAACATTTACACCATTCCGTTGAGCTCCTCCCATCTCAATTTCAGTGACACCAGTTTCATAAGACTTCCCTCCAATAGAACACTTAAAGAACTCCATCATATTTCTGGTCAGTGTTACCGTTTTATAGAGAATATGTATTCCACCTGACAAACACAAGCAATTTCTTGTGATTTAATTGCAATCTTTGAGACAGAGTATCATAAATGTATAGTAAAGATGAAAAAATCGTTGCAGTCGCCGCCGGACTAAGTTATGGGACTTGGGTTATAAACAGTCTTCTAGTTATTCTAGCGGAAGTTGTGGAACTTTTATTCTTGCCATACAATGAATCGTAATTTCGTAATTGGGGACATGATTGTCCAAATTTTATTTTATCCCGTCCGCTAGATTAACTAGTGGACGTTGTTGCCTTTTTTTAAATATCAGCCGTTGATCATTCTATCCAACGTTAGAGAAATTATTTGTCCATTTTTGATCCATAACAAATACATGTTCTGAATTATTGCCCTATATATATATAATGCTAGAGACATAAATTATTCTACAAACTGCTGATGTATCATACTCTACCTCAGCATATTGTGTGGGGCCGAAAATTATATTGGAACAATTTGTTGATCAATATGCTTGGGTGGAGTATACCACATCAGCAGTTTGTAAAATATTTGTACAATAGTTTGTGTATGTAGCATCACTCTATATATATAAGACTTGTCATAATCAAACTATAGATGATATGCAAAATCACATAGTATTGAATAATAAAATAGTGAAATATCTATAGTAAGTATTTGTTACGAATGGTTTGTAGAAAAAATTTATGTATACTAACTTCAACAAATACTAGAGGATAGTTTGAGAAATTATGAATTTCTACTACTTGCTTTGAGCTTATTAATGGGTTTGCATAATTCAATTTATTTTTTTGTTATAATTATGAGCAAGCAATTTTATGAAAATTGATGGGATGTTTAATACTCCCTCCGTCCCAAATTAATTGTTCAGTTTTAACTTTTTTAAGTCAAATTAACTATTTTTAGAATTAATAATTAAGCATATATAAATATATTTCTAAAATTATAAAAATTGGGATTAGTAATAAATTGTATATACTTTCTTTTGGTTATAATCTTTTCACCTATATTTTAGCAAAAATAGTAAAAAGATTAGTTTTAAAAATGGTCAATTTGACTTTAAAAAGTCAAAACTGAGCAATTAATTTATGACGGAGGGAGTAACATTTATTTCTCAGGCATCAAACTCTAGAGCAAATTTATGGTGTAATTTTTGTTGTTTGGAGAAATTTGTTTGTTTATTAATCTCAAAGAAGAAGTATGTTTAATATTAATACATCACTTGTCCATCATACAGTTATAAACTGTCTCATATAATCCTTCATTCATACATCCCCATGCAGCTCTCAATTTACTTCATTAACATAATAATTTTACCTGTTTATTACAAACTAGGTTAACTCGTCACACATCATACATTAAGGGATTATTTATCCTAACCTCCTATTGCAATTGCAATACATACTTAAGATTTAATTACATCAAAGTTAATTTTAAATACTTGCAATAAAGGTTATACAATACATAACCTATACTATTACATTACTAACATTACTAATTAACGTCTCGGTTTCCTGCTCTAGTCTTCTTTAATTACTCGACCTTTCGGCACTTTTTAACTTGTGTGAAAATTTTAAATATAGCAATGGTGAGTATTTATATGCTCAGCAAGTTTTAACGTTCAAAAAATAATAGTTTTAAAAAATTCATGAACAACTTATGAATAAATATCATTGAATAAATTCTTAACTCAGAGTCGAGCAAAGTTGTTGAATCACATTATCAACAAAAATTCTTATGACATAGAATTAACAAGTGCTATAAACTAAACGTTTTCTCAACTTACTTTTATTAACATAACCGAGTGGTCACACAGACCAAGAACTTTCTATCAAGTGTTCATCAGTCACACAGACTGTGAACTGCGTATGAAGTATTGTTAGGTGATCAACCTAAACCACTTATGTTACGTGTCTAACGCGTCCTCCGGGACCAACACCTGACAGCCCAGCGCACACCGAACCACTTTCTTTTCCAAGCCCTGCTGCTAAGCCACATGTCTCCGTCCAACCTCCTCCAATTCCGTCAACATGGGATTTTTAAGCCCAACAAAAAGTACAGTCTTCTTACCCATGTTACTAAATCACCTCTACCTCGTAACCCCGTGTCTGCCCTTCATGACCCAAATTGAAAATTGGCTATGAATGATGAATATAATGCTCTTATTAAAAATAAGACGTGGGATTTGCTGCCCCGTCCACCTGATGTTAATGTGATTCGTTCTATATGGATTTTTAGACATAAAGAAAAATCTGACGGTTCTTTTGAGAGGCATAAATCCCGACTTGTAGGTGATGGCAAAACTCAACAGGTTGGCGTGGATTGTGGCGAAACTTTTAGCCCGATAGTCAAACCGGCAACTATTCGCACTGTTCTCAGTTTAGCTCTCTCTAAAGCATGGCCTATTCACCAGCTTGATGTGAAGAATGTTTTCTTACATGGAGAACTTAAGGAAACTGTATACATGCATCAGTCAATGGGTTTTCGAGACGCAACACATCCTGACCATGTCTGTTTGCTGAAGAAGTCTTTGTATGGGCTCAAGCAAGCTCCACGGGCCTGGTACAAATTAAAGGTTTGCAGATTATGTTTCTATTATTGGATTCTCTCATAGCAAGTTTGATCATTCTCTCTTCATCTACCGTAAAGGTACTGATATGGCTTACATTCTTCTATATGTGGATGATATTATCTTAATTGCTTCCTCTGATGTTCTTCGCAAGTCTGTCATGACTCTTCTCGGCTCAGAATTTGCTATGAAAGATTTGGGGTCACTGAGTTATTTCTTGGGGATAGCTGTAACTCGTCATGCATGTAGTCTATTTTTTGTCTCAAAGGAAGTATGCTGAAGAGATCATAGAACGGGTTGACATGTCATCTTGTAAGCCCAATCCCACACCGGTTGATACTAAACCAAAGCTAAGTGCTACTTCTAGCATACCATATGATGATCCATCCATGGGCGGAATCAGGGGGTCTAGGGGGTCATATGACCCCCCACCCTGAAATTTTCGGGGGTTATTTGTTTTCCTTTTCCTTCTTTTTTTTATGTATTTCATTTTCTCCTTTGCTTTTTTTTTTTTATATTTTTACTTTATCATCAAAGTGAGGCAAAAAAAAGTGGTAACATTAATTCTCTCTTTAAACTAATTAAAAATAAAATTTTTAAAAAATAAAACAATTTTTATTGGATCCTACTATAGTGACCATAAGTTCACCATAGTTCTATCCTATCAAGATTATTAAATCTGTCTTCTTCTAATTTTTTTTTTGGAATTCATTCTTTCAAGCTAATTAATCCCATGAACCACAATATAAGATTTTGAATATATAATATTATAATTTATAATTTATCTATAAAAGTAGCTAATCAGTTGATTAAAAATTTCAAAGTCTAATTAATAATCTCATAGTTCGGAAAAAATTAAAATATATATGTATATGTATTTAAAGTCATTAGATTCACAACTCAAAAATTGATACTCAAAAATTGATAAGGGTTGGAATAAAATGTTGTGAAATACTATAATTGGGCGAAATGAATTTGAAAGAAGCACTCCAAGCGTTAATAAATAATTTTTTTATTGATGTATTTTGACTCCCCTCTATAAATGTTCTGGTTCCGCCACTGGATCCATCACATTATTAATTGTAGCCTTGCAGGAGCCCTGCAATATCTCACTTTCACAAGACCTGACATATCTTATGTTGTCGAACAGATTTGTTTATTCATGCATAACCCGCTGGAGGAACACATGTATGCTCTAAAGCGCATTGTGCGCTATATTCAAGGCACTCTAGACCATGGCTTGCATCTATACCTATCTTCGACAACTACTATAGTTTCTTACACAGACGCCGATTGGGGTGGGTGTCCAGATACCAGACGCTCGACATCTGGTTATTGTGTATTTCTTGGTGATATATAATTTGATCTCTTGGTCCTCGAAACGACATGCTACTTTGTCTCGATCTAGTGCAGAGGCCGAATACCGAAGGGTCACGAATGTGGTTTCTGAGTCTTGTTGGTTACGAAACCTTCTTCTAGAACTTCATTGTCCTATTCAGAAGCTAGCTACATTAGTCTACTGTGATAATATTAGTGCAATATCTCTCTCCGGGAATCCTGTTCAACATCAGCGCACTAAACATATCGAGATGGATATTCACTTTGCCCGCGAAAAGGTTGCTCGTGGACAAGTACGTGACTTACATGTCTTGTCGCGCTATCAAATTGCCGATATTTTTACAAAAGGTCTTCCATTGGTTCTATTTGAAGATTTTCGGGACAATCTCAGCGTACGAAAACCTCCCGCTTCGATTGCGGGGGTGTGATAGCATATATGTAAATATAACAATAATCTTTAATTATCTTTTGTGTATATTAGGTGTATAATTTGTTACCTTAATTAGAGCCTAGATTCTCTCTTGTAACAAATATATATTACTGACCTTTGTTAACGTAATGGATACGGAAAATCACCTTCTTTCAAGATTAACTTGTTCATTCTCAGCTTACTTAACTGATATTGTCGGTAATTTTCTCGAATTCCATTCCCGAGGTCGAAAATCTATTTTAAGAGCGTTTACTTCCCATTTTTACATTCCGATGTTCCCCATATAATTTTTCTAAATTTCCAAGCCCCCTGTTTTAATTTTCAGTCCTCTTTCACGGGAAATTTTGTATTTTCCATTTTTGGTTCACTTCAACTAGACTTGGCAAAATATGGTTATGGGTTGGTTTTTGTTTTTAAAATATGGTTAACCAACCATTTAAGAACTAAAACCATATTAACCATTTTTAATATGGATAATGTGGGTTGGAACCATATGGTTATGATTAAAAACTATATTAACCATATTAACCATTTTAAGATATTTTGATTTTTAAACAAAATTTTTACAAAATGAAATTAATATATACTATAGATAGAGAGACGGATATAAGGGGTGGGTAGGGGTAGGGGTAGAGGGTGGGAGGTGTATACATAATCGCTTAATTTTAATTTTTTTGGGGAGTGGTGGGGGTGGGGTGTGTGGGGGGTAGGGGGTGGGTTAGGGGGTGGAGTAGGGGTAGGAGTGGGTGGGGTGGGGTGGGTGGAGTGTATACATCATCACATAATTAATATTATTTTTTTGTTAGAGGTGGGGGGTGGGGTGGATGTGGGGTGGGGTGGGGGTGTATACATAATCACATAATATTTTTTTGGGTGGGGGTGGGTGGGGTAGGTGGGTGGGGTGGGGTAAGTGGGGGTGAGTGGTGGGTGGGGTGGGGTGGGTGGGGTAGTGGGGGTGGGTGGGTGGGGTGGGGTGAGATGTATACATAATCACATAATATATTTTTTATGGAGGTGGGGGGGTGGGGGTGGGGGTGGGGTGGGTGGGGGTAGGGGTGAGTGGGGTGAGGTGGGTGAGGTAGGGGGGTTGGTGGGGGTGGGGATAGGGGTGTATTCATAATCATATAATATTTTTTTTTTTGGTGGGGGTGGGGTGGGGTGGGTGGGGGGGGGTGGGGTGGGTGGGAGTGGGGTAAGTCGGGTGGGTGGATGGGATGTGTGGGTGGGTGGGGTGGGTCGAGGTGGGTCGGGGTGGGTGGATGGGATGTGTGGGTGGGTGGGTGGGGGTGGGGTGGGGTGTATACATAATCATATAATATATTTTTTTATGGAGGTGGGGGTGGGGGTGGGGGGTGGGGGTGGGGGTGGGGTAGGGGTGGATGGGGGTGGGGTAGGGGTTGGTGGGGGTGGGGGTAAGGGGTGTATACATAATCACATAATATTTTTTTTGGTGGGGGTGGGGCCATTATTATATTATAATAATATAATAAAATATTATTTTATCAGAAAAGATAAAATATCAATTTTTAACAATTGTCACTTTAAATTTTTTTCTCCATCTATATCCACATAAAATTAATATTTTCCTCATCATATAAATCAATAATTAATTATTCACAAATAATATTACAGAATTTGTAAGACCCCAAATTATTAATAAATAAAATTTAATTTCTCTATTTATCATTTTGAAATAGTAAGGGTTGATTTGATTAATGTGGTTAGTTATGGGTAAAATCATAAATATTTTAAATAAGCAAGTGGTTATAAAATATTCATTTTTATCGGAGAATTTTCGTTTGGTCGTGGAATATTCTTACCGTCGGGAAATATTAAATGACGACGGTGCGATCTTTATTGGGCCCCATAACTTGAAAGCGATTGGATGAAGAAAACAACAAGTATAAGTTGTTTATAAATAATGGCAGTAGTTATTACCAGATTATCTTGTTGGAATACCCGGTGGTTAAAACACGAGAATACACGTTGTTGCGACAAGAAGTACACCAGATTGTACCAATTATTGATTCTTACGTGAAGGCACTACTCAATAATTATTACGATGAATTCTTATTCGAGATTTTATTTTATTGATTCAATAATTGTTGCATTGATATTCTATATATTCTTGTTGTTTCAATAATTGTCACTACGGTATTTTCATTATCGAGCTAATAATTCATATTATCTAAATAATATTATTAGATAATATTATTGGCAATGTCTAGAAAGTTACATCAAGGAGAGGTTTGGTCACCTAATTACGCCGCCAAGAAGTCAGGAGAAATTCTTATTGGAAAGCCCCTCTTTCACAGGAGCGGCTGGTTGTCGATGATTGTGATTACGTAATATTATTTGTGAATAATTAATTATTAATTTATATGATGAGGAAAATATTGATTTTATGTGGATATAGATGGAGAAATTTTTTAAAGTGACAATTGTTAAAATTGATATTTTATCTTTTACGATAAAATAATATTTTATTATATTATTATAATATAATAATGGTAATATTTTTACAATGAATGTGAGATATATGAGTATATGAAGAGGAAGGGTATTTTTGTTCCATTAAATGATTAACACATGTTTTGTTTGTCGGTGGACCCCATTTCTTGACTGAAATTTGATTATAACCTGTAAAATCATTCGTTTGTGGATTTCGGTCAATTTCTGTTGGGAATTTGGAAAACCTTTCTCCTGTAAAGTTGTAGAGAATGGAATTTCCTATGGAAAGAACATGAGTTTTGAATTTTTCTGATAAAAGGGCTATTTATTATGAATTATTGAAGTTTTGAAATTCCGGAATAATTGATTTTTGGAAGTTTTATTTATTTTTATTAAGAAAAACGTTTTTGTTGTTTTTGGCACATGTGTGGCTGAAGTTTGGACTAAATTGGGGTGCGTAGGAATTTAATATATATATATATATATATATTAATATTTTATTAAATTTTCTGCTTTGGTGTTCTAAGTATTTTCCTATAAATAGGGTGCTTAGGTTAGAATTGAAAATCACACAAGAAACTAAAGATTTCTCTCTTTATATTATCGAGCGTATTCTTGTGAGTATTTTGATACCTTGAGTGTTGTTATACGGTGCGAGTTCCCTTCAAAGACTATATTCGATGATTCCAAATAAGTAATGTCTTTTCGAGGTAAGGGATGTTATTTTCTTCTTAAATGATATTATTTTCTTCAATATCATTATGCCGAAATATTGGTTTGAACTTTTTATCAAATTTAAAACTTTTTGTGTCAGGGTTACTATTCACGAATACGGCACTATTCACAGAAAAATTAAATTTTTGTTTTTCGTCCAAAATATCTATTATGGATACTAGCTTTGATTGTATCCATGTTTTGATCATTCTTGAATTTTACTCCACTATGATTATTTATGAGGTATTTTTGGACATGGAATAGCTGAAATACGAATCCTTAATATTTATTCTTTTGTTTCACTGGATTCATTTTTTTAAAAATATTATTCATCATCCTCAGTCCTAAATGATGATATTACTGAATATCTTTGGCATGTAGTGCAAAGATGAATGATTTTCTGATGAATATCTTTGGCCCGTAGTACAAAGATGAACAAGTGTTTAGATGAACATGATTAATGATGAATATCTTTGGCTGTGGTGCAAAGATGAATATTTAATTCAATTTATATATTGATTGATGTTCTGAGGATAAAATATTGATGATGAACTTTTAAATTCATATATAGAAGATAGTAGATTGCATTCTCTACTTAACTCTTCTAATGAATTATTATTTCCGCTGCAAAGATTGATTTAAAACTGGTTGTCTATTGTATTCTATTAGATTTTTCCCTGTTGAAGACTAACGATAATTTGTTCTATGTTATCTTAGTCATAATGTTTTTCTTGGGCTAGTTGAGCTCACCTTTTCCTTTTTGTTCCATTTTTCTTCTCAGGAGGCGAAAATGTAGCGAGTACTAGTCGGGGTGTGGAATGATGGTTTTAGAAAGTCTTTTTAGTAGTCCTCACTATTTTTGTAAAATAATGTATCAATAATTGTAATGAGGACTTATTTGAGTGTAAATATTGTCTAGATGACAATATTTGTATTTAAACTCATGATTTTTATGTTGTATTAATAAAGTTGTAGTTGTTTACATACCATGTACGATTTTGTGATTCAGGAATGGGTGTTGTATACCTATTTTAGGGGGGCGTCATGAGGTGGGTAGGGGTTGGGGGGTGGGTGGGGTGGGGGTAAAAGGGGTGTATACATAATCACATAATATTTTTTTTGTGGGTGGGGGTGGGTGGGGGGTGGAGGCAGGTGGTAAGGGGTGTATACATAATCACAAAATATTTTTTTTGGTGGGGTTGGGGTGGGGTGGGGTGGGGTGGGGTAGGGGGTGGGGGTGGGTGGTTGAGCTTCTTGAATCTATCTAATAAAATACAAATGATTTTGAATTTTCTGCTCATTCAATAAATCATCTGGGCCGTTCAAAATTTGAGATAAATCTCACCGTCCATACAGTGCCGGAGACACGGGACTAAGTTAGTATGTAAATATGGGTGGAAAAACTTTTGATTTGGATTTGGAATAAAATATGGGTCAAAAAATGGTTAACCGGGTTGGAACTATATTTCTTTTTAAAAATATGGTTCCAAACTTTAACCAACCCAAATAAATAAAAACAGTTAACCAACCCATTTGGTTCCAGTTAATATGGGTTGACCCGGCAGTTAACCAACTATATTGCCAGGTCTAACTTCAACTACGTTTAGCCATTTTCTAATTTTCTTACCCCTTAACCAGTCGGCCTTAGGGCATTTTCAACAATTTTTTTACATTTATCCCTACTCTACAGTGCTATTGGATCATTCTGCAAAATAGGGATTTAATTTTTTCATTATGTACCTAACAGGTTCCTTATATTAATTCCTTAAATAATGAAATTTAAAATTTAAAAGTTAAAACAGTAAAAACATCAAATTAATAATAATCTTATAATTTATAAAAGAGAGAGTATAATTTATCAATTATATTACACTTTAAAATAAATTTTCTATTATTTTAAATTTTAAGTAATTTATGGAGTGATATTTTTAAATTTAAATTTAATATGATTCATTTAAATTTTGAAAATAATAAATTTTATAATCAATAATACTTTTATAATATTTATAATTATATTGACATAAAATAAATAAATTTATATCAATTTTAAATTTGAATATATTTAAAATTAATTTTTAAAATATAAGTCAATATTAAGTTTATAATTTAAAAATAAAGTAGTAAAAAAATGTCAAGATGTTTATGATTGATGAGTTGTCCACTTAAATGAGGGTGTGAAATGTCATTTTGTATATATACAGAATGGTTTTTGACTCCCTCACACTGGGAAGTAAAATCATATATAATGATTAAAATAGAGAGTCAAATAAGGATAAAGAAGATGTTGGATAACGATTTGTTGATGTATTCTTCAAAATTGGGGATAGATAGTTGATTAGTGAAACTGTTGTTAATGCTCTTAGAGAATTAATTTGGCCAAACCTTTTATACCAAATTAAGTTAGGTCTAATTATTTTAGAATTTCTGGAATTTTTCTAGAATTTTTCAATTAAGTTAAATATTTATTAAATAGTCATTTCTGTCCAAACTTCCAATAATTCTCATAATTCGAAATTAAGTCTAAAAATTTTGAATTTTAGATGAGGTCTTAATATCATCTCAGAGGGTACAAATCCAAAATTTAATGTTCATATTATTTACAAAATTTAGTGTTTTAGCCCGCCTCTTTACAAAAATCATAATAAATAATCTAGTTACAATTTTTTTTTTCCAAATTCCCAGGAAACACAGCTAACTTACATGTCTATAACCTATCCAAAAATCAAGTTCTAATTCCTTACGGTTTGAGAGATATTGAATTTACAAAATGTGGGCCCAAGTGTAAAATTAGGGTTCACATGACCTAATTGAATTAAATGCACAATTAAGGTTCCACGGTCTCATTAAATATGTAAATTAGGGTTTGCATAATCTAATGGAATGAAGACAAAAAAGTCAAAAATAAATGTGCTAGATCGGGAGAAGCCTCCACGTGTCCCGAGGCAGAAGACTTGTGGAGGCGGCTCGATTTGGGATTTGATTGAGGGATTGGATTAGTGGCTAGAAGGACAGGGCAATATGAGCATTATTCTAATGACTAAAGGGCATTTCTGGAATTTTCCTGAAAGCATGTGCCTCGCACATGACTACTTTCCAGAAAATCCTATAAATACCCCTTCCATTCCATTGAGAAGGGGACTTCTCTTTGGACTCAAGACTTGGACTCTTGGAAGATCAAAGGGACCCTTTTGGTGACTTAAAGGCTTGGAGATTCCACCTAAAAGCACTAAAGGGGTTTGGACATTCTCTCAACTCGAAGGACTCAAGAAGGCTCTTGGAATCCCTGCTACACTAACACGGTTCTCGGATTCTAGGAGTTCTGCCACGCGTCGTTGGAGTAATCGCCCACCTGTCGTTCTCCCCTCTATAATCAATCAATCAATTCTGTATTCTTCGTGGATTTCTCTCCTTCTTAGCCAACACAAAACCTTAACCCTAGCAAGGTACGATTTCCTTGCCCACATTTATTTGGCTACTCTGCTGGGGAGGTGTAGAATTCGTGAAGGGTATGCCCACAACTCGAAGTGGGAGAACTACAGGAAGAGCTGCTTCACCAACAAATAGCATTACTTCACCGGATCCAGTTGCAAGACAAGTAACTCAAGCATTCCAAGGCGCAAACCTGGATTTTGACCAACCACTTGTTGAAGACACTTCAGAAGGGAGTTCGACATCACCACATATGGCTAATCAAAAACGAACCAACGCAGGAAGGCAAGGCGAGGATGCAGGTGGAGACCAAACGAATGTTGTGCAACTGGAGATGCTCAAGGCATTAAAGGAAGCACGAGAAGGGCAAGGGATGATGATGGCCATAATCTTTGGAAATCTGAGAGGAAGCAAGAGGAGATGGGGAATTTACGCGGTGATTGATCTGATTCCCACTTTTAAGGCCATGTTCCTAGGAAGTTCGCAGGGGGAACAAGTAGGAGTGGAAGACAACAACAATGGCAGCAACAACAAAGAGAGCCAGATTGTGCCTCCATTGACGGAAAGTCAATCGGTTCCAATAATCAACTTGGAGGCCCAGCACAGTGGCGACGTGCCACAACTTAGGTTGGAAGCAAGCCAACCTCAGACAAACATCATCCCAACTGCTCTCCCATCAATTTCACAGGTGTAAATGCCAACCATTCTAGTCAATGTCCAGCGAGTGAGCCAGCAACTGCCACCAGTGCCAACTTTGCATGATGCAAGTGTGAATCAACCGATCTCTCTACCATACACACCGCCGATACAGCAGTATATCACAACACCCCAGAGAGTTCACTCCACGAGCTAGTATGTGACGAAGGATGATATGATCGATGTGATCAATCAACTTTGCAGGCAGACATCCCGACCCTCAGAGTTAGACTTTACTCCACCTTATCTGGCACACATTCGGAGGCAACCTTACCCGACAGGGTATATTGAGCATCCCCCACAATTTTCAAAATACAACGGAGAGAAAGGAAATGCCAGAGAACATATTGCCAGGTTTGTAGAGTCGATGTCTCCGTGGCTAGGATATGATGAAGTGAACAACCACAACTTGTTGATGCGGGAATTCAACAAGACTTTGACGGATAGTGCTTTCAGTTGGTACTATAATTTGGAGAAGGAGTCAGTCCATGATTGGGATGACCTAAAATTATAATTTTTAAGAAGTTTTTCTATAATGCGTAAACAGTAACCATTGTAGAGCTCACGCGGTTTAAGCAGAAGCCGAATGAGGAGCTGTCAGATTACGTTGACAGGTTCAGGGCCCAAGCACAGAAGTGTGTAGAACCAATTGAAGAAAAAAACTTGGTTAGTATATGCAACAATGGTGCTTTAGACGCCTTCAAGCCCCACCTCATTACCAAGGCGTGCGATTCATTTGCGACCCTCTCATCTTTTGCACAAGACTTGGGGGGAATCATGACATTTCCCACCGGCCATTCGATGGATACATGGAAGAGCAAGAGGACAGCAACTGTGGCTCTGGTGGATTCTCAGTCAAAACCACAAGGGGCAAGAGGGAGAAGAATGAGAAATTTGAACGAAGCAGGGAAAAGCATGGGGACAAGTATACCACAATGCCAGTTCCGGAGGCTATCACATGCAGCGACAAGGCGTTCAGGAGCCTGTACGAACAATGGGTTGAGCACGGAGTGGTGAAACCTCCAAGGCCCCGGTCGGTTGTAACTGAAGAAATGAAAAGAAAATCAGACTTACATGTATACCAATAATACGTTAGGCATTCCACTATAGATCATTATATCTACGGAGGATATACCATGAGAAATTGGTGGCCGGGGAGATTGAACTAGGAGAAGAAACGTGCAACACCATCACCTATGGTGCAGTCCCGGAAGTCAAGAACTCAAATATTGGCTCTACGTACCATCAAACAAACTTTGAACTACAGATAAATTAAAAATCCACCCAAGATGGTGGTCCACCAAAATGGTGGTTTAAGTCCTCAGGAATATCCCCTGCCAAGTAAATTGGATGACCAAGGGATGAGGCACAAGAATTGACGACTAAAAAAAACAGCCAAGATGGTGGTCCACTCTAAATGGTGGTCAAGTCCTCGTAGACTGCACTTGCCAAGAAATTGGATGACCCAAGTGACGAGGCACCCGATTTCAAGTCCTCGTAGACTGCACTTGCCAATAAATTGGATGACCTAAGTGACGAGGCACCTGAGTGTTACACTTTATCATCAAAAGTGAACGAGGCACCTGATTATAAGTCCTCCTAAGTTATGCTTTCAACTTCAAAAGTAATTGAGGCACCTGAGTATAAGCCCTCAACCCCAAAAGTTACACTTTATCTTTAAAAGTGGTGAACATTATGCTTTATTCGACAAAAGCAAGAAAGTTGCACTTTATCTCTAAAAGTGGTGAACGTTATGCTTTCTTCGACAAAAGCAAGATTTATTATATGAAACATTATGCTTTTCGTTAAAAGTAATTTGATTATCAATAAATTTGTTAAACTTTCACTTATACTTGATTATTTCTTCTGATTTATAAATTTTTTTTTTAAAAAAAGTATAGATTCAAGTGTTAGTTTGCATGAAATATATGTACATGAATTTTCTGATACAGGAAATGGAAAAAACTACGAAAGTTCCTGACCTAAAGACCATGACCTGTAGAATTAAAAAGAGGAATACCTAAAGCTTGGTCTTCGTGGTTATCAGGCCTTCGAGGCTATCAGGTCTTCGGGATTATCAGGCCTTCGAGGCTATCAGGCCTTCGATGATATCAGACCTTAGAGGCTATCATGCCTTCATGGACTTCTTGATTCTCAATGACTTCTTGATTTTAAAGAAAAAAGAAATTTCAAGAGAGGATAAGAAAGATTAGATCGAAGATTTTCAAAAATATCCCAGGAGAGCTCCTCTAAGGCTCGCCCTTCTAGGGTTTGCTCCCCTAGAGGTTCCCTCTTCTAGGACTTTCATTTTCGAGGCTTGCAAAACATTAAGCCCTGCAAAGTGTTCAGACACTGGAATCAAGACATCCACACTTACAATATTTTGCGCGATCATCTCACCAAAGTGCGACTCACGCGCAGGGGGCAAATGCTTACTGGTAGATTGATAGATGACATAGACGTCCTCCAGAATAGAGGTGCATATTCTCGCAAGCTGTGACTAATGAAGAATGTCATGTTGGATACGAATGACATGTAGAGGAGCACCATGGTCATGTTGGATACGAATGTCCCTGCATAGCTTGATGTATTAAGGAATGTCAGCTCTTTCTTTAGTATACCCACATAGTCAACATTCCCAAGTACCTCGTCGATCTAATGATGCCATTCCTAAAGGAGGCTAAATGAATCAGATAAAAAGTGAAAGGAACTGAAAGGGTACTTTTGTTTCTTTATTTATAGACGGGCCGAGAATGCGATTGAAATGGAGAAGGTCATCCTAACCTCTACAAGCCGCTGTATATAGGAACAAGCCTTTCTTCTCTGGTGGAGAAAAAGTTATACGGTCATGAGTCTAGACTTGCTCCCAAAAGACATTAGAAAGACCAAAGAGGGGAGCCCTTCCCCAATCATTGAGGAACGGGGCCTCCTTGGCGGTTTTTTGGGTCTGCATAATGTCCAACGAAGAGGGCCTACAAGCAAGAAGAATTCTGCATAAAGGGCTCTAAAGAGCAGAATTTCGTCTAAACGTTGATTTCCCCCTAGGGTTCGTACCCCTAGGGTTCGTCCTCCTAAGGTTCAGACCCCTAGGGTTAGATCAACTAGGGTGGTTTCGCCGCATGCAGAGCATTTTTGCTCCCTTCGTGTTTTTCCTTGACAAGAACATCACATCTTTCTTTATTATCCGAGGGAAAAAACCGAGATATAATCAAGGTAATGGGGCTCGGAAGACAAAAGAAAGATTGAAGGTACCTGAAGAAAAAAAAACCTCTAGGGTTCGGCCCCCTATAGGGTTCGACCACCTAGGAGGTTGTCTCCGCTATTCCTTTGAGGTCCTATTGCTCCACAAATCAACCGTTTGGAACGAGTACTCTTTCGCCGCAAAAATTATAGCCTTTAAAAAAAAAGTGTTTGATCTTCGTTCAAGCTTAGGCACGAAATCGCATTAAAATGTTTCAGCCATACGGCATTATGTTTTCTCGTGATTTCGACGAAGCTATTCGGATTCATGGAACTCTTAAAACGGACTTGCGTGGTGGCAAAGATCCTACCCGCTTGTGAATGCTGGGGTTCTTGGCAGAGATCTTCCATAGGCGAATTTTATCATCTTGGTGACCCGTAAATATTTTTTCACCGGCAATGATAATTGCTTTAACCAATCCACTATTTGATTTGAACCCGGAGAATTCCTTTTTATTCTTCCAGACGCGGATGTTCTTGCTGTTGGATCCTGCGTACAATAAATCTCTGCTTGCCACTAATGAATAAATATGGCCTTCTTTGCGGACAAGCGAGCCCATTAGTTCTGTGTATGAGTAATTGTGATCGTGATTTGTGGATAAAATCTGCAAAGAATCATGGAGGTTATTGCATATATATAAGGAATCTGCAGGGAATCATGGAGATTATTTCATATATATAAGGAATCTTTACTTACCATTATGCTTCAGCTCGGCTAGGGATGGTTCTGGGCAGCCAGTGCACTAGTGAGAAGCGTAACTCCACATCTTACTGAAGAAATAAAAGAAAAGTCTCCAAAATCTAGCTAGCTAGCTAGGCCTCTGTATCAAACTTATGCTGATTTAGTCTACTTTACTGATTTGACAAACTTCAATCATGATTTTACAGGATAAATATCATGATGATGGATGTGGTAAGATAATAATATATAAAAACAAACCTTATTGTTTAAAAAAAAGATTTTATTTTTCAAAAAAAAAATAATAAAAAAAAATAAGATTTTATTTTATTTTATTTCATTTCATTTCAAAAAAAAAAAATGTTAGTCAAAAAGGTTCTGCAGCGAAGGAATTTTATATAGCCTATATAATCAGAAGGGTTCGGCGTGAGTCAGGCGTGAGCTGCTTATATACTAATAGTCTATATAATCACAACCACATAAAGCAGCAGGATCTAGCATTTTGGATGCGGCTAACGAGGGAAGGACAAGTATAGGCTATAGCTTCAAGGGTCCTTTATTATGGCAAAAAGAAGAAAAGAGGAAGCAGCAAGTAATTAATCATGGAGCAACAGGACCTCTCAAAAATAAGATAAGTAATTGTTTTATTTATTTATTTATTTTTTGAAAAAATAGAATAGGATTTTATTTTATTTTATTTTCAAAAAAATAAAAAAGTAAAAAATAGGGTTCGGCACCTCCCTATAGGGTTCGGCCAACATCCAAAATAAAAATAAAAATTGGTTACCTCATTTTGTATAGGGTTCTGCCAGAAAAAAAAAAATTAGATTCTTGGTCGGTTGATATAAACCCAATAGCCAAAAAGAGTTTGTTTATTACCATTTCCTTGAATCTGGAAAAATTGAGGAAAGATGGACGCAGCAGGGTTTGGCGTGAGTAGAAAGAGACTGTGGCTATCATGATGCATAATCATATGATTTTATGATTTTGATTTGATTTTTTATTTTATTTTTAAAAAAAAAAATTCTTTTCAAAATAAGAAATATTTGATTTGATTCCAAAAAAAAAACAAAGAAAGTTTTAATTTCCAAAATAAAATTAAGATGTGATTTTATAAAATTAAGATTTGATTTTATATAAGGAATAAAATCCTATGGTTTTAATTATAAATGTATTATATGGTTGATTATTAATTTTACAAAAGTCAATCAATTATGCATACATATAGATTATAAAATAATATTTTATATATTAGGTAACTGTGAAGCTATTAAATTGTAGTCTTGGCAATTACAGAATAGTAATATTGATTCATTATATCACTCATTATATTACATATATAATTGAGATTTTGCTAGGGTTCTCTTTTTGTGTTCATACTGGCATACTACAGTTTTATTTATGCTTTTAGTATGGTAACGTTTACTCTCTTAATGTTCAATTATGGTAGTTTTTCTTGTATTATTATTATTATTGAAACAAATATCCTATTTTTTAAATAGGAATGTTTTGATTTTATTTCCAAAATCTTTGAAAGGATTTGATTTTCAAAAATAAAATAAGATTTTATTTGTTAATATATAATTTAATTTATCTTGATTTTGTTTCCAGGAAATAAATATTGGGCAAGATACAGAAAGATTTCAGAAGATTTTTCAATATGTCCAAGGAAGAGCCTCGCTAGGTCTTGCCTTCTTAGGGTTTAACTCTAAGGGTTTGGCTCCCTAGGAGTTCTCTCTTCTAGGACCATTGTCTTCAAGACCTGTAAAGTGAAGTCCCGCAAAATCGTTCAAAGGCTTGCAGTTTTCTTGCACGATCATCCATTTGGAAATGCGACTCTCGCGCAAGGGGCAAATGTGGGCCCAAGTGTAAAATTAGGGTTCACATGACCTAATTGAATTAAATGCGCAATTAGGGTTCCACAGTCTCATTAAATGTGCAAATTAGGGTTTGCATAACCTAATGGAATGAAGATAAAAAAGTCAAAAATATATGTGCTAGAGCGGGAGAAACCTCCACGTGTCCCGAGGCAGAAGACTCGTGGAAGCGGCTCGATTTGGGAATTGATTGAGGGATTGGATTGGTGGCTAGAAGGACAGGGCAATATGGGCATTATTCTAATGACTAAAGGGCATTTCTGGAATTTCCCTGAAAGCATGTGTCTCGCACATGACTACTTTCCAGAAAACCCTATAAATACCCCTTCCATTCCATTGAGAAGGGGACTTCTCTTCGGACTCAAGACTTGGACTCTTGGAAGATCAAAAGGACCCTTTTGGTGACTTAAAGGCTTGGAGATTCCACCTAAAAGCACTAAATGTGTGACGCCCCCAAAATAGGTATACACAACACCCATTCTGAGTCGCCAAATACATGGTACAAAAAGCAAACTACAACTTCAATAATACAAATGTCGTGTGAAATACGACAATATATACTGTGAGTTTAAATATAATATTGTCTTCTAGACAATATCCACATGCAAATAAATCCCCATCATAATTATTGATTCATTATTTTACAAAAATGGTGAGGACTACTAAACAACTCTCTCTAGAATCTTCATTCCATACCCCGACTAGTACTCGCTACATTCTCGCCTCCTGAGAAGAAAAATGGAACAACAAGGAAAAGGGTGAGCTCAACTAGCCCAGTAAAGAATATTATGACTAAGATAATATACAACAAATTATCGTTAGTCTTCACGAGGAAAAATCGATAGAATACTGATAGACAACAAGTTTGAGATCAATATTCTAGCGTGAAATAATAATTCATAGAAGAGTTACATAGAGAATGAAATCTACTATAATCTATGAATTTAACGGTCCATCATCAATATTTTATCCCCGTAACATCAATCAATATACATCGGAATCAAATATTCATCTTTGCACTTCTGTGCCAAAGATATTCATCGATTGGTCATGTTCATTTAAACACTGTTCATCTTTGCACTACTGAGCCAAAGATATTAATCAATCGGTCGTGTTCATCTCAACACTGTTCATCTTTGCACTACTGTGCCAAAGATATTCTTCAGAAATCATTCATCTTTTTTGACTACAAAGCCAAAGATATTCAATAATATCATCATTTAAGAGGCGAGGATGATGAAAAATATTTTTAAAAAGCGAATCCAATTGAAACAAAATGACAAGGATTAAGGATTAAGGATTAGTACTTGGTTTTATCCACGCCCAAAAATACCTCAAAAATAATCATAGTGGTGTAAAATTCAAGAATGATCAAAACATGGATACAATCGTAATTAGTATCCGAATAGATATTTTGGACAAAAAGAAGAAATTTTATTTTTAAATTGAATAGTGTCGATATCGTGAATAGTCTTAGTATCGTGAATAGTAACTCAGACACCAAAAGATAGAAATTCCACAAAAATATCTTCACGACTTCATGAATAGTACTCGTGAATAGTAACTTCGTGAATAAGAACTCATGAATAGTAACTTCGTGAATAGTAACTCATGAATAGTAACCCATGAATAAGTAACCCCAGATACATGAAAAAAGTTCCAAATTTGATAAAAACTTCAGATCAATATTTCAAAGATAATGATATTGAAGAAATAATATCATTACAAAAAATAATATCCCTTACCTCGAAAGATCAAGTACTTCAATTAAAAACAGGATATAAGCTATGACTTGAACTTGCACCAGTATAGCAATACTCAAAGTATACTCAAAATACTCACAAGAATACGCTCGATAATATAGAGAGAGAAAACTTCAGGTTTACGGTGTGATTTTCAATTCTAACCTAAGCACCTATTTATAGGAAATCGCTTAGAACACCAAAGCAGAAAATTTAATAAATTAATATATATATATATCAAATTCATACGCCAACCTTAGAATTCAGATCCTAGCATTTCCCACATGCCAACCTTCTAGAAAGAAATGATAAAAAAACGTTTTTCATAAATTTAATAATTAAAACTTACAAAAATTAATTATTTGAGACTTGAACTTCAATAATTCATAATAAATAGCCCTTTCATCAGAAAAATCGAATCTCGGGAGTTTTATAGGAAATTCAATTCTCTACAACTTTGCAGAAGAAAGTTTTCCAAATTCCAAATAGAAATTGACCGAAATCCACAAGCAGGCGATTTTACATTTATAATCAAATTTCGGTCAATAAATGGGGTCCACTGAGCATGTTTAACATGTTTTAAACATTTATTGCAACAAAAATACTCTTCCTCCTCAGATACTCATAAATCCCACATTCGTTGTAAAATATCACTGAATTAATATATTATTAAAATAATATATTTAAATGAATTATTTTATCGAAAAAGATAAAATATTAATTTTCAACAATTGTCATTTTAAAAATTTTCTCCATCTATATCCACATAAAATCAATATTTTCCTCATCATATAAATCAATAATTAATTATTCACAAATAATATTACGTAATCACAATATTGACAACCGTGCGGTTCCAGTGAAGAGGGCTTTCAATAAGAATTTCTTCATCTTGCGCGCAATTAGGTGACCAAACCTCTCCTTAGATGCGAACTTTCTAGACATTGCCAATAATGTTATCTAATAATATTATTCAGATAATATGAATTATTGCTTCAATAATGAAAGATATTTGTAATGACAATTATTGAAATAACAAAGAATATAAAATATCAACGCAAAGCAATTATTAACTCAATAAAATATTGAGCGAAGAATTATCGTAACCATTATTGAGTAGTGCCTTTCACGTAAGAATCAATAATTGGTGCAATACCAAGTGCTCTTTGTTCAACAACGCGTATTAGTGTGTTTTAACCACCGGGTATTCCAACAGTATTAATGGTAACAACTACGCCGTTATTTAAAAACAACTTATATTTGTCGTTTTCTTCATCCAATCACTTTCCGTTATGGGGCCCACACATGGTTGCTTGTGTCAGTCATTTAATATTTCTGACAAAGATTTAATATTCCACGACCAAACGAATATTCCCCGACGATAATGAATATTTTATCACCACTTGCTTATTTAAAATATTTGCGCATTTTACCCATAACTAACCACATTAATCAAATCCACCCTTACTATTTCAAAATAATAAATAAAGAAAATTCCTTTTTATTTAAAAAAATTTCGGGGTCTTACAAAATGGGTTTGGACATTCTCTCAACTCGAAGGACTCAAGAAGGCTCTTGGAATCCCTGCTACCCTAACACGAGTTCTGCCACGCGTCGTTGGAGTAATCGCCCACCTGTCGTTCTGCCTTCTACAATCAATCAATCAATTCTGTATTCTTCGTGGATTTCTCTCATTCTCAGCCAACACGAAACCTTAACCCTAGCAAGGTACGATTTCCTTGCCCACACAAAAATAAGGCAACAACTGCCCTTATTTTCCTTTTATAGGGTTTTCCCCAACTTGGTTAATTTGTTTTATATTGTTGGCTTCTCTCTTTGCTTTCCATGATCACATATTATTATATACACACACTTACTACCTTAGCTTTGTAAGGGTTTCAAATTTCTCAAAATAAAGAAATTAACAAGAATTTCTACATATTAAAACTTAGTTTAGGAATTACCTTTGGCAAAACTAACATTTTGACCATTGATGTTGGCACCTTAATTTTGGATTGACCCACTAAACTTTTAATTTTTGATTTTATACCACTAAACTAATAAATATAATTTAATCAAACCATTCCGTCTAAAAAATTGGCTGTCCGTCAAATTTTATCAATAATCTTCATATGTGGCATGCGAAAAGAAAAGAAAAAATTGAAAAGAATATAACAAGGTTCCATGTGGTTTTAAAAAATAATTTTACTTATTTCTTTCCTCTTCTACATCTTTCTGATCTTGTTGAGTTAAATCCTTTTTCATGTTCTAAAAAAAATCTTCTTCGTCCATCTATTTTCTTTTTGTTTCACTTTACAAATTCTCAAATTATTGAAAAGTAATTTATGCATCATAATATATGGTGGAAATCAACACTACTAATGATGATTTGGAGAGAAATTAAAGGCGACAGTGGGGTTTTTATGCTGTGATGGTTTCAACTGGTGGTAGAAGGTTGTTCGTTACCAGAGTTTTGAGTTCTTCCTCGAAATAAGGTCTCTTCGTCCTTAAGTTGGTTGAAAATTAATTGTTTTTTATTTTATGAGTAACTATTCTTCTTTTTCCCTTTCTTTTATATGCCGAATTTGAGTTTTGAATTTATGTATATGACCATGAAATTAAGATTTGAGTGGTGGATTTGTGTAGATAATCAGTTTGCTTTCAAGTTCGATTTTGGATTGCATCTGGGTTAATCTTCTAAATTCATCATTAGGGTTGTTCTTCTCTACCTCTCTTACTTCTTTCTAGGTTTAATTCAACCAATTCCTAGAAATTTTTCCTCTCCTTCATAGAATTAGGGTTCTTCGATTTAGATTTTTGTATACATGAAATTTTTAAAAATCATTAAAAAGCATTTTCCTTTTTTTTGTTGCCAACTATGTCAATATTTTTTATTATATTTTTTGCCACTTTAATTCCACATGGTTCTCCCTCTTTTTCCCCTTGCCACATATGAGAAAATATGAATCAATTTAACGTCTGTCCAACAAATTTGACGGAATGGGTCAATTGAGAATATTTAACTAGTTCAATAGCTTAACATAAGATTTTAAAAGTTTAGTAGGTGATCAATCCAAAAAAGGTGCCAATATCGGTGACGAAAATGTTAGTTTTGCCAATTACCTTTCTAGTTTTCTTCTTTTTCTTCTTCTCATTTCCTTCTCTTCTCTTTTCATTGCTCGCTCTCCTCCCTTTCCTCTCTGCCCTGCTGTGCTCTCCTCCCTTTCCTCTCTGCCCTGATGTGCTCTCCTCTACCCAAGGCCGTTCCAGAGCACGGGCGAGAGGATAGACCGCCCTGGGACTTCGATCAGGGGGTCCAATTTTTTATTTTATTTTATATATAGTGTATATATATATATATTGTGTGTGTGTGTGTGTGTGACTTTTCCAAGAGAAATAGAGTCAACCATTGAATTTTTCTGGAGTTTGTAAAAGTTTTGGATTATTTTCTTAATGTTTCAATTGTTTACAGGGTATTACTAACTATTCACGTGACATGGTTCGCAATCATGTGCATCGAGAAGGATATGCTGGAGTACAAACTTGATTTTGAACATTTGATTAAAAATTTTGCATCTAGGAATACTAGAATAAGTATCTTTCAATAAATGTATTCTCATATATTTTGTTGTAGTCAAACTTCTCATATATTTTGTTGTAGTCGAACTATTATGTTAATTTTAAGCTCCGAAAATGAACTTTTTCTAATACAATTTGTACTTTTTATTTATTTTTACTTCTTTTTTTGGTGAAGATATATAGTGTTTCGAAAAGAGTCTCGTTTTCATTTTTCGTCCTGAACCACCAAAATCTCAAGAACGGCCCTGCCTCTGCCCTCTCCCTCTTTGTGAAGCCTTCGAGTAAAAATAGGGGAGTATTTTTGCTCCCATAAACCTATATATAATATAAAATTTTTCTAGTTTTACAAGTTAATTAGTCCTTTTTGACTTCTTTTTCTATAGTTAAATCACCTATCTTGTAGTTATTATAAACTTACCCCACCATTAGTGTGGTTAATATTACTTTACTAATTTCTCTAATCACCCAACTTAATTAATTAAGTAGGTTTATAAATTAAATGGTTAATTAAAAAATTTAACCAAGCTTCCTTTGTAAGCTTTATCCATAGCCTCCCCTTCTCTTTCCCTCTCTCACAAGACCTAGTGTGTGTGTATATATATATATATATATATATATATATATATATATATATATATATATATATATATATATATATAGGGTTATATGTATATACACATAATGTGTATTACTGTGATAGATGCCATTATTTATGTGACCACGTCATGCGTCATTTCAAAAAAATCTCTATAATTTCAAAAAACCGTCGACATATAGCCAGCATGTATATACACAATCACAGTATATATATTTTTTTATATATATATATATATATATATATATATATATTAGGTTATAGAATTTATTATTAATTATATCTCCATTACATTCACATTACCTTTCCTTCCATTCCAAAATATCATTTACAAACACATTAAATGTGTTATATAAAAAAAATAACTTTATTAAATTCATTTACATCTTTACTTACACTTTCGTTATAAAATATGTGGAATATTACATTTAGGGTTTCGGAGTATCACACCAGTGAGGTATATTAAATTTTTTTTTTGTCAACTATCCTCAAGTATTTGTTGAGGTTAGTATACATAAAAATTTTCTGCGAAATATCCATAAAAAATATCTGCAGCAAGAAAGTCTCGTGGATACTAATTCAGTCCTTTTAATCTCAGTCACTGTTATTTAGAATGGACAATATAAGGTTAGTTGGCTAAAAAAACACCCACAATTAAATAACAATGGTTGTGGCTCATCCCCTTAATAAAAATTATAAAAAGATAAATGAGTGTATTTATAACTAAGTTTGACTATGGGACAAGCCACACATTTTTTCTTCTTATTTAATTAGTAAAATATTTATATAATATTAATTATAATAATTTAAAAATGATTATATTAATTATAAAATATTTTGTTTTAAAAATATACTACCTCCCTCGAAATGATGTTTAAGAGTACAATAGACACAAATTAAAGTTGACAAACAAAAGAAAGTATAAAATTCGTTTTAAAACAAACATGCTTTTCTATGTCTTGAACTTGCCCTTTTATTTTTGATTTTCTATTTTTCAAACTAATAATTGCAACAAATAAAAATAAATAAATATACATATAACCAAAATCAAGTGCTCATATTTTTCTAAAAAATGTCTATCAAGGTACCAACGTGTGTTAAAGATAATATATCCTACTACCTTATGTATAGCTTTTTTTTTTTATTGTCAATAATGTGAATAAATAAAAGTGGTAACTCTTTTAAATGATATGTAATATGATTAATTATATTTATAATTTAATTTACTTTTTTATATTAATGTATTTCACAAATATTATTTGCCAAAATAAATTCAAAATAAGTAATGATAACTTTATCGTTTAAAAAAAAAAAGAAAAAAAAAGGACTCCATCCATATATATTCTTTTGGTGTTCCCTCCCGCTCCCCGATCTCCGCTCCTCCGATGTCCTTTACGAGGAGGATTACAAGTGGAGAACACTTGAAAAAAGAAGTACTTATAACCAAACCCATTTCTAACGGCACTAAAACACACAGACAACATTGGCCTGGCCCCATAGGGAGAAAAGGCCATAAGAATATTAAAATGTGCTTTCACACTGTTTTGCTTTGAAATTTGGAACATTTGTTGAGAATCGGAGAGAGAAAAAGAAAGTTGGTAAAAATAAAATATAGTGGATGTCTTTGGAATTTTTTTAGGAGATAAAAGAATGAAAGTTGTATAAAATATGGGCTACTTTCCTCTCAAAGTTTTCTTCTCAAAATTGAGAAAACTGGGAGAAAAAAGAAAACTTGGTTTAGTAATATTTTCATAATACTAACTTTACCCTTAAATTTTTAACTAAACACAATTTATTTCTATTCATGCCCTAGGGATACTAACATACCAATTTAGTAAAAGTGTAGATTTTCTTTTCTTTTCTTCTTAACTCATAAAGAATACTGGAAAAAAAAAATCTCATTTTGTTTTCTATTCACAAACTCTCAGACAAGACTAAAAAAATTATTGTTAGAAATAATGTAATTGAAAGATGAAAAGGGTAATTGGAAATTGAAAAGGTTGGATTTTGGAAGGTTACAACTAAACAATTGATGGGGAACATAAAGAAATTAAAAGCCCTTAAATTCTTTCATTACTAGCTAGTAGGAGGTTAACTTGTAATGTATTCCTTCCGTTCCTAAAAGATTGTCGTTTAAGGAGAAAAAATTTGTTTTAAAAAGTTTGTCGTTTACAACTTTCAAGGAGAATAAATTATTTACTTTCTTATATTACTCCTACTTTCTCTCATTGTCCCAAGAAATTCTCTCCCCTTGTATTAATAGTTTTCAATTTCCCATAAAGGGGTAGTGATGGAATTTCAAACAAATTTTACTTGGTAAATGATACTTTCTTAATCCATGTACCAAAACCTTAAACGACAATCTTTTAGGAACGGAGGGAGTATATTATATATAAAGAGATGTGTTGCTAAGAGATTAGATACATATCCATCCAAGTGATTTGAGAGATATTAAAATGTATTGTGAATGACCACTTGATAAGTTTATCAATATAAATCCATTTTTATTTCTTACTTTGTTTCTCGATTATTTTACAACACGTTATCAGCATGAATATTTGTGACGCTCCCATATCCGGGTACTTGAAACCCGTACTTGGTGCTTTACGGTACCATTCATTCAAACTACGTACTTAATATATTAACTAATTAAAAATATTACATCAGAGTTGTCTATTCCCAGGTACGAAGACCTTTAAGTACTTCATTACATAATAAATAATATATATATTAACACCTTACAAAACTCTAGCTATCAGAAATAACGTCATCCAACTACTCATTGAGTTTTCCTTTACCCTTGTCCTTGCCAGACCCTTTTGTTTGATCTTGTTTAGCTGAAAAAATTTAATTTCAAATCAAAATTGAGCATTAAATTGCTCAACAAGTAAAAGCAGTTAATAAGCATCAACTGAAGGAAATAAATGTTTTCTTTAAGGTATATTTCTACAACGAATCAATAGTTATGAAGCAATTTTAAAATAATTCCGGATAACATATCAAAACGTTTGTGTTTCGAAATAATATATTGACTATAGATGCTAAGCGGTCAGAAAGACCATGAACTTTATTTTCAAGTTTGAAAAGGTTTTAACAGAAATTCATCTGCAAACTGCCTGACTTACGAGCACGGTGGGTGATTAGCCCATTATGCCCTGCATTGATTAATACTATATGCACGAACGACATTCGCGTTCATCATAACCGCCTTTAATTTGGCGCATACTTTTTTTTCAATTTAGGGATGTTCATACTCAGTCTGGAGGCATAACTAAAACAGTTCAGTTGGACGAATCTATTATATGAAATATTTAAAACTATGTCTAGCCAGATCAATTAGCTTAGACAACTTTTAAACCGCGTATACATACCGATATTCAATAGTATGCAACAAAACTTGTTATATCAAAGAACTTGAGATTAAGGATACTTGTTTAATTGTAACAATTTATACAAGTGAGGACACTTTCATAACCAAATTTAATACACAAAGAACAGAACAATTTTGATTATATATGAATAACACGAGAACAATATTTAGATACTTGTAATCAATGAATAGATTAAATAAAGTTCAAGAATTTGCTTGTACAGAATTTAGGAAGTTGTAGATAGGATATATATTTGCTTACAAAGATCCATTGCATAAAGTAAATACAAATGTTAAAATACTTGCCTCGTTCGATGACTACTGCTACACAATTTAATATAATCTCTTATTGAAAAACCTATCATTAATAAGATTGATCTCTCAATTAGCATAACACATCATGCCTCATAATACTACTACTCTTTATCTAACATTTAGTCACATAAACAATATTCATTAGATAGTACCTTAAACTATTAGTAATATTATCATCCCTTGATAATATTATTATCACATAATCATCATCTTAAACTCTCGTATAATATTATTAATCATTTAATAATATTTTATTTACTTCTTAATATTATTAATCACTTAATAATATTATAATCATTTACCTTTAATAACATCTTAATCAATTATTAATCTTTAATAATATTTTAATCATTCAATATTATTAGTCATCTAATAATATTTTAATCACTCACTAATATTATTAATCATTTAATAATATCTTATTCACCTCATCATATTTTATTCATATCATAATATTATTAATAATTTAATAATATCTTAACCACTTTAGTAATATTATTAATCATTTAATAATATTTCATCCACTTCTTAGTATTATTAATCGCTTAATAATATTTTATTCAATTACTAATATTATTAATCATTTAATAATATTTTAATAACTCTTTAATAATATCTAAATCACTTACAAATATTATTAATCTTTTAATAATATTTTAATCACTCACTAATATTATTAATCCTTTAATAATATTTTAATCAATTACTAATATTATTAATCATTTAATAATATTTTAAGCATTCTTTAATAATATTTTAATTATTTAAAATATTATTAAACATTTAATAATATTTTAATCCTTAAATAATATTTTAATCAATAATAATATTTTAATCAATTATTAATATTTTATTCTATTATTATTAATCATATAATAATATTTTAATATAATATTTATTAATTATTTAGTAATATGTTAATCTAATATTATTAATTATTTAATAATATTTTAATCATTTATTAAACTTTTAAACAATTAAATTCAATTGTTTATCTCTTACTATTTCATTTATTTAATAAACATAAAATGCAATACACATAACATTTTATCAAAAAATGACCAAAATACCTCTAAAAAATCTGATCACATCATATCAAGGGCTTTTTGTCAATAAAATCAAATTTTCATTATTTATAACAACACATAACTTAATTTATCCATTTATTCATAACTCAAACAAAGGCATGAAAAATACCAAAATATCTCTGATAATTTTTTTCTTTTCTAGGAAATATCAGTATATATATTTTTTGAAATTTATCAATTTCGTTTACTATTTTTAAATGGTCCAAAACAGTCAGATCTTGCACAATTTATCATAAATTATCCTTGTGTCAATTACGAATTTTTTTAGGCCATCTCCTGTTGTCATTATCTAACGCCAGTAAAAAGTTCACATTTTTCTGAGTTGTACACAAAGAGTTATTCTAGTTTACTTTTAAAATCACTCGTTCTTGTAAAATCCATAACTTGAGTTCTATACATCCACAAATTCCCATATTTGGACATAAATTAGTTAACTTGACATACTATCATACCACAAACTCAGAATTTTTAGAGTATCATAAGTGGCCGAAACAGCCTCCACGAAAAATGGACAGTAGCTAAATTCTGATTTTTCCAGTTTTTATCGGCAGGAACTGTTTTGCCAAAAATGACGCCACGGTTTGATCATTTAATATTTTTGAGTGCTACCACTTGGGTTCATTAGATAACTCATAGATCTAACTCATCTCTTTAACGGATCTCAAAAATAATTTATGAATTTTAAATGGGAAATGTCCAAAGTGGACTGAAATTATGGGTTTTTGACAACTTTTGATTTCCAAGTTCATCAACACATAAAATAGTTAGATCTAAGCATAAAATATCACAAAACATGTAGATCTAGTATTATAAGGTTTAAGATCATGAGCTTATTATTTTGTCAAAAAGCATCACAATAAAATACATAACTAGATTAGGGTTTGAGTTTTTACAGATATATCTTTGTTTTGGTGGCTACCTTTCTTCTTCTTTCATAATGTGCTATGAAGATAGATGGCTTGAGAAAATTTCTTCTCTTCTTCCTCTATGTATCCCACGTTTTTTTTTCTCTCTCTCTCTCCTTTTTGTTTTGTTTTTCTTTCTTAGTTTTTTGGAAGGAAATAAAAAAAATGAATTAAGTAAAGTTTTGAGAAGAAATGTTATGAGGGTTTTTATAGAACTTGAAATGTGTAGATATAATATGTGTATGTATGTATGTATAAAATCTCCCAACAAATCTCTCATTTTCTCTCTCTAATCTTAAGGTTGCTTGCAAATCTAGATAAATAATAATGCTAGAATAAGAGTGACACATAAGAGATTTGGATTGATTTTGGCACATGCTCTTTTCTTTCCCTTGAAGGACCAGGTACCCCCTAAATTGTCCAAATTTTGATTTTTGTTAAATTGTTAATTGTGTAATTTATCTTCTAGGAATTTTATTTTAATTGGGCTCAAGTTTTGGGCTTTCCAATAATTCATTTGAGCTCTCTAATTAATTTGTTTGGGCCATGAAAAATGGCATAGTCCAATACATCAATTTTATCTTACCCTAATTATTTAATTAAGGTTTTTAATCTAGTCATTTTGGATTTTAAATAAGGGTCCTTTACAATAATATACAATATTTAATAAGTAATTACACTATTAGTGCATCAAAAAAATAATTATAAAAATAATACACTTTTCCATATTTATTTATAATATTAGTGCAATTAGGATTCCTTAATTTAGGGAATTAGTATATGAACAAAAACTGCCATAATTAATAATTCAAATTCAAATATCTTGGATCTAACAACAAAAATAAATTCAAATTCAAAATAATAATTCAAATTCAAATCTTTATCTCCATCAAATATTTTCAGAAACTTCGCTTCTTTTCTGCGTAATCCTCTTCCTCACATTCTTCTTTGAAACCACAACATTTTCAACCTTTTTGTTCCTCAATAATTTCCCTGTAATCACTTCAGTTCTTACATCAACAGTATTATCATTTAAATCTGCAACAAGCCGTAATTTCTTATCATTCTTTTCCATCTCTTTCACTGCCTTTTTCCCTCTCTTCCGCACAACAACCAGACTGGAAATTAAAAACTTAATCGTGGATATTTGATTTTTCATAATTTCTTCATATCCGAAAATTCCAATTCTAATTTGATATCCAAAGAAAAATAAGAACACTGCATAGAGAGAGAGATATATATAAGAGAGTGAATGTAATGTTGATAACCAAACCTTCATACCAAGGTAACCAAATTTTTATACCAAGGTAACCAAATCTTTATACCATTGTAACCAATCTACCTCCACACATGCAGTATGAATTAGTTACCTTGGTCTGAAAGTTTGGCAACCAACTGCATGAACGTTTGGTTACCAACTGCATCACATTCAAAATAAATTGGTAACTTAATAAAACTGAATTGGTTACCTTGGTATAAGGTTTGGCTACCCACTGCATGAAGTTTTGGCTACCCACTATATGAAGGTTTGACTACCAACTGCATCACATTCAATATACTATTGTCTTAGATAATTTAACCTAAAGTGTGTGTGAGAGAGAGAGAGAGAAAAAAAATAAAAGAAATGAGAAAAGGGGATGATTTACTCAGCTTGGGGTTCGGAAGAAGTCATAGCGGCTTGGGCAATGAAGTGGTGGAGGCTTGGGATTTCTTCTGTGTTTTTTAAGAAATGAAGGTTACTATTCGACCGAGAGGACGTTAAATTTCTGAAGATGAGGAGAAAAAAGTGCTTGATGTAAGACCCCGAATTTTATGAAATAAAAGTATTCAATTTTTCTTATAATTACTATTCAGTAAATGGTTAAATTGATAAAAGGTTAAAGTTAAGGGTGATATATGTAAATATTTTAAATAAGCAAGTGGTTATAAAATACTCATTGTTGTTGGGGAATATTCGTTTGGTCGTGGAATATTCTTACTGTCGGAGAATATTCGTACAACAGTGCAACAATTTGTGGGCCCATAACAGAATAACTGTCAGATGAAGAAAATGACAAATTTGAGTTTTTATAAATAAGCAGCAGTAATCGTTATCAATTAACACCTTTGTTGGAATACCCGTTGGGTAAAGTAAAATACGCGTTATTATAAAGACGTAGTAGCATACCGGTATTGCACAATATTTTTGAATTATTGATTCTTACGTAAGAAGGCACTTCTCAATAATTGTTACAGTAATTACTGTTCAATATTTTATTTTATTGATTCAATAATTGATACGTTGATATTTTATATTATTATTGTTCAATAATTATCACTGCACAGTATCTCCATTATCAGATCAATAATTTTGTATTTGAATAATATTATTAGAGAGCATTATTGGCAATGTCTAAGGAAGTTCTGTCTAGGAAAGGAGTTTGGTCACCTAATTGCGCGCCAATAAGGAGAAATCCTTCTCGGAAAGCCCCCTCTTTCCTGGGAACGACCTGGTTGTCATAATTGTGATTCTGTAATATTATTTATGAATAATTAATTATTGATTTATATGATAAAGAAATATTTATTTTATGTGGATATAAATGATGGATAGGAAAATATTTATTTTGTGTGGATATAAATGAAGGAATTAATGCTGAGGTGTTTTATCAATATTTTGTCGGAATGGAGGAATTCTTAGAAAAGTGTCAATTGTTAAAAATTGATATTTTATCTTACATTATAAATGTATAATGTGGTTATATAATAATGGTGATATTTTCACACTAAATTCACGGTGCATGAATCAAATGAGAGAAATTTAGAAATCAAAAGAAGAACAAAATATGAGATTTTCAGAAAAAAATAGTTTATTACTTGATTTTGTAAAATCCATAACTCTTTGTGTGTAATGAGTTAGGAGATGAGCCATATATCAAAAGAAAGCCCTGGAAGTAAGCTAATCGTAGAAATTTGAATCACCCAAATATTCTTTGTGAATTTTTCGTGGTGATTGTTTGAGTGAAACTGGTACGAGGGACTTATAGTCCGAAAATCAAATTAGTGTTTTTAAAGCTTTATTGCGTGAGTTATTGTTTTAATCCGGCCGTTGGATCGTTGTGATTTTTGTATATGTTATACATATATAAGTTAAGTACATGTCCACAAATTTTGAACCGTTAAAAATTAACGTATGATTTGTTATGAATTTTAAGAGGTGTTGAAAATCTTCCGTATGTGAATTTCGGTCATTTTTCGTTTGGAATTTGGAAAAACTTACACTTACAAAGTTGTAGAGAATTTAATTTCCTATGGAATGGACATAAAATTCGTATTTTTCTGATAAAAGGGCTATTTATTATGTATTATTGAAGTTTTGGAAAATAAAATGTTTTTTATTAAAATTATGGGTGGGACCCACTTTTGTTTTTTTTTGAAAACATGTGCTGAGATTTTTTTTTCAAAGTTGGCTTGCTAGCTTTTGTTCAAAGGTGTGCGTAGGAAAAAAAATAAGGAAATAATATTTTTTTATTTTAGTCTCCTTTAGCGTTCTAAGCATTTTCCTATAAATAGGGTGCTTAGTTAGAATTGAAAATCACACCAGAAACAAGTTTTATTTCTCTCTATATTATCGAGCGTATTTTGTGAGTATTTAGATACTTTGAGAGTTCTTTATTCAAAGGTAAGTTTTTCTTTAAAGACATCCAAATTCCAACCGTAAGTCTTATTCTTTTGAGGTAAGGGATAGTAAGGGATGTTATTTTCTTCATAATGATGTTATTCTTTCAATATCGTTATACTAAAATATTTGTATGGATTTTATTGTAGAATTTCTACCTTTTTCATGTCGGGGTTACTATTCACGTATACGACATTATTCACGTATACATCATTATTCATGTATATGACACTATTTACGTATATGACATTATTTACGATATACTGCAAGATTATGTATTTAAATACAGATTATGTATTTAATTTATGAGTTAATATTCAAGGATACTATTCACAACAAAATTGGTTTCTTTTTCTGACCAAATTATCGTTGATTTATGAATCTTACTCTTGAAATTAAATCCATGTTTTGATCATATTGTTTTTATTATCATATATAAAATTTTTATAATCCTAGTGAAGAAATTTCTCTTTGACTTGAGTGTAAAGATGGGTACATTATTGGTATGATCGTGACTATGGGTTCTCTTTGGCCAGTAGTGCAAATATCTTTGGCCCGTAGTGCAAAGATGAATTTATTAGTATGATTATAAATAGGAACTATGATTTGGTATAACCATGATATTCGATGTTTCAGGTAAAAACAGGTGATAAAAATTATCTTCGTCCTGGATGAGAAGAGGAATTTAGAACCATAATTATAATTATGAGTTATTCATATGATTGTGGACCAGAACTGTTGATTGATGTTACAGGGATAAATTGATATGATTGTATGACCTACCTAAGTTTATGTGCTATTTTATTGGTCGGTCAGAATATAGGGATAATTTGTTACATGTCAATTAACCTTTTGTTTTGTGGCGATGATCTCAAAATGACATCCGAGAATGTTGAGAATAGCAATGGATACAAAAGCGATCGTTGGTTCGCCACATATCAATAATCAGGATAATGTGCATCAGGAAGACGACAATCCTCATGCAAACAACAACACTGACCAAATGATGAATGATCAAATGTTCAGAGGCTTTATGCAATTTATGCAACAGCAGGCGATGAATCGAGGATTAAGTTTTCCTCTCTTTCCAAATCTTGTAACTCCTTTCCATGGAGCAACTCTTAACAACATATGATCTCCTATATCGAATTCCACGTCCTTTCGATGAAGATCAGCATAACTCTTTTGTCGATTTTGTGAGGTTTTTATACGTTGTCGGATCGTTTGAATCTTTTCCGTAGTCATGCGTACCAATTCCGGTCCCAACAACGTTGCTTCACCCACCTCATCCCAGCATACTGGAGAACGACATTTTCTTCCATACAACGCTTCGAATGGAGCCATGCCAATACTTGCTTGATAACTGTTGTTGTAGGAAAACTCCACCAATGGTAAGAACTTGTCCCAACTCCCCTTGAAATCAAGGACACAAAGTATTAATAGATCTTCAAGAGTTTGAATAGTCCTCTCCATTGTCGTCGTCGTCACGAGGATGATATGCCGAAGCTAAATCGTAAAGTCTGTGCCCATAGCTTTTTGCAAACTAACCCAAAATCGTGAAGTGAATCTTGGGTCTCGATCGAAACTATGGATACCAAAGATACCATGCGATCTTACAATCTCGTTTATGTACATCTGAACAAGGCGTTCAAGTGTATAAGTTTCTCAGATCGCAGAAGAAATGAGCGAGACTTTGGTCAATCTATCAACAATGACCCAAATCGCATCAATGCCTTGAGAAACCTTAGGAAGACCCCAGAAACGAAATCCATGGTAATGTGCTCCCACTTCCATTCGGAATTTCAAGTGGTTGCAATGGACCTTTTGGTACTTGATGCTCGCTTTAACTCGTTGACAAGTTAGACACCTTGAGATAAACAAAGGCTATCTCTCTCTTCATATTGTTCCACCAAAATGTATTTATTTAATATCATGATACATTTGGTACTCCTGAGATGGATTGCAAATGGTGTGTTGTGCGCCCATCATGATATTATACTTTAAATCGGGGGTCGTTAGAACATAAAGTCCGGAGTTGACTCAAGTATTCCTTCTTCATCGATTCTTGCTTCCTAAGATAGCACCTTCTTGCACTTTCTTCCTCATACGCATCAACTCCTGTGTCTATAGCTTGAGCGACTTTAACTTTATCGATTAAAGTCGATTACTACTCGTATATTCGCTATCATCACACGCGTCCTCGAGTCTTTAACTCTATCTCCATCCTTTGCAAGTCACACAAAATGGGCCTCATGCGTGACAATAATGCACTCGTACTTGCATATGATCTTCTACTTTCGTCGTCCACTACCACGTTTCGCTTTTTCAGGATGGTATTGGATGGTATGATCATAATCTTTCAACGAGTTCAAGCCAACGTCGTTGTCGCATGTTGAGTTCCTTTTGAGTGAAGAAATATTTGAGGCTTTTTATGATCCGTAAAGATTTCCATTTTCTCCCCATACAAGTAATGCCTCCAAATTTTAAGTGCTGAAGATAATAATGTTTGCTAACTCCGGATCATGAGTAGGATAATTCCTCTCATATTCTTTGAGTTGTCATGAGGCATAGGCTATAACTTTTCCATGTTGCATGAGAACACATCCCAACCCTTTGCAGAAGCATCATCTTGTAGATGACAAATCCTCCGAGCCGGATGGTATTGTCGTAGCAGGTCTTTGAAATAAGTCTCCTCTCGAGTTCTTGAAAACTCTTCTCACATTCTTTGTTCCAACCGAACTTTGTATCTTTTCGAGTCGGTGAGTTAATGGAGTAGCGATTCGAGAAAATCCTTCCACGAATCTCGATAATAACCAATTTAAACCGAGAAAGCTACGTGCTTGATCATCGATTTAGGTTGTTCCCGACTTTGAATAGCTTCAATCTTTCTTTGGGTCACAGATATTCCATGACTTGATACCACGTGCCCAAGGAATGCTTCTTCTTGACGTAACTCACATTTCTTCAACTTGGCATAAAGCTTATATTCACGAAGCTTTTGGAGTGTCGACCTCAAGTGTTGCTCATGATCTTCACGGCTTTTGGAATAAATAAGGATGTCATCAATAAAGACGACCACAAAGTGATCTAAATATTCCTTGAATACTCGGTTCATCATATCCATGAAGGCAAAGAGGGAGCATTAGTCAATCCAAAGGACATGACTAGGAATTCATAATGCCCGCATCGAGTTCGAAAGTCGTCTTTGGAATGTCGGTGGTTCTAATCTTCAATCGGTGATATCCAGGAACGAAGATCTATCTTTGAAAAGAATTTGGCTCCTTGCTGGTGGTCAAACAGGTCATCAATACGTGGCAATGGATACCTATTTTTGATGGTGACATGATTCAACTCCGATAATCAATACAAAGTCGCATACTCCCATCTTTCTTCTTCACGAATAAGCAGAGCACCCCGAGGAGAAGTACTAGGACGAATAAAGCCAATGTCTAACAATTCACGTAGTTGAGTCTTTAACTCCGAAGTTCAATAGAGCCATTCGATATGGGGCTTTGGAAATAGGTTTTGTCTGGGGTTCAAGGTCGATACAAAATTTAATTTCACGCTCTGGGGGTAGGCCAGGAAGTTCTTCGGGGAATACATCAGGAAATTTATTAACAATTAATAGAAATATCGTTCAAAACTGACGTATTTTTGTTTAAATATGTGACATGAGCTAAGAAAGCTTGACATCCGTTTTTCAATAAACGAATAGCTTTATGGCTTGAGATGACCGTGATTGATTTTATGGTTTGGTCGTTTGAATTTGCATAATAGGTTGATTAGGAATATGAAAGCTAACAACCTTACGAAAACAATCAATTTTTGCATGATAAGTAGTTAACCAATCAATCCCTAGAATCACGTCACATGCAAGTATTTTTAATGAAATAAGATCGACGGTAATGTTAGGTAACCGATTTGAACCAAACAAGACTTATAAGCAAAGTGAATGTAATGAAGGTTTCTCCCAACGGAGTTTCCACAGATAAGTCAAAGTCTAATTTCTCCTGAGTCAAATTTAATCGATGAGCGCAAGTAGAGAAATAAAAGAATGGGTAGAACCAAAGATCAAATAAAGTATAGACTTCATTAGAGTTTATGATAAGCTTACCCGTGATGACCTCATTCGGGTTCCTTGCTTTCTCTGGGAGGTCACAACAAACGCCTCCCTCAGACTACCTGGTTTTGAATTTTTCGGGACGACCTTTGGTGCCTCCATCCTAGTTTAATTTGTCTTCTGATGGCGACAAAATCGAGCTAAGTGACCTTCTCTTCCATAATTATAACATGCTTTGATGGCATGGCGCAGTTTGGTGATGTGTCCCTCTCTCCGCATTTGAAGCATATGATAGGTGGTATTTCTCCTTCCTTAACAACGAGTCTTTGGTGCCGACGTCTTTCCATCATTGTTGAATCTCCGATTTCTTGAAAGGTCCATTCTTATTGTTTTGGCCTCGATTACCGCAAGAAGTGGTTACCATATCCGCCCGTTGATTCCCTCCACGCTTGTTGTCACCGCTTCGATGACTACTCTCATTTGGTATTATAATTTTGTCACCGCTCTCTTTTAGTTCGTTGACTCGTTATCGCGCTCCACTAACTGAGCCCTATTTACAACATCTGAATACAAACACAGTTTATGAGAAATAAGATGTTGACGTATCTCCGACTTCAAACCTCTTAAAAACATTTGCGCCATTCTTTCTTCATTATTCACCAAGTGGGACGCAAATCGTGATAACTCCGCAAATTTTGCCTCGTATTGCGATACGGTCATATTGTTTTGTTCCAACTTGATAAACTCCACCTCCTTCATGTGGCGAATACTTTCAGGAAATTATTTGTCGTTGAGCAGCTCCTGGAACTTCTCCCAAGATATCTTGATCAAAGAAGTTGAGTCGTTTTACCGATTCCCACCAGTGAATCTGCCTCTCCGCAACATAAAAGGCTGCAAGTGGAACCTTTTGCTCCTCGGAGCATCCCAAAACATCAAATATCTTGGTAATCTGCTTTATCCATGCTTCCGCCGAAGTGGTTTTGCTCTCCCTTAAACTCCCGGTGGTCCCAGCTCCTTGAATTGTTTAGCGGTGACCGCCGAGAGTTTTCAGTGTTTCCACATACGTTTTTGGATGTGAGTCGCTCTCGCTTGTCATTGTTGCATAAATTGCATAAAGCCTCACGAATATTTGATCATTCATCATTTGGTCGGTTGTTGTTGTTTGCATGAGGATTGTCGTCTTCCGATGCACATTATCACGATTATTGATATGTGGCGAACCAACGATCGCTTTGTGCTCCATTCTTATTCTCAACATTCTCGGATGTCATTTTGAGATCATCGCCACAAAACAAAAGGTTAATTGACATGTAACAAATTATCCCTATATTCTCGAATGAGACCAATAAAATAGCACATAAACTTAGGTAGTCATACTAGCGAAGGTATTCCCGTCTCTCCCCTCCTAGTACTATTCTCACATCTTAGCAGGATCATATCCTCAAGCTCGATACCTGTTGTGACACCCCCAAAATTAGGTATACATCACCCATCTCTTGGGTAGTCGGATACATGATGCATGTAATTTAAATCAACTTACTAATATAAGCGCCGCAGGTACAATACGACATAAAGCGTGAGTTTGAATACAAATATTATCTACTAGATATTATACAAACTCAAAAGGAGTCCTCATTACAATTATTATCACACTATTTCACGAGAATAGTGAGGACTACTAATGCTATCCTCGGACCATTACTCCGTTCTCAGACTCGTCTCAAATATATGTTCTCATTTCTCGAAGAGAACGGTGAAAGAAAGGTGAGCTCAACTAGCCCCAAGAAGAAATATTATGACTAAGATAATGCGAATAAATTATCATTAGCCTTCAACAAGTGTTAAAGCGATAAAATATAATAAACATCAAGTTTAACTGCTATAAATGAACAAGAAATCCATTAAAGAGTTAAGTAGAAAATAAAATCTACTATCTTTTATGATTTAAAAGGTTTTTCATCATGTTATATATTTGAGACTCAAACTTTAATAAATAATCCACATCATCGAATCACCCCACTACTACTGGGCGAGGATATTCTTTAGTATCACGACCACAATTATTCATGCATTACGGGCGAGAATAGTTGTGTATTCATTAATGGTCATGATCATGCCAACAATCATCCATCAATGCACTACTACTAATCGAGGATTTTTACCACATCATTTGTAACATTACGGTCATGATTACCGAATAGTCTCTCGGTCATAATCATACCAAGTCCATCTATGCACTACTGCCATGAGATGACTTTAAAAAAAATATAAACATGAGGATGATGACAATGATATAAGAATTCAATAAAACAAGTTCAAGAATTATTTTATCCGGGGAATTATTAACGTCCAAATTGTCAATACGATAATCTTTGTTTTGTAGAGTAAAATTCAAGAATGATCGGAAGAATATTTCCATGAAAAGATCTTTGGATGAAACGCAAATATCAAGGATATTCTACTAATTTCATGGAGTATAAAAGTCAAAGTTTTAACCAACTGGGTATAATAAAGAATGGAATAACAAAATAAATCACCGTGCATGCGGATTTTGCGCAGATGAGTTATTCAACAGAATAATAATAACGGAACGGTCGGTGAAATTCACACAAGCGGGATGTTCCAAATGTAATAATAAAGATGGAACGAGATCCGTGTAAAACACGAGATAGGATATTCCAACGAGAATGATAAAAGCGGAATCGAAGTCCGGTGTAAAACACATGCATGGATGTTCCAATAGAATAATAAAGAGCGGAACCGGTCGGTGTAAAACACATGCACAGGATGTTCCAATGAATAATAATAAAAAGGCGGAACCGGTCGGTGTAAAACATGCATGAGCAGGATGTTCTAACGAAGTAATAATAATAAAGCGGAACCAGTTAGGTAAAACACATGCATGCAGGATGTTCCAACAGAATAATAGAAGAATGTCACCAAGTATAGGGTAAACCACGTATACAGGTTATTCCAACAGAATAATAATAAGCAATGGAATAACAACAGTTCTCTTCATGAATAAGAAAGAATAACACCCCTTACGAGTACAACAAATAATATTCCCTACCTTAGAAGAACTGAATATTGGCAAAGTGAAGTAGCAGAATACTTTTCTTCTTTCTCTCTATAGTTTTCTCTCAGAGTTTGGTGAATTCGTGTAAGAAAATAATGAAGGAATGAGATTCTATTTATAGGAAAATAGAATTCATAGTAATTAATCCATGAACGGTCCAGATTGATTTACTTTAATCGACGATCCATATTTAAAGCAAAATCTTTTAAATAAAATATAATATATTCTATCTATTTAAAAACATTTTACTATGCAAACACTATGCAACATTATGCAAAACACTATGTAACACTATGCATAATAAAATATAATATATTTTATTTATAGAATAACTTTAATAAAGTATTCATTTTTATATAAAAGATGTTTCGCATTTTATTACGTTAATAATCTGAATAAAACAAAACGTCATTATCATTATAATAATTCATATTATTAATCGACAATAATGGAATCAAACCGAGTGACTTCTCACATAAGCATCAATAATCAATACTGGTAATGCTTCTTATGCAACCACACACATTATTCTTTGTACTTTTACTACTAGAAGTAGTTCAACAAGATCAACCAGTAAAACTTTCGCCGTTATTTCAATAAAATATTTTTGTCGTTTTTCTCAATCCAAATAATAATTACATTATTGGGGTCCACCAATGATTTAGTAGTTATACGAATATTCCTCGCTAAACCGAATATTCCCCGACCAATCGAATAATATAACCACTTGCATACTTTGCAAAATTTATAAATATTACCCACAACTATAACATTATATCAAATTTATTCCATAATATTCAAAAATAATATTTATAGAAAATTCATCTTTATTTATAAAAGCTGGGGTCTTACATTATGTCATACTAAGATGAAATAATAACTGAAGATCTGGATAATTTAAAACTTTTCTTTTTGTCTTTCCTTCGTTCCCTGAATCGCAACCTTTACGATTACATAATTCAAAATCATAGTTACTCTATGATTTAGTTTATCAGAGTTATTGTATAAGAATTCAAGTCTCAATACAACATCCTTTATGTCTTGAATAATTTAATATTCACACAATTCTTATTTACACATCAAAAATCGTCATCATGA
Source organism: Panax quinquefolius (assembly GCA_020205615.1). Taxonomy (NCBI): domain Eukaryota; kingdom Viridiplantae; phylum Streptophyta; class Magnoliopsida; order Apiales; family Araliaceae; genus Panax; species Panax quinquefolius. The sequence continues at coordinate 132,604,283 of CM035172.1, read as the reverse complement.
TGTAATATTAGTTCCTACTTAAAGGAAACATCATTTCTGCACGTACGCTTTTATTCTTTATCATCCAGATAACAAGAAACCGTGTTGCATATCATACCTGTAAAAAAGTATATTTTTACAAGACTGAGCTTGACAGCCCAGCAAATCTAGCAATTTTCATGCTTCATATAACACGTAGTTTCATATTCAACATATATCTCATAATTCTTTATACCATTCATGCATCGTCACTTTAAACAATATATGTTCATATCATATATCACATATTTATTGAGTTTCATAACTCAATCAGCTTAGTCATATATTGACTTTCACAATATATAGTATGTAACATGTAATTCAATATATTTTTAAAGATCTCATACAATAACCAATTCATAGAATCACAAAGAAACTGGAAGACATGCCTTGAGTGCTGTTTAATGTTATAACTTATCCGCTTTGTAATGATCCTACATAAATTGAGGATACATACATGCACATATTATTTCCACACACTAAATTCACACACTCAATGTAAACTAATTTATTTACATTAACTATAATCCTTTGTTCTCGTCTTAAAGTTATTTCATGTTTCTTTAGAAACTTTCGTTCATTATAACCCTTTTATGCCCAAAAAGGCTCTCTCATGGTTTTAGCATATAAATACTTTACATTTCAAAGCATAAACCATTTATATCCATTTATAGAAATATTTCTTGCCTCTATTTGTAAACTTGGGACTATATGATTTATAAATAGCTTTTATAGCGTAAACATAGCTTATCTCATCATTTCCTTAACTTTCGTAATTTCAATGCCTTTTTGGTAGTTCATGTGCTAAACCATGCTATCGCCATGTATGCGAATACTTTACTTTATTAATAACTTAACTTCGTATTTTATATCCTTCCGTTAGTCAATATACTAACTCATTTTATAATTACGTACACGGATGTCTCGTATCATTAATTCACATAGCGTATCCATAGCTTAATGTTCACTCTCGCGAATAAATTGAATTCTCATTTCATATGTATATTAGTTTTATAATATGTTCTTTAATAAATTCTTGATTCCGTTCTCATATGTAAACTTACGTTTACATAATACTTTTATTGTTTCTCTTTTATATTGAACGAATTTACATTTTAAAATGCTTTGACACGACTTTAGCATATCGATACTGTTGGGCCATAATACTTTAGACATGATGGGTAGGTCTTGAAAGTAGTGGGCCGGTTCATTGGGCCGACCCAGTGTGTGGATAATATCTTTATTTGGGGACTATGGAGTATCGGGCCGAATAGTGGGCCGAACCATTTGGTGAGTATGGTTTCACTTAGGCTTTGATCGGTGATGATTTTGGGGATAAACTTTGACTGTTATCTCTGCATTGTATTTAATGAGGATTGGACATGGATTAGTCGGCTGCAGGTGGTGGGTCAGGGGAGGTCAGTGGCATACAAAACCAAGAAGTAACACAAAATGGAAGGTAACTAAATCATTTTCTCTCTCAAGACTCTAGATATTTTATTCCTCCATTGTTAACCTTCTGATCGCATGTACTGACTCTCACGCCGGAGCTATCCCCCGACGGTCGAAGCCGACAAGCTTTTGGTGTTGTCGTGTTTACTGTGCAGGATTGGACGTCTTACGTGATTGGGACGCGTGGAAAGATCTTGGCGTTAACATTGGCGCTAGAAGGAGGGCTGTTTTCTAGTGTTCTTGAGTTTCAATCACAACTTTTAACTATTCTACGTTGGAAGTTATGGTGAAGAGCAGAACGGCTACCCCTGAAAGACAAACGATGGCTGCAAGTTCATTTTTGGTTCTCATGCAAAAGCTTATAGTGAGGACAAAAGAAGATAAATTTATATTGCTAGCAAAAGACCTGATTAGGATCGAAAAAGGGTAGAAAGCATACTGCTTAGAACCCTACACCGGATTGGTCAGACTGACAGAGCGTTCAAAGTTGGCCAAGATGGTTGAAGAAGATGATAAAGTTTTATAAATTCTTCTGAAACATCGGAAAAAGCCTATGTACTCTGAAGACATGTCTCGAGGCCGTTGTCGGGATCAAAGAAGACCCAAGAGCCATATTCCTAAGGATCCGAAGAGGGTACCTCACACCAGGGGTTCTCGGGGTTATGGCACAAGCAACTCAAGAGGATGTTCACCAGGGAATATGGAGAAGGCATTTCGTCTTGAGTGTTCTCGTCACAGCGGAAGGGCTCAGCATCGAAGCAGATCAAGAAGCCATACTCTTGAGAGGCCGAAGAGGGCACTCCACCCTATCGGTTCTCGGGAGCATGGTGGTGTTAGGTTTGTAATATTCATGTGCGCAATCAAATTGCAAAATAATGCGGAAGTGTGTAAAAATCAGAGTTTAAAAAATTTACAAACCATATACCCGGATCACCCTTTATGCACAATTATTAATTAAACGAAAAGATAAAGAATAAATCATACCCTTGAAGATCGAGCTTCCTCAGGTACAAGTTCACCTCCAAATCCTTTCGCGTTCAATCTTGAATCCACCGGGTTTGGTTCCTTCCATTGATCAACGTTAGCCACCCAAGCGTTTGGCCTCTAGAGGTGATCCACCAAGGAAGAAGAAAATTCAAGAAGATGGGTGTTTATGGCTCAAACCCTAGTTTTTCCTATCTCTATAGAAAAAAGGGTACTCTCCCAACAAATTGGAATTATTACGTTGTAAAAGTTAACAACCCATACCACCCATAATAAGACTCCTCTTATTTATAGATGTGGGCAACCCACCTTAACAATTAAGGAATTGGGTTTTAATTAATTAATTCTTTTAATTAATTAAGCTCCCTAATCTTATTAGGGATAATTAATTAAACTCCTTTAACTAATTTTCCTTCCTAATCCAATTAGGAATAAATGAGAGTACTTATATTAAATTAATTCCTAAACTCTTTTAGAAATTAAAATAATAATAATTGTAATAATATTAATAAGACTCCTCTTATTAATTTATATTTAATATTTCTAAAATATTAAATAATAAATATTAAGCTATTTAATTTATTCTATCACCATAGATTAAATTAAATATACATAACATATTATTACGATTATGCCATTTACTTCTTAAATAATTATTCTTCTTTTTTTATGGTGTGACCCTTTAGGTTCTCCATATTAAAGGTTGTGAATAAATCAATTAGAACAATTTAATCTTATTTAAATAAATAAATTAAACAATTAATTTATTTAAATAAATAATATTTATTCTACTGATAGGGATAAGCCTCCCTAGCGATCAGCGACTTTCCAGATAATATAGATTTCAACATTAATCATTAAAGAACCTTTGAGTAAATAGTTCTGTACAATTCAATCCTTCCACCATACAATGTCCCAATTAAATATAAGACATGGAATTCTTTGTCAAGTCTTATTTTATTTAATTATATGTATTTCGATCCTTAAATGCACTGCTGACTCAAATAATGCAAATTAGAAACTCCTTTCTAATTTCATTACGCCGCCAAGGACTCTTTGGGTTGTCATTTATCGAATCACATAGGACATTTCTCTTCTTTTATTAGAAGTGGTAGATTCTTTATTGATCATACATTATCTCCATATACAACTTATTATACCCAAGCATACCCTTTGATATACCCTAAGGGTCTTAAAGAATAAGTCAAAGTATAACTCATCATACACAAGATACTATGATGATCTCAAGTCCAAGGATCACTTGTCTTACTATCACTCTGAGAATTCCTGATGACAGCAAATAAAACTCCATTAGGTATTCCTTAGCGAGCCACGTTCGATGAACTTATTCTCTAATAAGCACCTACATACTTGCTTTAGTGTCTCCACACAAATGATCATGAGATCAATCATCCTCATCCAATGAGCTGAAGCGTATGTACCAATCTATCCGGATTCACTAATCCCCAATTTAGTAATCCAATGATTGGGAACTATTTTAGTTTTAAGCTTTCTAAGAATTTAGATCTTATTAGAATGATCATCATCGTTATTCTAAAAGCATTGCTTAAAACTATGGGTTTATCACATATTATAAAACAGCATCATGTAGATAATTAAAAGCCTTTAATAAATTAATACTTTTTATTAACAAATGAATAAGATTGTTTACAAAGTATATGCTTTATCATCAAACATGATTGGCTTGTATGCATACTACTTTCAATCTCCCACTTGCACTAAAGCTAATCGTCATGGTATCTTATACTCTTTCTTCTCTAAGTGACGATTATCCCTTTGCATTGGATAAGCTTTAGTTAATGGATATGTAATGTTGTTCTTGAGAGTCCACTATCTCTATAGTGATTTCCCATCTTTCAATGATTCTAATAATCAAATGAAAGTGCCACAACACATGTTTAGATCCAAGATGAGACTTAGGAACTATTCCTAGTTCTCGTAATGAACTTTTAATCCAAACAATTAACTTGCGACTTCATTTATAGCTATTTACTTTGTCTTTATCACTAAACCAAAGAACTCTTTCTTTTGCTGGAACCTTTCCATTTCACTGCAACATTGTTCAAGGTAACACTTTACCTTAAAATGGATTTTTCGTCGTCTTGGTGCCGTCTCGAAAAACTTGAGTGCATTAAGCCCTTTAGTTTTAATTCGGACCCACCATGAATATGATCACATCCTTAGTGCCGGTTAAGCACTTTAAGATGTTTTTCACTGACTCATAGTGAACTTCTCCATAATATGACTGATCAACATCAGGTCTCGTATATTTCATTGCATACATGATTGTCACTCATGCGATCTCTCTTCTTTGGAGTCTATGGGGACTATTAAGAGAAATACACTCCATAGCTCATCAACATGAGACATCTCTTGGAGTTTGCCATGCTAAACGACTTTAGCATCAAATGAATACACGTTCCTTGGGTTAAGTCGAGCATCCTCTTGAATCTATCTATATAGATTTTATCCCCAATTAAGATACTCTTCCCAAACCATTCATGGAGGAATGTTTAGACAACTTTATCATTACTGATTGTAGCATTAGTATGTCATTCCTTATCCGTAGTATATCAACATATAGTACTAGGAATGTCACGATGCTCCCACTGACCCTTTTGTACACACTAGGTTCATTCTTATTTTTGATAAAATCAAACTCTTTTGATTGCCTCATTAAAATGAATGTTCCATAGTTGAGAAACTTGCTTCAATCCATTTCTCTGAGTGTCTACAACACTTATCTCATCGTATGTAACTCTGGATCATCATCTTCTATGATGCGTACCTCATCATCATCATCTATGATGAATCCATACCTCCTAGGTATCTTCGGTACTATTCCAGATTTACGATTCGGTTGTGGTACAATAGGTCTATCTACAGGTTCCTCTTATTTGACTTATAGTGTTTTGTGGTTCTTGAACTTTTCAAGATCTATTATCCTCCCACTAGCCCCTTCAATGATAAACGCCTTTATCTTAGAAGGCAGCGTGTTTCATAACAAACACCTTTTGCTAAGTAGAATTATAGAACATATACCCTAAACTTACTTTAGGATGTCCCACAAATCGACACTTGTCAAATCTTGTCCCAAGCTTATCCTTTTGAAACCTTTTCACATAAGTTGGACAACCCCTTATCTTAACATACTTAGGATTAGGAATCCTCCACATCCATAACTTTTATGGAGTCTGGGGGTAGGATTTTGAGGTTATCATTTTCAGTAGATATGCTCGACCATTTCTAGGACATGATCCTAGAAGGATCTTTGGAATGTCGGTAAAATCATAATGGACCGCACCATGTCCAACAAGGTACGATTTTTCATTCAGATACATCAATCAATTATTGCGGATCGGGATGTGTCCATTATGAGAAAACCATTTGAGATGATCTAGAAACTTATTGCACAAGTATTTATTCCTTGATCTAATCAAAGAATCTTAATACATTGCCAATTTGTTTCACTTTCAATTCTTTGAACCTTTCAAATAATTCACACTTGTATTTTAGCAAATACACACATTCAACTCTTTGAATGATCATCTCCTTTTTCATACTAGTTTGTTCAATTTGTAAAATTATTTTCATGTAAGTCAAGTATACAAAATTTATTAAGTAATATTCGAGTTCTATACAAAACATTATTATTATAAATAGAACAACAATTGTTCTTAATTATAATACCAAAAATTTTATTGTCCAACAATAAAATGGAAATAATGTTTCTAACAAGAATTGGAATACAATAACAACTTATTGACTTAATAGATTTGCCCGTAAGCGATCTTTAAACTATAAGTTTCTATAGCTAATCAAAGAACCTTTGCTTCATTTTCCACATATAGAATTACTTATCTTTGTTTAACTTTCTACTTCGCTTGGTCCCTTCATAAATCTATATTTATGATAACCAAAGTCGGTATCCAATACCCAAGTAGAACCTTGACTTAAAGAAAAATTTATTTCAATCATGAACAAAAAAGCGTATTTAAATCAGAAACTTCACTAAGCTTCATTGGTTAGCCTCTGCAAGATGCTTCTGCTGATTTCTTTCCAAAGATGTCAGGGTTTATAGCGGTGGAAGCAAACTCCTTTGCTATCCGTATCGATTTTGCTCTTATTATCCTTTGTTTATGCCTTTCTATTTACCTTCTTTGAATCGTTCTTCTTTTCGGAAGATCCTTTGGCCCCTACCAAGAAGACTTGATCTTTCTTGGTTGGAAAGTGACTCTCAACATTTTTCAACATGTTAAGCAAATCAATGTAAGGCGATATCTAGCTTATTCATATGAAAATTCACAACAATTAATGAAAGGAGTCAGGGAGTGAGTGCAAGATCAAATCTTGGCTCAACTCTCCATCCGTGACAAAACCGGTTGTCCTAATTGATCAATCAAATTGATTATGTTAAGCACTTTTTATGCATATTATAGTGCCATTGGCCATTCTAGATCGGAAGAGCTCCTTAGATATCTCGATATCTATCGGTCCTACTTTTCTCACCATCAACTACTTGATGTGCGGGAATATAGTAGAGCATCCATAGTTTCATCTTGTATTTGAAGCTCGTTACTTTCGTGGATGCGAGCATGATGCATTGAGCCAATGTGCATCATCTTGCTACTTTCTAAAAGTAGCAATCTCTTCCTCAGAGGCATTGTATGCAACCATTCTGCGAGGATAAGCGTATTAAGGACATAAGATAGCTTTTCAAATTTATGAGAACTATTCTCAAATTCCTTAACCAATCCAGTTTAATTCGATCCGGTTAATTTAGCATCTAATATGCTTCGTAGTGATAGTAATTTAGACATTGTAAAATTCTGTAAATGAATTTGTAATTAACAACATTTTAACATACATTATTTTATTAATTACCAAAATAAATTAGGTCGTGTTTTAAATTGGTATCTCTCACTATTTTCTTCAAACTATATTACCCTCACTTATATAGTTCGGCAAAATCTAATTAAAGATTTTCTAGTGAGAATAAGGATCCCATTTCAAATGTATATAGCCTTGTGGTGACACAACAAACTATATATAAATAAATAGGTAGACAACTTTTGTCAATTACATCAACTATGCAACTCCTTTTCTTTTGCCTCTTAGATTATTTTGATCAAGTGGTGGCACATCCGAATCAAAATTATCCAAGTTAAGTCGACCTAGCACTCCATATATTCAAAAAAAGAAAAATATCATCCTTGTGGTGACACAACAAAACAATATTGTTCAATTTTCTTTATAAGCATCAAATGTGATAAATTAACATCTTAAATACTTAATACTTGCCTTGTGGTGACACAACAAACTCATATTAAATATTTAATACTCTATTAATTTTATCATGCTAGAAGGCGACGTTCGATATTCCAAATATCTTTGAACGCTTAGGACTTAATATAAAAAATTGAGGGGTTTGTTATTAATTTGTCTCATCTTGCGCTGTGTAGCGTACATATATATATATATATATATATATATATATAAAATACAGCGTCATATTAATGAACATGCGAAGCATGTTTGCATAATATATATATATATATATAGTATAAGCATGCACATATAGAATACTATATTCTACCTGGATTGATTATGGACTTTTATTCTAGTTTGGTTCACTAGAGCCACCAAGTGAACCAAAAGGTCAAACCCTAGGGTGCAAGAAATAATATTTAAATATAACTATTACATTTTAAACTTGGGGCTCCATTACAAATGGGTCTTCAAGCGCTCCTTCATTCCTTGATCTCTAATTTTTCAAAATTAATTCTAAATATTCCTATTACAAAACTATTTAAAATAAATAGAAACCTTGATCGTGATCGAGGGAAGTGCATAGGAGGGAATAGAATTTACATTAAGAAAAATTAGAGAAGGCGAGGTCTGTGAGACCTCATTTATTAAAACCCATACATTCGTGCATCCAACTAAAATAAAATCCAATCGCATTGGTCGATAGTCCATAATCAATCCCATTTATTATCATACACATCACCATACGCATCAATAAATAACATTCATCTCATGAATAATAAACATTTAATATATATATTGATATCATTTAATGGGCAAATTTAGTTAGTATAAAATCTATTTTGAATCAAAATAAACTCCTTTATTTTAATCCTAATTTAAATCAAAATAAAACTATTTTATTTTAATTTATCCTATTTTGAATAAAATAAACTATTTTATTTTAATCAAAATCTTAATCAAAATAAACTCCTTTATTTTAATTAATTATGGAATCCAATTCCATGTAAAAAAAAAATCTTTAATTAAAATAAACTCTTTTATTTTAATTAATTATGGAATCCAATTCCATGTAAAAAAATCTTTTATTAAGGAAACACGGATATTCTTTCCTATTCACAAATAAACTCCTTTATTTTGAATAATATGAAATCTTATTTCATATCTAAATAAACTCCTTTATTTAAGGAAACATGGATTCTCTTTCCTATTCACAAATAAACTCTTTTATTTTGAATAATATGAAATCCTATTTCATATCTAAATAAACTCCTTTATTTAAGGAAAGATGGAATACAATTTCAACTCCAATTAGTTATCATGGAATCCAATTCCAACTCTAATTAGTTAGCATGAAATTCTAATTTTAAAATTAAAATAAACCCTTTTTATTTTAAGATTAAAATAAACCTTTTATTTTAAAATTAAAATAAACTTTTATTTTAAGATTAAAATAATTATATATATATAATATTCAATTTTAAAATTAAAATAAACTCTTTTATTTTAATATTAAAATAAACTTTTTATCTTAAAATTAAAATAAACATTTTATTTTAATTATAAAATAATTAAGAATAATATATATATATATAGTATATATATATATAATATAATAATATAGTTATTTTTCTTTTTTTTTTTAGGAGGAAAACCGTGCATGCTAAATCAAATAACATGGAATCTGCCCATAATTCCTTGAAATCTGCAGTAACCCTTTTTTTTTTTTTTTTGAATTGAAAACATGTTGCACATTATTTGTTTCTCTTAGAAATTCTTGTTACACTAGATTTAGTGAATCAAGTCGTGGAAAAAAAATGATTCATGCTCTCATTGATTTATACCATATATATATATATATATATATATTAGTACCGATTTTCAAAACAGTTTCGGTTTTTTTTTTTTTTTTTTTTTAAATTTTATACAATAAAATTATGCCCAATTAAATTGTTCTAAACACATATCAATATATAAATTAAAACAATTAATAATTCGCATAAAGGTTTGGCTCGATGCCTTTGTTAGGTTTGTAATATTCATGTATGCAATCAAATTGCAAAATAATGCTAAGCGTGTAAAAATCGAGTTTAAAAAATTTACAAACCATATACCGGATTACCCTTTATGCACAATTATTAATTAAGCGAAAAGATAAAGAATAAATCATACCCTTGAAGATCGAGCTTCCTCAGGTACAAGTTCACCTCCAAATCCTTTCGCGTTCAATCTTGAATCCACCGGGTTTGGTTCCTTCCTTTGATCAACGTTAGCCACCCAAGCGTTTGGCCTCTAGAGGTGATCCACCAAGGAAGAAGAAAATTCAAGAAGATGGGTGTTTATGGCTCAAACCCTAGTTTTTCCTATCTCTATAGAAAAGGGTACTCTCCAACAAATTGGAATTATTACGTTGTAAAAAGTCAACAACCCATACCACCCATAATAAGACTCCTCTTATTTATAGATGTGGGCAACCCACCTTAACAATTAAGGAATTGGGTTTTAATTAATTAATTCTTTTAATTAATTAAGCTCCCCTAATCTTATTAGGGATAATTAATTAAACTCCTTTAACTAATTTTCCTTCCTAATCCAATTAGGAATAAATGAAGTACTTATATTAAATTAATTCCTAAACTCTTTTAGAAATTAAAATAATAATAATTGTAATAATATTAATAAGACTCCTCTTATTAATTTATATTTAATATTTCTAAAATATTAAATAATAAATATTAAGCTATTTAATTTATTCTATCACCATAGATTAAATTAAATATACATAATTTATATTATTACGATTATGCCATTTACTTCTTAAATAATTATTCTTCCTTTTTATGGTGTGACCCTTTAGGTTCTCCATATTAAACTAGGTTGTGAATAAATCAATTAGAACAATTCTAATCTTATTTAAATAAATAAATTAAACAATTAATTTATTTAAATAAATAATATTTATTCTACAATAGGGATAAGTTCTCTCACTGCGATCAACGACTTTCCGGATAATATAGATTTCAACATTAATCATTAAAGAACCTTTGAGTAAATAGTTACCGCATAATTCAATCCTTCCACCATACAATGTCCCAATTAAATATAAGACATGGAATTATCATCAAGTCTTATTTTATTTAATTATATGTATTTCGATCCTTAAATACCACAACTCAAATAATGCAAATTAGAAACTCCTTTCTAATTTCATTACATCTCGCCAAGGACTCTTTGGGTTGTCATTTATCGAATCACATAGGACATTTCTCTTCTTTTTATTAGAAGTGATAGATTCTTTATTGATCATACATTATCTCCATGTACAACTTATTATACCCAAGCATACCCTTTGATATACCCTAAGGGTCTTAAGGAATAAGTCAAAGTATAACTCATCATACACAAGATACTTATGATGATCTCAAGTCCAAGGATCACTTGTCTACTACTATCACTACAGAATTCCTATTGACAGCAAATAAAACTCCATTAGGTATTCCTTAATGAGCCACGTTCGGTGAACTTATTCTCTAATAAGCACCTACATACTTGCTTTAGTGTCTCCACACAAATGATCGTGAGATCAATCATCCTCATCCAATGAGCAAGCAACGTATGTACCAATCTATCCGGATTCACTAATCCCCAATTTAGTAATCCAATGATTGGGAACTATTTTAGTTTTAAGCTTTCTAAGAATTTAGATCTCATTAGAATGATCATCATCATTATTCTAAAAGCATTGCTTAAAACTATGGGTTTATCACATATTATAAAACAGCATCATGTAGATAATTAAAAGCCTTTAATAAATTAATACTTTTTATTAATAAATTAATAAGATTGTTTACAAAGTATATGCTTTATCATCAAACATGATTGGCTTGTATGCATACTACTTTCAGGTGGAAGCAGATCAAGAAGCCATATTCTTGAGAGGTCGAAAAGGGCGCTCTACCCTATAGGTTCTCGGGAGCATGGTGGAAGCAGATCAAGAAGCCATATTCTTGAGAGGCTGAAGAGGGTGCTCTACCCTATCGGTTCTCGGGATTATGGTCGAAGCAGACGAAGAAGCAGGTCCAGGGAGTATACACCAAAGAATACAAAGAAGATACACCACCTTGAGTATTCTCACCACAGTGATAGAGTTCTCCACCGAAGTAGATCTAGAAGTCGCACTCCCGAGAATCCACTGAGGGCACACCGCCCTGTGAATACTCATCCTCGGAGAAGTCCGTCTAAAGCTGCAGGTTCGGATAGAAAAAAACGGACTGTTCAGAAGAAGCTTTGAGGAAGTTTATGTCCAAATCGGCAGAAAGATGTTTGCCGATCTTTGATACATGGAAAAAGGCCAAAGAATGCTAAGAAGTTCCAATGTACTTTGGGATGTGAAGACGCCTTCTAAGGAATAAAGACCTATCTTTCTTTGGCACCTTTGTTGGTGAATCCCGCTCCTGCTGAAACATTATACTTGTATTTGACATCTAGTTCGTTGGCAGTGGGAGCAGTTTTGGTGCGTGAAGTTAAGGGTAAGCAGAACCTGATTTACTATGTAAACCATGTCCTTAGGGATGATGAAATAAGCTGATGATAGTTAGGGAGAAGCTGAAGAGTCCGACAGAGCCGTTGCAAAGTTTTCTTGGTGAAGCAGAGTTCATGGGACGCTATGTGCGCATTTCGGATATTACGCTTGGACAATCGATGCAGAAGAGCTATCGAGTTGATTTAGATTTAGACCAACAAACAACGAGAGGGTCGATCACAATGATGACTCCATTACTAATGCCTTGTCAACATTGGCTATTACCGAAGTGAACACCTTTGCTGATTCGATGGCGTTCTTACATCGGATCAAATTCTGGCTAAAAAAGTGAAGTACAAGAGTGCCCATTTTGTGCTTATTAATCGTGATCTTTGTCGAAGAGGTTATTCTTCTCCATTATTAAATTGTTTGGTTCCTTCCGAAGCTGAGGATATCCTTCGGTGAGTTCATGAGGATGTGCCAGCTGAATAGTTAGATCCCATATCAGCCACCAGAGTCATATTTGATTCTATCTCCTATACCTTTTGCTGTTTGGGGGTAAGATATACTGGGTCCATTGCCTAAGGGTCATGATAACAGACGCCAGTTTATGGGATCGAAGTTTGAAGCATTCTTGAAGGAATTGAGGATTCAGCACACAAACTTCATCGGTGTAAGGAGGTTCGGGTGGACTCGTTGACCATTCGATGGTAGCCTTATCGATAGGTTTGTCCTTATGAATTTGCTAGGCCCTGCGTGGTAAACAAACTTCATCGGTGTAAGGAGGTTCGGGTGGACTCGCTGACCATTCGATGGTAGTCTTATCGGCAAGTGTGTCCTTATGAATTTGTTAAACCCTGCGTGGTAAACAAACTTCATTGGTGTAAGGAGGTTCGGGTGGACTCACTGACCATTCGATGGTATCCTTATCGGCAGGTGTGTCCTTATGAATTTGTTAGGCCCTGCGTGGTAAACAAACTTCATCGGTGTAAGGAGGTTTGGGTGGACTCGCTGACCATTCGATGGTAGCCTTATCGGCAGGTGTGTCCTTATGAATTTGTTAGGCCCTGCGTGGTAAACAAACTTCATCGGTGTAAGGAGGTTCGGGTGGACTCGCTGACCATTCGATGGTAGCTTATCTGGTTGGTGGAATCCTGTGAATTTGTTAGGCCCTTCGTGGTAAACAAATTCCCTATGATGCAGATCTACCTCACACTTCGGTAACGAACAAGTATTGTATTACTTTATTACCTGATTTAGTTTAACTGTCGAGTTCGGGTTGCATTATTACTCGATCTTACCTATTATATGACTTGCTTAATTGTTCACTAACAGTTTAAGTTAAGTTTAAGAAGATCTTGGACATTTTTCAAGTTAATTGATGGTGAATTATTGACAAGAAATGGTCAAGGATGTAATAAGGATAAAAACTTGTTAATTATTTCATTGATATCTAACTATCTATAAAGGAGATATGAGTCTTTACAGGGAGTCCTAAAGCTACGGATGGAACGATATTTTTAAGATGCCTTATCGTCTTTGCTATTTGAAGAGTCGAGGAGAACTGGATTTACTTTGGCCACTACAAGTTTGGCTTTGTATTTACTTCGGCAGACTTTTTGTATTTTGCTTCGATTTCCTTAAGAAGCTGATCAGTCAGTGGTGGGCCTAAGTCCTTGAGAGCCCGGAGTTCTCGAAGTTCCTCTTCAAGCTTTTGACGATAGGCTAGATGACTTGCTTCTTTAGCTTGGGTATCGTTATTTTGCTTCGCCAGGCATGAGTTGAATTGGGCCAGATCTTCAATCTTCTTCATCAAAATTTCATTTTTCTGAAGCAAATCGACATTTATATCGGTGATAACTCGATGAGTGGCCTTGGACGTCTTCAAATCATCTTTGGTTTGAGCAAGATCTTTCCGAAGGCATTCATTGTTGAAGAGAGCAATGTCAAGATTGCTTCTCTCCTTCGCTAAGGCAGACTTAAATATGGCATTCTCTCTTCGAGTGGCATCCTCATCGGCTTCGGCTTCTTTGTATTTGGGACGGAGGCGCCCGAAGACAGCGTTTGCCTGCAGATGATCAATGTTAATGAATCAGTTCAAATTTATAGGCTGAGGCATGTAAATGGATAAGTCAAATATCAACTTACTTTAGCTTGGCACTTCATTCACTCGTCGATCAGGTCCATTATGGAGCTGTTGCCGAACCGATGGTCATCGGTATCACGGACGAATAAGTTGTAGAGTTGAAAGGGGAAATTCTCATCGAATTCTGGCCAGAGAGTGGGGGATCCCATAGCTTCGGGCCTAGATTCCGAAGAAGTTGGTTTTTGTGGCGAAGTTCTGGGTGGTTCGGGAGGCGGTGAAATATTTGTTGTCGTAGGTTTGGGTGATGGGCTTGGTTGGTTGTTAGAAGGTTATTTTCTTTTTCGAACAAGTTTGGGTGTAGGCTCTACTTGTTCTTCGGGCTCTTAGTCAGAAACAACGATTTCAACCGAGATGTCTAGCGGAAGATCGGCTTCTGTGGGAGGTACTTGTGGCTCTTCGGCAGTTGGAGGAGTTATTTGGATTTTTCTCTTTTTGGCACGAAGGACTCGGGTCCGTTCGTCAAGGGGAATATCGAGGAGGCACTCGTTGTAAGTCTGTGTGAAGGGGTGTTTAGGTTTTTGGCCAGCTTGTTTTCTTCAGCGAGGTTGGTTTGTCCCTTCAATGGGAGTTGATTCGTTGGCTTGAGCTTCGGTAGTTGAATGCTCTTCAGTTGGTACTTCTGTAGAGGTCGACGAAGATGAACCCGAAAGAAATCTGTCTAGATCTCTTCGGTCAATCAACGTCGGTTTGATCAGAGATACTACAATAGGGAAAAACCTATATTCAGATCAATTTATCAAAGGAAATTCAGCAAGTTATTCAATAAATTGGACTCGGGATTTACATTTATGGTCGTACAACCATGCTTATTTGCTAGTCCGAAGCTCCATTCCTTGATGGGAATCTTCTCTAGAAGTCTCGCCATTTCTCTTACACGTTCCTTTGAAATATCTCCGAAGTTTGCAGAAATGCGATCAGAAATGGTCTAGTCGGGTATGGAGGAGACTTCGAGTCCTTTGACAAAGAACCACTCCTTATGCCATCCCTGGTTGCTCGAAGGAGTATCCATCAAAGGTCGCTTCTCGAACCTGGCATTAGTTTTGGGTGATTGTTTGCTCAACATCTTGAAACATAGTTCCCGGGATTTACCGGCTATGAAGAGAGTGAATAAGAAATCGACAACAGGTGGAATATATCCCTTGTTCGTGGCAGAAGGAGATAAATGCCAGGATGTGGATGTAGGAGTTCGGGACAAGCTGGGCAAGTCCCACGCCTACGAACCCTAGTAAAGTGACAATGAAGGCATGGAGGGGTAGGCGAATTCCCTTTTCAAGAAGGGTTACCGGCATGGCGGTCCAGCCTTCGGGTCGCTGGTACATTCGTTCATGGGGAGCTGGAGCCCTTACTAGGTGGGTGTCCGAAATCTGATATCGAGTCTGGATGTCATGCAGCTTGATTTCTGTAACAGTAGAAGGTGTGTTTGCATGGGGTAAATATTATTCGCTCTTGAAGAACTCTGAAGGATTTGGTGGTGGATTCTTGCTAGGAGTAGCAACAGATTTGGGGTTTGGACCCGAAGCTTCTTTGATAGGGCTTGGATGAATAGAGGCGATGGGGGTCACAAAAAGAGAAACCTCTTCGCTAGAATTTTGAGAAGCTATAGATGCTGATTTGTAGGAAGAAAGAGGTCTGGAAGAGGAAGAAGGCGGGATATTTCTGAAATTCAAATTGGCAGGTAAAACTATCAAATTTGGGGGAAATTACTTTTTATACTTACGGTCTCTTCAACTTTTCATGAGGTTCGAAGGCGGCTCATTTAATGCCAACAATGATGAGAATTTGAAGGGGTGGCGTATAGTTTTGGTCTTTATTGTTAACCAGAGTGGGCTTCTCGATTGGGATTCCAATTTTTATTGCTATTTGAGATTCATCAGTTGGGCCATGTATACTCTTTCATTAAACATTCTGTTTAATAAAAGACTGGGGGCAATGTTGGGCCATAATACTTTAGACATGATGGGTATGTCTTGAAAGTAGTGGGCCGGTTCATTGGGCCGACCCAGTGGGTGGATAATATTTTTATTTGGGGACTATGGAGTATCGGGCCGAATAGTGGGCTGAACCATTTGGTGAGTATGGTTCCACTTGGGCTTTGACCGATGATGATTTTGGGGATAAACTTTGACTGTTATCTCTGCATTATATTTAATGAGGATTGGACATGGCTTAGTCGGCTGCAGGTGGTGGGTCAGGGGAGGTCAGTGGCATACAAAACCAAGAAGTAACACAAAATGGAAGGTAACTAAATCATTTTCTCTCTCAAGACTCTAGATATTTTATTCCTTCATTGTTAAACTTGGGATCGCCTGTACTGACTCTCACGCCGGAGCTATCCCCCGACGGTCGAAGCCGTCAAGCTTTTGGTGTTGTCGTGTTTACTGTGTAGGATTGGACGCGTCTTACGTGATTGGGACGCGTGGAAAGATCTTGGCGTTAACAGATATGTTACATGCTTGGTTTATAACCATTCGTATCTCATGAATGCATTATACTTTTATACGTAAACTGTAGTTTAGCTTACGCATCAAATGTATTTATAATTTATAAATTATAAATACTAAATCATTTCACACATTTGTATTATTTCATTTCTATTCCATTTCCATACGCAAAATTATCAAAACTATCGAAGCAGGACACCACGACATCTAAACAACGCCATGACTAGGCACAACCATAAGCCTGGCTCTGCGTGGCCTGGCGTAGCCCGACGTGCTTGGCCTTGGCTGGGCAGCCCTAAGTACTTGATGCCCGTTTTACGATTTTCTAATTCCTAATTCGCTAATTCGATTCCGTCCCAATTTGGATATATTATAGATACCATAGGAGAATATATTTAAAAAATATAAGCCACCCATTTTAGACATTATAGGCAGCCCAAAACAGAACTTAAAAATGCCCAATCGTAACAGTTTTTAACTTTTTTCCAACTTTACCCTTCCTCGCTAAAACAGTTATAACTAATTCGTTTAAAAACATTTTTGAGCGATTATTGCGCCCACGCGTAGATAACTTCTGGGGCTGCAACTCTTATTCAATAACCTTTTCCAAATTCTTCACTCATAATTCTAGAAAATTCGTGCAAGGGACAAGTTCAAATCTGATTCCCAAATTTTGGACAGATTCGACGCACCCAATTTGGCACATCATAACTCGGTCGTCCGAACTCGGAATGAGTCCGTTTTGGAGGCTATGTCTATCTGGGATTTCACACTAAAAGATCCCAGAAAATAATAATTTTCCAGGAAGTATTACTAGCCAAAAAAGTTAACCAAAAGTAGCCCGACACACTAACTTTTCATATTTCTCATTTCTTATTAAAACGCGTTATGGCTTGGTTTAATGCCACGAGGCACTTAAGTTCCTTATCTAGGATATACGAAGCTATCTTAGGGTTTGAATCCATCAAATTATGCATTTTAAACCAATTTACCTCATTCTGGCATTTTTACAAACATCGAGCATGCATCCTAAATTGTGGATTGATTTCTATAGGTTGGGGCTGCATAATCAACCCATTTTCGCCAACCTTATTGCTCCGCACAACCACGATAATCTCCATGGCTCTAATTCAGTCCACAAGGATCCGATCACAGTTATACCATTCATGAATACATATTTACACTAACAAGTTAACAAGTTAGTTTACTAACTTTAATCTTTGCATACTCAAATATTTTATACAATATCAATTCCAATAGCTTATCAATATAAAGAATCCAATACATATCACACGAACTACTAATGCAACAAATCAATCTCAACACCCAACTGATTTCACAACCAAATAAAGCAATATACAATATAATTTTACTCTAATTTCCATGAATGGACAAATAAATGTTATTTTACCTCTTGTTTGGTGTTCCTATTTGGATTCTTGCTTGTTTGATAATTTTAGTTCAGCTTCTTCCTGCTGTTGCGTTTCATTTCTCCTCAAATTAACTTGAAATTTCAATTTCCTAATGCTTGTATTGGTTCTAGCCGAAACTACAACGAGTCTGGTGAAGGTTTGGGAGTTAACAAAATTTTCCTTCTTCTTTCCTTCTTTTGGAACAGATAGATATGGAATGGGTAAGGCTGGTCTATTTTTTTTCTTTCTTACCTTCAGACAAAATGCGAGGGACAGAGAATGATAAGTTTTCATATTCTTCCTATATTGCTTGGTGTCCTGTTCTAATCTAATAAGTTACCAGCTCACGCTTTAAGAAAATGACTAAGCATCATGCTTAGTTCCTTATCAGCCTAAACTTCACACCTCATGTTATATAATAAATGACTCAGCAGCGATAGTATTTTAAATTTCCAGTACTTGCATTCACCCTTGTTAATTTTCAACACATAAACATAAATAAAATAAATATTTTATATTGTGATATCCCGAATATTTGTAATATTTAATATTAATTGATTAAATAAAGTTTAGAGATTTAACCTAATTATTAATAAAGAAAATGTGAAAATAGTGGATTAATTTTTTTTATGTGCCCATAGGGTATAAAATAATAGGGAAGAGAGACTTTTAATATAAAAGGCTCTAACTAAGAATGTACGAGTTAGTATAAATATTACTTACTCATAATGAAAAGAAAGTCATATGCGGAGTTGAATAAATTTTATGAGATGAAGTAAGCAATGGTATTACTAAATGAATACCTTGATTATTCAAAATGAAAAGGGAAACCAATATGACTTAATTGAGAAATATTCTTGACATAAATCCACATATGAGATCAATGAAATAATTATATTATAATATAATTAATTTCGTTCAAAAGTATTATTTAGTGACAAATAAGGAAAATGGTGGGTACTACCATGAAGTATTTAAATTACATAAAGCCATCATTTTTAATGATGTATGTGCTAGCTATTTTTTCTAGCTTAAAGAACTGCGGTGGATAAAAAAATTCATGTATATTAATATGTAATATAAGTCCATATTAAATATTGGACCATGTCAAATTTGCTAGGTGTGCTCACAAATAATTTAGTATTATGGACCATATATTTCCCTACGTAAAGAGGGGTAATAAGAGTCCAAGTTATATAAATTGAGCCAAATTAATTTTTCCATGTAGCTACGCATTCAAGCCTTCTTTATTTTATTAATATGATATGAGTGCACTGAGCCCAAAGCAAAGTTGTGCCCAGCCTTGCATTAGACCCAATTTCAGCAGCCATATTGGAGAAAAAAAAGAAACTGTTAGTTCAAATTAAAAGAGCAGTGAGATGGTTGTGGGTCAGTCAGTAAGCTAACAGTTAATTAGTTAGCAATTTAGTTAGTAGCTATAAGATGTAGAGTGGCTGTAGGAGCCAAGTTCATTGCATGAGCCAAGTAACTACTAGAGGACTGAATAGAGGCCAATATAGGGGCCAAGTAGACTGCAGAGTAGTAGGAGGTTGCTAAGCCTTGTAGGGGTTGTGTAGTGGTAATGATGAAGGCCAATGTATGGGTCGGGTAGGAGCTAAAGAGAGCAGCCAGGTAGAGATAATGATGGGAGAATAAGAACAGTCAAGAAATTTGATTGAGAGAGAAAGCTCAGCTATATATGGCCATACAATGCACCTGAAATCAAATAACTTCTATACTTATCCGCATTCCAAAAGAAATATCAATAGTAGTCCATTAGATTGAGAGAGTAGCAAAGCAACGACTGAAAAGGAATGAAGGATTGAGCAGCAAAGCTACTTAAATCTATAGAAGTTAGCAAAGTAAGCAAGCTTAGACTTTTTTTATTCCTTTTCCATTTAATATTTAATAGTAGAATGGGCTGTTAGTGACTATAATATTAAATAAGACTATAATGGCTATTATGATAATATTAGAGCCTTGTGTGGATGTTGAAGCATTATATGGAGACCCTTAATAAATCAAAAGCTAAAAGGCTGGGGAAAATGGACAGGAAATTTGTGATTACATGTAAATAAAATCATGCACACCAACTGTTTGATTAAATGTCCACGTAGGGGCTGTTATAGTATAAAAGCATGCTAGCTATGAATTAGAGTCCAAATCATGTCTACGAGCTCATATATTGAGATGAATGCCTCAAACATGCTTCTATGCTAAAAATAACATGTTGTAGTATAACTTACATGCTATGATAATTTTATTTTAGATAGTAGAGTACCTTACTCCACGATCGTAGAGTGCAACTCCATGATCATAGATCTCAACTTAAAAGTCATCTCCGGACCCCCACTTTGAGTCTTAAATTAGAACACTGTATCTTATTGCAATACAATTTGGTTCTAATTTGGGGCCAGCAGTTTAATTGCAATATTGTATCTGATTTGGTTATGTTATAGTGAATTTGATGTATCTGAATTTGGTTCAGTTATTATATATATTAATTTGGTTCAATTTGGTTATAGCATATCATTTTTATGCCTTTTGTTGCCATATGAAGTGAATTGCAATGTTATTGTCATCAAATTGAAGACTTGTATTTTGCAGTGTTGTGTGAATATTGCATTGTGGTTGTAATATACTTGCTTTTTTGGTTGTGATTTCTGCATTTTCCAGCGTTGTGATGAATTTCAATTTGTGAATCAATTGAAGACTTCTCTTATTTGGGTGTTGAATATTATTTTCGACAGAATTTCTATGGAAGTTATAGATGGTAATAAATAATTATTTAATTAACTATAAAAGACAATTAAGACTTAGTTTGCCACAAAAACTAAGTAGTAATACTAGATAAATTAAATAAATTAATACAAAATAAAATACTAGGAAAATTAAATAACTTTAATAAATTATATAATATAATATAACTAGTAATTACCCGTGCCTGAAGACACGATGTAACAAAAAATTAGATTAAAATTCAAAAAATAGTACATTACCTAAAGACTTTTTGGAACCTTAAATAACTTACAATCACACATAAAAATTATCATAATTCACCACACCACCGCAATAATTAATTTTCCTTCGAAAATAGATATTCAGAAAAATCTAAACATATCTACAAAACTTACAAATCATTGATAACAATTTTAATAATTCATCACACTACCACAATAACAATTATTATTATTATTACTATTATTATAATTATAATTTTTTGTTGTTTTTTTTTTATTATTATTATTATTATTATTATTATTATTATTATTATTATTATTATTATTACTACTACTACTACTACTACTACTACTACTACTACTACTACTACTACTATTATTGTTGTTATTATTGTTGTTATTGTTATTACTATTATTATTACTATTATTACTATCATTGTTGTTGTTGTTATTATTATTATTATTATTATTATTATTATTATTATTATTATTATTATTATTATTATTATTACTATTATTGTTGTTGTTATTATTATTATTATTACTATTATTGTTGTTATTATTGTTATTACTATTATTATTACTATTATATTTTATAATAATAATAATAATAATAATAATAATAATTACTATTATACTTATTAATTATTATTGTTGTTATTATTATGTTAATTATCACATCATGCCAACAATTAACCAACTTTCTAGTTTGTTAACATTTGTTCTATTTGATAAAGAAAAAGAATCTATTTATAAGTAATTTTTTTATAAGTAAATTATGATCTTGTTTTTTAATTACATTTTTTTTTACCATTGATATTTTTATGTATTATACATTTTAAATGTATTCGTACTCCAAAAAATTATTATAATTTAAAATAAAATATTAAAATACCAATTAATTAAGTAAATTGAGGAAGAGGGGAAGAGAGAGACCCAAGAGAGAGAGAGAGAGAAAGATGAGAGAGGAGAGAGAAAGAAAAGGAGAAGAAGAATAGAAGGAGATAAAAAGAGAGAAGGCGGAGGAAATAAGAGATGAGAGAGAAGGAAAAGAGGAGAGAAAAAAAGGAGGAGGAAATTTGGGCAGAATTTTATGCGTGTGAGATGAAATGTGAGCCTTTAGATTAAGTTAGAATGAATCTGAGTCGTTGTTGTGCTTTCTCAAATTATAGAATTTAAATTGGGTTCTATTTTATTATATAGATATAATACACTATAAAATAAAATAAATTTAATAACATAAAATAAATTTACTTTATTATTTAATATAATATAATAAAAAATAAAATAAATTTAATTTAATTTAATTTAATTTAATTTAATAAAATAAAATAAATTTACTTTATTATTTAATATAATATAATAAAAAATAAAATAAATCTAAATAAATAAATAAATTTAATTTAATTTACCTTAATTTAATTTATATTAAAGCAAGGTTCAAGTTATTTACATATTGTTCAAATAATTAATTATACGTACGTTATGTCCGTTTGATAGAGGTATTATAGATACGAGCCCGACATCACCGAGGCGGATGGTGACGATGTTATTATTGCACACATCTCGAAGAACTATGTCGGCTGGCTGTACGAGATGCTTATGAGGGTAGTCCGGGCAATAGAAGAATCGTTCGGGACTACTATACGACAACATCAGCGCCGACAGTATCAGATGCAACATGGGCTACCATGTGTACGTATTGGGATGATGCTGCCTTCAAGACCAAGTCCAAGCAGATGAAGAAGAATCGAGGCCAGCTACGGGTTGTACATACTTCTGGCTTGCAGTCGTTTCAGGAGGTTAAGTCGGTATACATTTATATTTATTTTAGTTTAATATTAAACTACAACTATAGTATAGTAAGGTAATATTAATTAATGTACATGATTTAGGCCATGCAGAGTAGCTTGGGCCGACCTCCTATTACGATGGAGTTCTGGGATAGAGTCCGTACGCTGAAGGATTCTACATCGGGGTCGTCGATGTCTCTAGCAGCACTAGCTATACGGGTAATATATTTACTATAATCTCTGTAATTTAGAATCATATTACGTAATTTATAGAATGATACAAAGTTAACTCACATGTACATATATTAAATTACAAGACCGATTTGAGAAGCTCATGCACCAGTCAGATAAATGAGTGCAGTCGCTAGGCGATCTTTGAGACTAGTGATTCCACCATCCCTCCCCTCGAGATTAGTTTATCTCAGGATGAGGATATGACTCTTTGGGTCGCATCTCCGGATACTCCCACTAGCACTATCGGTCGGTATCTAGTGCTGGGGTTGCCGAGGATACCAGCCTATACAATGTCTGAAGGTATAATATTTTAGTTTATTTCTTGTTTATGAATAAAGTAAACTTAATTATAATATTATTCAAGTTATATTTATTTTTTTAGGCTCTAGCCAACGTATGCGTCCGAGAGCCCCCGTGGGACCATCACATACGGGCGTTGGCTTAGACGATGCTTTGTTCCAGCAGGTTGTGGCTGCGGTGTCAGAGAGTTTTGAGACGGATCCGCTATTCCGTTGTCAGGACCTGCCCAACCGTTCTGGCCTCCATCAGCTTGCTCAGGACGTTGCATCTGGTGCCACCGTCGATAGTACGGATATCCCTCCGGAACAGTTCGCCGCGATACGCAACGAGATTGTTCGGATGGTGGTTATCTTACTACTGGACGTATTTGGGCCGATGCTGAGTCAGCCCTCGACTACTCAGGTATACTATTCATTTTAAATTCAAGTATATATTTGGCATGTTATGTAATTTTCATTTAATTAGTTATCTTTAACTGTATTATATATATGGACTAATGAGTTACATTATATTCTATCAACAGGGTGACGAGCGGGCTGATGACGATGCTGAGCGGTTGGACTACGACAGTCTGTGACTTAGTTTTGTAGATGATTTGTTCATATTTACTTAGTTTTTAGCTTAATGTGATGTAAATTTATATGGTCTAGCTAATTTTTGACGTATTGTAGCTTTTAATTATCATTACTTTAGTTTGACATATTTGCGTTAGTTTAAATGCATATTTGATATACTTTAGTTGATTAGAACTTTAGTTTAATGTCATATTCATATTGGCCTTGGTAATTCATATTCATGTTGGCCTTGGAAATATTATTATTGTTGGCCTTGGATTATAGTTATGTTTTATGTACTGTTGGGAAAAAACAGGTTTACAGGTACAAAAAATGTGGGTTATTACCCTGGATATTGCCAAAACAGTATAAATATTAAAAAAAAAAGGATAACATCGACGGAATAACACTATCCTCGATGGAATTCCGTTGAGATTAAGCCCCTTCTATTTTTTATGGGATGTCACGTGGCTGGTTTAGACTCAACAGAATATTCTCGACGGATAGAATTTAGTCGACCCTATCTTAATATCGACCGAATATTCCGTCGAGGTTAGGTCAGTCGAGGATAGATATCTCCGACTGAAATATCGATGGACTTAATTTCGACGTGCTTATATCCGACTGATTTGCCGATCGAATATTCCGTCGGAATTAAACATAATCTCGACGGATTATACTTAATTCCGACGGAATATTCCGTCGAAAATAACCTTTATTGTTGTAGTGTTCTTTCATTCTTGAACTATTTTTGAGATAGATTTATGCTAGTTGTATCAGCTAGATCGAATATGTTTAAATTTGTTAAATCAAACATGTTTTAAAAGTTGTTCTTAACCAATTGATTTGGTAAAGACTCTAAACTTAGAAAAAGAACAATTTTATTAAACCATTATATTGGAAAACAATTGTTGCTCAACTATTAAGTGTTTATGCATAATACACCGGGTATGAAAGGCTGATCCCCTCGATTACCAAAATTTATTAAAAAGACCAATTTAAATAGTGACAACCTTAGTATATGTTCAAGGTTATTTCAAACCACTCAGCATCTATTATTCAGTATTGCAACTTAATTCATGTTCTTTCACAATCGATTCTATTGTTGAACATTGAAAGCTAAATTCCTTTCTAATCATGATATATCTCCTTTGAATATAAATTTGCTAAGCAAATTAGTTGCTTATTTTTGTTATATCATGATGTTTATTTTAGCTAAGCCTGAGGCATCAAATAAGAAAGATAAAGGCAAGGTTCAGGAATAGTTTGTTAAAGATGTTTAATTATTATCTAATCTGATGTAATTATTTATGTAAACCTTTTGTAATAGTAAAGGTAAGTTTAAGTTAAGGTTAACAAGACTTTGGGATTGTGTTGAAGACTTTATTATAATGAACAATATATGTTTATTATTTCGCAGTAGTTCTAGAATGCTTATGATGATGATGGATCGTGAGCACTGAATCCGAGGTTAGAGAACCTGAATTTTGGGGCGCCATGAGGTCAATATATATATATATATATATATATATATATATATATATATATATATATATATATATATACGGCTCGGATCTTAAGCTCACCCTTATCTAACATACCTTGTTCACCCCACTTTAGCGACGGACCGGGCAATGATTCGATCATCGCTATATATAGAACCGTCGTCTTAGCTTTTAGCGACGGATAACATATAGTGACGAACAACATATAGCGACGGACCGAACCTATAGTGACAGAACGAATCGTCGCCGGTCCGTCGCTAAAGGGGGTGAGCAAGATATGTTAGATAAAGGGTGAACTTAAGATCCAGACCGTATATATATATATATATAATGTTATTATTTGTTATATTAATAATATTATAACAAAATACATGTTTTACTTATGCAACTGGCCAAAAAATACAAAATTATCTAAAAAAAATTGGCTTGGGGGCTACGCCACCAAACCCCGACCAAATTATTTATTGCATCACAAAATTTTAACTCCACTAAATTAAAATCTTGGCTTCGCCATTGTATGGAGGGATTTATAAGATCGATGGACATGGAAAAAGTCAAATATATGCAAGTTGTTAATCAATGTTCAAATCATGATCATGTCCTATATATTATCTCTACATGTTTGCTAATGCAATTTATAATTTAACGTAGAATAGTAGAATCAGTATGGGCGTTTTTAATGCTAATTTATTTTGATACCATATTGCTATAGAAATTTTCCGGATGGCAATCCATTTTGAGCATCACTTTTATTTTTGATGAATTACATATTCTATTACATTTTTGAAAATAATTACAACAATAGTGTACTCATAAAATATTTACACAATTAATAAAATTTCATATTTATTTACAATATTAATGCAATTAGAATTCTTTAATTTTGAGAATTATTATGCAATTAGGATTATTTAATTTAGGAATTAGTTATCCTCATGGCTTCTTCTCTCTCTCCTCATCTAGAACAACTGCATTAGTTAATCATCACCCTTCTTCTTTATTCAACGTATTCTCTCTCTCTCTCTCTCTCTCTCTCTCTCTATATATATATATATATATATATATATATATATGTTTATGAGTTAACCAAACCAACTGTATTTTTATATCTTGTTAGCAATAGGGGAAAGACCGCGCACCAAGTTCTCCACTTCCGCCTCGTGATTTGATGATGTTGTCATTGTAAACACGTAAGAGCCTTCATATCTAGCATTTAAGTGCCATAACCCATTACAATGCTATTTCTTAATAGTAAGAAATGATCAAAGGAGTTGCAACTCAGGTACTTAAAATGGAAGGTGTTTGTAATAAATAGCCCATATATGCATTTTCTATTTTTACTGATCAAATAAGAAATTGCTCAAGGAAACATGTTTAGGTAGATTTAGTAGCTCGACTAGTAGTTAATGATCGGTAACTAATTCAGTTTTATTAAGTTACTAATTATTTTGAATGTGATGCAGTTGGTAGTCAAACCTTCATTCAGTTGGTTGCCAAACTTTCAGACCAAGATAACCAATTCATACTGCAGATGTGGAGGTAGATTGGTATAAATGTTTAGTTACCAAGGTATAAAAGTTTGGTTTCCTTTTTAAAGAAGGTGTGGTTATCAACATTATATTACACATCACTCTCTTATCTCTCTATTTCCTATGTAGTATTCTTATTTTCTTTTGGACATGAAATTGGGTCTCACCGGCGAAGGTGAACATGAAATTGGGTCTCACCGGCGAAGGAGAGGAGGAAGATGACCGGCGAAGGGGAGGAGGAATATGACGTTGCCAAACTTTGAATATTTGAATTTGAATTATTATTTTTGAATTTGTTTTTGTTGTTAGATCCAAGATATTTGAATTTGAATTTGAATTATTAATTATGACAGTTATTTCTCCTTGATTTTAGGTTTCCTTATTATTATGAATTGAATCATATACTAATTCCCTAAATTAAGGAATCCTAATTGCACTAATATTGTAAATAAATATGGAAAATGTATTAATTGTGTAAATATTTTATGAGTGCACTAATAGTGTAATTAATTTCTAAATATTATATATTATTGTAAAGGAGCCTTTTATTTTTGATTTAGTATATTTTAGTTTTTAACAGTCGATAATAGTTGTTGGGATTGATTTATATTTTTGCGGGTCCGATTAATGACAACTACGACAAGGTAGTCTTATTAAGTAAAGAGTAACATGTATTTGGGCTTAGAGATTTATTAATTGTTCGGTCTTGAGTTTTACTAATTTATTGGGTCTTATGGGTTTGAGGTAAAGATATAACAACTAGGTTTTTTTTAATTAATATATACATTTTATTTAGTGTGTGAATAATTGTAAAATTTGTGAGACATTTAAAGAATACATTAAACAAATAGAACTATCTAAATTGGTGAACTTGTTCTTATTTTTTTGTTCTTCATTTAATTTATGTATGACTGTGCTATTATTTGTTCTTAAATTCTAACGATAGTAAGTGTTTTTTTTTGTTCAGTCACATAATCAGTTTGTCATAATAAGCATATATTTTGGCTATGTTATTTTAACAAAGATGATAGAAATTAATTTCATCTGGAATATTGGATTTGATGGAAGGTGAACATACTTGGTTTTTTTAATTTACATGCAGCATTTTTCATTTTTTTTTATCTAATTTAATTCAATTGTGACCTTCACTATTTTTTTTGGACTTTTGTCACATAATGTAATTATTCAGTTTTTAATGAAATTATTTAATGCGACGATTTTAGTAACGAACAATTGATTCTTTAAATAATATAATTAAAGTCCATTGGCGACGGACCAAAAGTCATTGGCGACGACTGTTCTGTCGCTAATGACCATTTTAATAAGTTGTTAATCAATGTTCAAATCATGATCATGTCCTATATATTATCTCTACATGTTTGCTAATGCAATTTATAATTTAAAGTAGAATAGTAGAATCATCACTTTTATTTTTGATTTAGTATATATATGTTAGTTTTTAACAGTATCAATAGTAGTTGTTGGGATTGAAACGTAATCCCAACAATTACTATTATTAATTATCGATAATAGTAGTTTTTTGGCCGAACCCAAAAAAAAAGGTAAAATGTTTAATTTGCCACCTGTAAATTAATTACCCATGGATATAACCTTACATCAAAAAAAATAAAATTAAAGATTATTGTAATCAAATTTTTGTTTGAAATTTAGAACCATGCATAATAAACCTTGTTCCAATTAATTAATTACCCATAGATATAACCATACATATAAAAAAATTAAATTAAAGATGATTTTATTAAAAACCTTGTTCCAATTAATTAATTTTGGGCACAACTAACAAAAACAGACGCAAGTATCCATTACACATCTGCGTGAGAAGCAGATATAGGGACACTTCTTTTCGCAATCATGATCAGTCTTGCACGGCCATCCAGTTCCACCCTCTTTAATAGAGTACTTCTTATCATCCAAGCATAAACAAACGCCATCTAAACAATCTGCAACTAGTCCCACGCCGCAGTGAGGTATGCAATCGTCCACAGATTTACATTTATATGCCTTTGACATCTGCAAATCTGCATGGAACCAGCTGATCAATATTTCAGTACAAATTTTTTAATTTCCAGTACAAATTAATTAATGCTATATACATTACATAGCTATAATTGTATATTATTCACGTTAAAATCCAACATCTGTGCTAAAAATATTAGTTCCTAATATTTTGTATATATGCAGAGATTGAAATATATATATAGAGACAAACATATCAGAGACAATTATTTTGTATATAGACTGGATTTAAGAGAGAGATTAACGTACCAGAGACGGTTAATAGCAGGAGACCAAAGAAAATTATTTTTACTGAAAGCTTTTCCATATTTTTTGTGGTGTTTGATTCTATCAACCAATATGTATATGAGAAACTATCAACTATACTTGTTGGATTGATTGTGAAAATGGAGCTCTCCTAGTGACATATACATACTCACCTATTTGGTTAATTGGTGTTCATTGCACAAGGGCAAATTATTTTTGGTATTAATTACATAAATCTCGTGTGTTAAAAGTCAGATATGGCGTCGATCACAAACAAAATATTTATTTACTTATGAAAATACTGATATTTCATGGAGATTTGTTAGGCAAATAATTTATGTTACTTCATCAAATCAGATTTTCGCAATTCATGAAGCAAATTGTGAATGTGTTTTGTTGATATTAGCAATTCAACATATTTGTGAGAACTGTGGATTATCATCAGTCATAAATAGTCAAACGATATTATATGAAGATAATGCCGCTTTTATCACTCAAATTAGGGGAGATTATATCAAGATTGATAGAATCAATCGTACTGCACCAAAATTCTTTTATACACATGAGCTCTAGAAGAGTAGTGATATTGATGTCAAACAGATACGATCATGTGATAATTTGGCTGATATATTTACTAAGTCATTACCAACTGCGATTTTTATGAAGATGGTGCACAACATTGGCATGCGTCGACTTAAGGATATTTTTACCATGAACAATGGAAATTCTATGTGCTCATGAGGGGGAGTAAAAATGATATGTGCCGATTGTACTCTTTTTCCTTCGCTAAGGTTTTTTCCATTGGATTTTCCTTTGCTAGGTTTTAATGAGGGAATCCTAAGACACTAGAAGATATACAAGAATATTGTACTCTTTTCCTTGGCCAATTTTTTTTTCACGTGATTTTTCTTTGGTAAGGTTTTTAACAGACATTCTTAGAAAGTGGTCATTCAAGGGAGAGTGTTAAAAATAATGTAATTGAAAGAAAAAAATGTTGGAAATTGAAAAGGTTGAATTTTGGAAGGTTACAACCAAACAAATGATGGGGCACATAAAGAAATTAAAAGCCCTTAAATTCTTTCATTACTATTAGAGGTTAACTTGTATTCCTTCCGTTCTTTAATATAAGTCGTTTTAGAGAAATGTTTTTGTTTCTTAATATAAGTCGTTTTAGAATTCCAAGTAAACATTAATTGCTTAGTTTCCAATATTACCCCAAGTATTAAATGTAACTTTGGTTCTCCCACTATTTTCTCATTCAATAAATAACAATCTTTTCTTCCAATACAAGGCAAAATAGACAATTGATATTATAGTTAATGCTATACAATTATTTTCTTAATACTTGTGCACAACTCTAAAACGACTATATTAAGGAACGGAGGGAGTAATATATATCATATATAAAAAGATGTGTAGCTAAGAGATTAGATAGATATCATTCAAGTGATTTGAGAGATATTAAAATATATTGTGAATGACCACTTGATAAGTTTATCAATATAAATCCATTTTTATTGCTTACTTTGTTTCTCGATTATTTTACAACAATTATCTCATTTTTTTTCTTCTAACTTTTTCTTTTTCTTTTTCTTTTACTTATCTTCTCATTAAAAACTCCCTGACGCAGTGTAAAAGTCTATTGAGTTTACATGAGTAAGTTCCAAACAAATTTTAAAAAGAAATTTAAAGAGTTACTCCCCACATTAGAATATATTAGTTGTTTTAGGACTTTTTTTCTGGTCCAATATATTAGTCGTTCTCTCTTATCTATGATACAAAGTTATTTATAAATTACATCCTATGATACTTCTAATTTCTCTCCTCTGTCTAGGATATTTATTTCCATAAAAACACTACTATTCTCTTTTTTATCTCTTAATTAACGTTTTTAATAAAAACATAAATGGCTAAATATGAAAATTGAGACCTATATTAATTATGAAGTAATTATAATATTATTTTATATAATACTATTTTATGGAATTATATTAATTGTATATATTAAACTAGGCTAATCAATTGGTCTAATTAAGTGTAACACATGGGCTCTAATTAAGTCTAATATGGGTTGCTAATGTGTGTTCTTTATTTAGGGTCCTTTACAATAATATACAACATTTAGTAAATAATTACACTATTAGTGCATCACCAAAATAATTACAAAAATAATAACTTTCCCATATTTATTTACAATATTAGTGTAATTAGGATTCCTTAAATTTAAGGAATTAGTATAAGACCCAAAAACCACAAATAGAGGTACATTAGGAAGGTGTTCCGGTAACACGCGCTGACAAATCCGACGACTGAGACGACCATGATGGCGACTTCGATGACGATTAACGGCCACTGTAAAAATTTCAGGCAGTCGGTGTTGTTGGCACTGCTGCTCAGCCATATTCCACCGCCTAAAATGGGAACTGAGAGCAAGAAGGTGATGAAGTTTAGCAAACCTATCAAATGGTTGCTAGTCCGCATTTTGTTTAGTTTCTCCCTCTAAAACTTGCTCTGGTTTTACTCTCTCTCTAAAACTTGGGCTTATATTGGTGTACTGTTTAGATGGAAAGGTAATGGAATGGTGGTCATATACAATTATATATAAGTGGGGGCTTGAATATATGTAAGGCATGTGGGACTATGGAACAGTGGAAGGGATGATAACTAAATCTTCGTATCAAGGTAACCAAATTTTTATACCAATGTAACCAAACCTTTATATCAAGGTAACCAATCTACCTCCACACCTGAATTGGTTACATTGGTATGAAAGTTTGGCAACTAACAACATGAATTGGCTACCAACTGCATCACATTCAAAATAAATTGATAACTTAATAAAACTGAATTGGTTACCTTGTTATGAAGGTTTGACTACCCATTGCACAATGAAAAAACTAGAAAATCATATTCACTTCAAAAGAAATAGAAAAAGCCCAACTGGACCGGACGACCCAACCCACCACCACCACCACCCATTATAACACCACCATGAAGGAAACTCCAGCCCTACCACCAAGCTTTTGGGGTGACTTGCCAGAGGAAGAATATTACAAATCCAAAGGGGCTATTCCAAAAGATCTGTATCAACTTTGCACCATCATGACGGAAACTTTTGGGGCTATTCCAAAAGATCTGTAACAACTTTGCTACTTGGGGCTATGCCGTCTTCGCCGCTGATCTCCTCGGCCACGGCCGCTCCGATGGCCTCCATGGCTATCTCGGTGACATGGATAAGGTTGCCGCCACCTCACTTTCCTTTTTCCTCAGTGTCCGTCGTAGTGATGCAATTATATATAAATACATTAATTATGTAAATAAAACTTTAAATGCATTAATTGTGTAAATATTTTATGAGTGCACTATTGTTGTAATAATTTTTATAAGTGTAATAGAAAATGTAATTGTTCTTATTTATTAACCTTTTGGGCTTGTGATGAGTTAGCCCATTAGGGTTACTAATCAGGTTTAATATGAATAAATAACTAGGTCATCACCCTTAAGGATTCCATAATACCTAAAGGTTAGTGAGGGTTTCTCATCGAGCCAACATCTAAGGTATCAAGGGAGTAGTACCTTGTTCATTCAGAAGAGATCAATTCAACTGCGTTCATCATGAATTCCAAGCAAGACATGCAATATTATTATTTTTTGTATGTTTTAGATGTTCTTCACTTATCTATGTTAAAGGATTGAATTAATTATTATAAATTAATTTTTACAGTAATAAAATTATTAATACGTGTGTTTTATGTTATACCGACTAAAATAGAATGGAGGGAGTAATAGCAGGACAATTGATTAATTGGTGTTAATTGCAGAAGGGCTTAGCTACTTGTTGGTATTGATTTCATAAATCTCGTGTTAAAAGTTGGATTTTCCATTAACTGCATGCAACCTATTGAGAATTCACATGCAGACGAAAAGGACAAAAGTATGGAATTTTGTTACACTAGGCTAAGTGTCCTGTGCAAAGTAAATGTTGCTTTTTAAATAAAATTATTTTTAATTTTTATTTATTCTATATATAATAATTATAAAATATATTTTTTGAATTTTAAATTAACTTACGTCTATTATTATTAGAATGACTACTAATATTGATTAAAATACAAATGATTACGTGTACAATTGTCGAAAACTCATAATTGAGTGTTTGTTGAATACTCATAATTGAGTGTTGCTAATGTAATTCTTTTGTTATTTTTAATTTAATAATAAATTTTTATATAATTTTTAAATTTAATAATTAGTTTTTATATTCAATCATTCATATTTATATATGCATTTTTAGGGGTTAAAAACACTTTTCAACACTCTATTCGACATCGGTTTACAAATGAATCAATGGACTGATATTTTTTACGGTCAACTCATTGAACTATATGTTATTTACAAAAAATGATATTGACGTCTGTGTCTGTTAAAATGACGTAGCAATACGTGGCAATCGATTAAATAATTTATGTAGATTAAATCCCTAAATTCCTTAACCGATCGACTAAATCCCTAAATTCCCAAAATTAGTCCTAAATCATTTGTAACTCCTCTTCCTTCAGCATCAAGTAGACCGACGAATAAGAGATATTGAACAGATGAATCAAAAGTTGGGCTATCCCCAAAATCATTCCCAAATCGATTCCAACTCCTTCCATCTAGATCGACGAAGAAAAAAAGACAATTAACAGAGGAACGACGAAGAAGAGAAGGCAATTAAGAGAGGAACTAACATGAGCTCCAATGAAAATAACATCACAAATCGCATTGATGATTAAGAGATCGATGCCTAGAACTCTGGTGACATACCGACGTGGGATTGTCGCACCAATGTAGGTAGCTTGGAAAGAGGGAGCTGTTGATTTGAGAAGAAGGTTCATCGGTTGTTCTTGTTTCAAGGTATGTGACCTAATTTCTTCTAGTTGGGCTTTGTAAGACCCTAACTTTTTATGAATAAAGATTTAATTTTCTCTAAATATTATTTTGAATAATAAGGTGTGGATTTGATATAATGTTATAGTTGTGAGTAATATTTATAAATTTTACAAAATAAGCAAGTTGGGGTTAAAAGTTTTTTCAGTCATTGTACTATAGGTCGACTTACAGATTGATAACTGAACTTTTTTTTTCTTACAGTCAACTCACTGTACTCGATTTTGCTAACAAAAAGTTAAAAAAATCGTTAGAAACTTTGACTTTCAATGAAATGGTACACATCAGCTGCTGAGTTGTCCGTTACAAAGCTGACGTGGCGCCTTTGTGTGACGTGGCAGTGATTATGTGGATTTGTGGGAAATTTTTATGAAGAAAATAAAAAAAATATTTTAAAGTATAATATAAATTATAAAAATTACAAAATTAAAAATATTTTAAAATTAAAATTTTTCAAATTCCGACATTAAATTTATAATTGAGTCAATTTGGTGATAATTTTTTTTTCTTTTCTAACTAGGATAAATAAATTTGTACTTTCACATGCAAATAATTTTTATCAAATACTTTTTAATTTTATCAAATAATATGTATTGTAATTTTAATTTTTTAATAAAAAAAAAAAAACACATTTTTAAAAAAACAAAAAAAACTCAACTTTTTAAATAATTTTTTTAATTTTATTTTATTAAAAAAATGCAGTTTTTTTAAAAAGTAAAAAAATGCAGCTTTTTTATTAAAAAAATTTATAAAACACAGTTTTTTTAAATAAAAATAAAACATGTTTTTTTTATAAAATAAAATAAAAAACGCAGTTTTTTTTAAAAAAAAAGTAAAACGCACCTTTTTAAAAAACAAAAAAAGTGCAGGTTTTAAATAATTTTTATTATTAAAAACGTAATTTTTTAAATAAAAACTTTATTTTTATTAAAAAATGTAAAACACAACTTTTTAATAAAATAATTATTTTTAATAAAATAAAAAATTCATTTTTTAATAAAACTTTTATTATTATTAAACAAAAAAATACAGCTTTTTTTAAGAAAAATAATTAAAACGTAGATTTTTTTTAATAAAAAATAATTATTATTTTTATTAAAAAAATTAAATATATTAGCAAACTTTTAGTTTTTATATTTTATAAATAGCTTAATTATAAATAAAATTTTATTTGATATTAATTACAAAATTAATTAAATATATTTTTTTTTATTTTCTTATTTTTTGACTCAATTATAAATTTAATGTCCGAATTTGAAAAGATTATAATTTTAAAATATTTTTAATTTTATAATTTTTATAATTTATATTATACTTTAAAATATTTTTTTCCATTTTTTCATAAAAAATTTCCTACAAATCCACATAATCACTGCCACGTCACACAAAGGCACCACGTCAGCTTTGTAACAGACAACTCAGCTTGATGTGTATTGTTCCGTTGAAAGTCAAAGTTTCTAACGGTTTTTTTTTTTAACTTTTTGTTAGCAAAGTCGAGTACACTGAGTTGACTGTAAGAAAAAAAAGTTCAGTTATCCATCTATAAGTCGACCTATAGTATAGTGACTGAAAAGGTATTTAACCCAAGCAAGTTGTCATAAAATATTTATTTGGTCGGGGAATAATCGTTTTATCAGGGAATATTCGTACGACGGCACAATCATTGGTGGAACATCAAGTTTAACCACATCGGAACATACAATCCATTAGAAGAGTCAAGTAGAGCATGATATCTACTATCTTCTATGATTTAAAAAGTTTTTCATCAACTTTATCGTTGAGACTCAGCTTAATAAATAAACCATATCATCGAATCATCCCTGCACTACGGGCCAAGGATATTCATGTAATCATCAATGGTCATGATCATACCAACAACTGTCCATCAATGCACTACGGGTCAATGAGGACTTTTACCACATTATTTGTAACATTACGGTCATGATTATATCAATAATCTCTGGTCATAATCATACCAATCAATAGTACATCTATGCACATAAGCCACATATGACTTTTATCACAATATAAGCATGAGGATGATGGCAATGATATAAGAATTTAATTAAAAGAAAGCAAATGATAAATTTATAAAGATTTATAATTTAATTTATCTAGAATTCAATAATGTCAAAATTGTCAACATGATACTGCTTTGTGGAGTAAAATTCAAGAATAATATTGTTTCAAAAATGATTTGGACAACAAAGAAATTAATTTTTATCATGAATAATTTCCCGGGTGAATAGTACCTGAGTGAATAGTACCCCGTGAATAGTACTTCGGGAATAGTATCCCATGAATAGTACTTTATGAATAGTACGTACCCCGTGAATAGTACTTTGTGAATAGTACCGTATAAATGAATACTACTCATGGACAAGACTCTAAGCATGAAAAGCTTAAAATTTAACAAGAATAAAAGAAAATATCCTTGTGAAACGATACTAGATAGATTTACAAATTTCAAGGATATTCTATTAATTTCACGGAGTATAAAAGCAATACTTTAACAAAATGAGGGTATAATCAGAATACGAGATTTAAATAATATTACTCACATACCGCAGAGTATGAAAGAAAATATTATTCCTTATGAATACCGAAAAAAATATCCCTTACCTCGTAAGAAGATCTGGATCTTTGAAATAAAGAAGTAGCGAGATTTCTTCTTCTTCTCTCTATAACTCTCTCTATAATTGCTCTTGTGAGTCTTAGTGAATTGGTGAGAATGAAAGAAGAATGAGCTTCTATTTATAGAAAAATATAGTTTCGATAATTGCACGTTTTGGGGCTCGAAATATTACAGTATAATACATTCATCTTTTCCTTCATTTTTAATTTAGTCCTGTAAGTATTATCAAACTTACACCACCTCCCCTAATAGTATATCATGTGAATAAATAGTACATTCATGTGAATAAATAGTTCTATACATGTGAAAAAAATAGTTACAATATAGTACATTCATCAATACTTCCATTTTTAATTTAGTCATGCAAGTATTATCAATCTTGCACCACCTCCCCTAATAGTACATGCATATGAATCAATAGTACACACATGTGAACAAATAGTTATAAACATGTGAATTAATAGCAATTAATTGCTTATTTAACCGATTAATTACCCGATTGGTCAATATAACCTCCGGACATCCATTATTATCGAAATAGATGTCGATTTCCACTAACACTAATAATCCCAACACAATGGAAATATCAATTTCATCTTTAATCAACTAGAACTTATTCATCATTAATATTATAACTCACAATATTTAACAACCAGATCATTCCTAGGAAAGAGGGGCTTTCCGATAAGAATTTCTCTCTATTAGCGCGCAATTAGGTGACCAAACATCTCATTGATAGAACTTTCTAGACATTGTCAAATATAACTTTGTCGTCTCAATTATTGATTTAATAATATAAAATATTATGTAGATGATACTGTGACAATAATTGAATCAATAATATGAGAGATATTATACAGCAATTACTGTAGAAATAATTGAGTATAGCTGAGTGACTTCTCACGTAAGCATTAATAATTAATACCGTGTGTTACTATGCAACAACGCGTATTACTGTACTTTTACTACCGGGTAGTTCAACAGTTTAATGGTAAAACTTTCGCCATTATTTTAAAAAATATTTCAATCATTTTCTAACTACTATAGTATTCTCCGTGTAGGGGTCCACTAATGATTGTGTTGTCGTCATTTAATATTCTCTGTTAAAACGAATATTCCCCGACCAATCGAATATTTCCCGAAACAACGAATATTTTATATCAATTTGCTTAGTTTGCAAAATTTTCAAATGTCACCCTTAACTTTAACCTTTATCAATTTAACCATTTACTAAATAAAATAATAATTATAAGAAAATTGAATACTTTCATTTTATAAAATTCGGGGTCTTACAATCTCCTCTTCTTATGAAATTTTGCTCTCGAAATTTACGTACGTACTTGGTATGTCGAAGAGATGATGATACTCGTCAGATTCTAACTTTTGAGGTATAACCTTTGAGCGTAGAATATATTCATTCTTATCCAATATTTTAACAGGTATGTCCTAATACGTTAAATCTTCTGTTATCTCGTCTAGTTCTAATTCAATAATGTTGTTCGGGTCGTCCACATATTTACGTAACATAGATATGTGAAAAACATTATGAACACGAGACATACTTGGCGGTAAAGCGAGTCTATAGGCCACAGTTCCTACTCGATCGAGGATTTTGATTGGCCCAATTAAATCGAGGGTTGAGATTTACTCTCTTCGTTGATTCTTGCTTCTAGAATAACGTCCTCTTGAACCTTCTTCTTCACATTCATCAGCTACGGGTGTGTAGCTTGAGCGGCTTTAACTTTATCGATTAACGTTGATTCTACTCGTATTATTTGACATCATCACGTGAGTCTCTAGAGTCTTTAACTCTATCTCTATCATTTGTAAGTCATATGAAATGGGTCTTTGTGTTAACAATATCGCACTCGTAAACGCATACGATCTTCTACTTTAATGCGTCAGCTACCACGTTCATTTTTCTAGGATGACATTGAATCGTATTATCGTAATCTTCAACAGCTCGAGCCAACGTCTTCGGCGCATGTTACATTCATTTTGGGTGAAGAACTAATTGAGGGTTTTAGAAATAGGTTTTGTATTGGGGTCAATACAAAATTCGGCTTCACGCTCTAGGGGTAGGCTAGAAAGTTCTTCAGGGAATACGTCAGGAAATTTATTAACGATAGAACTATCATTCAAAACTGTGACTCTCATCCAAGACTTTGAGAGCACGTCACATTGATACCTATCAACTTGCCACCGTTATTCACGACGTCTCTTACGGAGAGTCTGACTTTGGTGCATTCCAAGACTTGGAAGTCACCAGAGAAAGGCTCGAGGCTCTTTACTTATTGCTTAATATGACAATGATTGACTTTAGCGGTTTGGTTACTCGAATTCGCATAACAGGTTGGTTAGGAATATGAAAGCTAACAACCTTACGAAAACAATAAATTTTAGCATGATGAGTAGTTAACCAATCAATCCCTAAAATCACATCAAACGCAA
This sequence comes from Panax quinquefolius, assembly GCA_020205615.1. Taxonomy (NCBI): domain Eukaryota; kingdom Viridiplantae; phylum Streptophyta; class Magnoliopsida; order Apiales; family Araliaceae; genus Panax; species Panax quinquefolius. The sequence continues at coordinate 132,564,846 of CM035172.1, read as the reverse complement.
GTATTTTCAAAGAGATAAGATCGACAGGTAACGTGCGGTTATCGATTTGAATCAAACAAGACTTATAAACAGTGGATGTAATGAAGGTTTCTCCCAACAGAGTTTTAATAGATAAGTTAAAGTCTAATTTCTCCAGAGTCAAATTTAAACGTTGAGCACAGGTAGGAGAAATAAAAGAATGAGTAGAACCGGTGTCAAATAAGGTATATACTTCGCTAGAGTTTATGATTAACTTATCTGTGATAACTTCATTCAGGTTACTCGCTTTTTGAGAAGTCACAAAAAATGCTCTTCCTGAAACCACCGACTTTGTTTTGTCTGTATTCGCCTTTGGTGCCACCGTCCCAGCTGGACTTGATTTTGCTACAGGACAAAATCGAGCTATGTGACCGTCTTTTCCACAACTAAAACATACCTTGGAAGGCTGTGAACAGTTTGAACTTATGTGTCCCTCCTCTCCGCATCTGTAGCATCTAACTGGCGGTCATTCTCCTCCCCTAGAATTTGTTACTGGCGCTGGTGCTGCTGTTGACGTCTTTCCATCATCGTTAAATCTTATCTTCTTGAATTTTCCACTTAAATCATTTCTTCTATTATCTTGGCCATGATTACCACCGAAGTGGTTACCATTTTTGGTATGATAATTTCCTCCACGATGGTTATCATTGTTCTGATGGTCATTGCCACCGGTACGATTATTATCATGTTGTTGGTCATTATCTTTTAGTTGGGCTGGCTCATTATCGCGCTCCAATAATTGAGCCCTATTCACAACATATGAATATAAACAAAGTTTGTGAGAAATGAGGTATTGACGTATCTCAGGTTTTAAACCTCTTACAAACATCTGCGTTATTCTCTCGTCATTATCAACCAAGTGGAACGCAAACCGGGACAAATCGACAAACTTAGCTTCATACTACGACACTCTGTAACACCCCCTTCCCGAAAAGGAAAGGGAGGTCACGTGCAAAGCACAACAAACCTCAAAATAAGTAAAGAGAACACTAATAACTTCAAAATATTAATAGTGATGTCCATTAATGAAGTACTAAATACAATTCTCCAACTAGAGTCAAAATAACTAAAACCAAAAATCAAAACAACCTAGATGGTCAAAGACAACTCTCTCATCACACTAGCCCTAAATATACCTTGCAAACCTGCCGAAAAAAAAACACAGCATGAGCCAATTACCCAGTACGGATACAGATATACAAAAGATATACAATTGATATACGAAAATAACCGAGACAAAATACTGAACAAAGTCTCAAGTGTAAATACGGACGAAAATATAATCTCCAAAGATCTGAATGGAATATATCTAAATCAACAGAATTTACAAAACCAATAGAAGAATAAAGAAATAACGAACTGAAGTAACTAACTCAATGAATTGAACTGAACAGAAACAAATAAAACTAATACAATGAAATAATAGGCTGAATCAAATGGTTGGGTGTTATTTCATATCGAGTGAGCTTAGAAATATACGTTGCCACACAGGCAAGTCAAAACAATGCCACACAGGCAAGTTAAAATAATGCCACACATGCAAGTCAAATGATGCCACACAGGCAACCAAAATAATGCCATACAGGCAAATCACACATTGGACCGCGAATCCAAATGTATGCAAATCGGATAGGTGTGTTTGGCACAACATCACCAATCCGCAGAATAGAAAACTAGGGTTAACTCATACGCCTCTCACAACAAAACACCAAATGGCCCACTTCCTCCGGAGCCCAAAACGGAGACGCCGTGGACTAATCACACCGCCATGAAAAGTGTCATGTCTCTCGTGCCAAGACGACATGCTTGTGGTACCCCCACAGGTGGTTATAGCTCAGGTATACCCTACGGTATATTCTAACAAAATATCATATCACAACACATGCGACAGAATACCCACAAAAGGGTTCTATATGTACATGTTGAACAAAATCAAATTATAATCACAATGTCTCAAAAGAAGGTAGCAACATGTACCGCTCTACAATTATCAAAAATAAATATTAATTAAACATGATAACCTAATTCAAAGAGTACAAATTCGAGTCATATGATCAACTCCAAAATGAAACTATTATATGAATTTCACAAGAAACAATTATGTGAAAGAATAACGAAATTTAAAATAAGGGACAAAACGAACAAATCAAATGTATCAAGAATGTCGCTGAAAGAGTACGGAATCTGTACCTGATACTTCCAAACCATTTATAGCACACTCCAAAAAATGTTACCCTCAAATGCCAACGATATCAAATACGAAACGTTATTCATCACCTAAACATAATCACCTCAAATTAAATATAATCCAATTCAATAATTCTAAAATAATTCATAATCTATTTAATATGCATTTAATCATCGCCTTATATCAATTATTAATACTCCAAAATTTATATTCTAAATATAACTCTTTAATTTCCTTCCGTCCGAACTAATTACACAAATTAATAATACTAAATGTAAGTACATTTATAAAAATATGAACACTTCTATTTGATACGACTATAAAATATAATTACTTATAATATTAAGATTTAATTCATTTCATATATTCTTACATATTTATTTGTATAACATCTCTTGCAAATTATGCAAATTTTCGTAAACTTTAATTACTACTACTATATATTTTTTTTATTTAAAGAAATCATCAATTTATTATTTTAGGATCTCCAAAATCAATCACAGACTACTCCCTCCATTCAATCTGATTGGAATAAAGTGATAATAATAATAAGTACATCCGTATAAGTATTACATTAATAAATAAATTCTCCCATCTTTAAAGATCGCTCTTAGTTCTTGAATTACAAAAGTACTTGCTCATGATGAAAAAAAACAACATACTAAATTTAATAATTTAATATGGAACCACGTGATTTATCTCCACTTTATATAATGTATAATATACTTACTTATTACTGATGAAATTTCTCCACTAGTGTTCAAAATCTCTAGTCTTTCTTCACCCGAGCCCCCTTTGTAGTTGTTCCCTTTATCTCCAAAGTAGCCACCTCTTCTTATTCAGTTTGTATAATGAAGTAATATTAGGTTTAGCTATTTATTAATTAAGTTGCCCTAATAAATATCTATTTGGGTTAAATTAATATTAAGGCCCAAATTTTAATCACATAATATTATCTATCACTTAATAATATTTATTAGCCCGCATAATTTAAATGACTACTTTGACCCAATTTAAAAAACAAAAAATTCAAACAATATATTTAAAACACAAACATAAATACTTTTTTTTGGGTATTACATTACCTCCCTTAAAAAGGATTTCAGTCCTAGGAATCAAAAGAATGGAAAGTACCTAATTATCAAAAAGATGCGGATATCTCGCTCGAATAAACTCCTCAATTCTCCCAAGTAGCTCGCGTTCAGGATGATTTTTTTTTTCACAAAATTTTAACAAATGGGATTGTCTTCCTCCTCATAACCCGCTTTTGACAATCTAAAATAATCTCAAGTTACTTACTTCTTCAAAATTGTAGAGGACGAAAAACTGAAGGAACCTGATTTGGATTCACTCAATTCCGACATCAGATGAATTAATTATAATTTTTTCTAATGGACTGCAGCACGTATAAGTATTCTACTCGAAAATTTAACTAATCAAATTAGAATATGATTAAAGTTACAACTTCACTCTTTAAATATAAATATAGCTCAATATAAGAGCTACCAAAACTCTAATGGACTTCCCATTTTTAATTTAATCGATTATTTAATTATCTATTAAAATAATTTAACTTTCCAAACAAAACAAAGAAAAAAAATAGTCACTTACCTTTTTCAATTTGAATACAATTGTATAAAATAAAGTTAATTAATATTTAATTTTAAAAAAATATAGGTTATTACATTTTTCACCCCTTAAAAATAATTCTGTCATCGGAATTTAAATAAGCTACAAAAAAATTTTAGTTACGACGTAGCGCCGCCATTTGTAACGATCAACGCGGATAAGTCTTCGATCCACGTAATTATCAATGTATTTGTAAAAGATTCATCAGCTACCGTGCCAAGCCTTGGTAAAGTTCTTCGCGTTGCATCAAATTAGATCACATGATCCACCGTTGGTGCTGGCCGTCGCTAATATCTTTGAGTTTCATTCTTGCAAACGTACGTACTCTTCGAAACATAATTCGAAATCACAAAAAATTTTCTTCATCTAAATACGATTCGAATACCCAAAATATCTAAAATTATTTTTAAATTCGTAAAACGTTTATGTTCCATACATGACAAGGATTTAACAAATTATTTTTATTTAATTTACATAAAATCATACAAAACTCCAAGGATATCAGATAAACCAAACAACTTTACAAATTATATCAACTTTTCGTTAATCCTCAAGAGCTTCAAAATATTCAAACCTCAATTCGAACTAGCTAGTTCTTAAATATTATTACACCAAAGAATATACTAGTAAGATCTTTTTATCATCATATCAACTATAAGTCAAATATTCTACTATCTGCATAAGCAACTATAAATATTCAAGATCTCTCAAAATTAATTGAATTTCATCACTTATTATTTAATCATATAATAAATCAATCATCCGTTATTGCAAACATTAATCCAATAACTTTCAATGTCTCCCCATACTATCACAAAGAAACTTCATAAAACATAACTTCAATATCCTACTAGAAAATAGCCACAAAATTGATCATTAACTCCAAATGATTAATCTAATTACCTCGAATATCAACTCAAATTACAAGAAATCATCTATACTTAATCATTTTCAATTTATCATAGTATGCCATCAATACACAAACCTCAAATTATCCACAAGCTTAACATAAATCAAAACCTAACTCAAATCAAATCCTCAATTTAACGATCATAATAATTGTCACAAAAAAAGAACAACTCTAACAAAAAAAATTCCAGAATCAAATACTCGTCGATATAAATACTCACATCATAATTGCATCTTATATAAGATCATTTCATATCTATACAAAGTATAACTTTATTCACCTCAATGATTAAATCACAATTCATAACTAATATCATTACTCAATCACCTTAACGAATTATTCCACTTTCCTCAAATCAACTACAAATCGAAAAGAAATCGACAGTTGGTCAAAATAGAGACCAACCATACAAAGAACACAATTGAATCAACTCCTATGTCTACCCAATGGTTTACCCACAACTCACAGGTCAAACCTAAATAGGTTTTCTACAAGAAAGAACCTAAGCTCTGATACCATCTCTGTAACACCCCCTTCCCGAAAAGGAAAGGGAGGTTACGTGCAAAGCACAACAAACCTCAAAATAAGTAAAGAGAGCACTAATAACTTCAAAATATTAATAGTGATGTCCATTAATTAAGTACTAAATACAATTCTCCAACTAGAGTCAAAATAACTAAAACCAAAAATTAAAACAACCTAGATGGTCAAAGACAACTCTCTCATCACACTAGCCCTAAATCAACCCTGCAAACCTGCCGAAAAAAAAATACAGCATGAGCCAATTTCCCAGTACGGATACAGATATATAAAAGATATACAATTGATATACAAAAATAACCGAGACAAAATACTGAACAAAGTCTCAAGTGTAAATACGGACGAAAATATAATCTCCAAAGATCTGAATGGAATCTATCTGAATCAACAGAATTTAGGAAACCAATAGAAGAATAAAGAAATAACGAACTGAAGTAACTAACTCAATGAATTGAACTGAATAGAAATAAATAAAACTAATACAATAAAATAATAGGCTGAATCAAATGGTTGGGTGTTATTTCATACTGAGTGAGCTCAGAAATATACGTTGCCACACAGGAAAGTCAAAACAATGCCACACAGGTAAGTTAAAATAATGCCACACAGGCAAGTCAAATGATGCCACACAGGCAGCCAAAATAATGCCAAACATGCAAATCACACATTGGATCGCGAATCCAAATGTATGCAAATCAGATTGGTGTGTTTGGCACAACATCACCAATCCGCAGAACAGAAAACTAGGGTTAACCCATACGCCTCACACAACAAAACACCAAATGGCCCGCTTCCTCCGGAGCCCAAAACGGAGACGCCGTGGACTAATCACACCGCCACGAAAAGTGTCATGTCTCTCGTGCCAAGACGACATGCCTGTGGTACCCCCACAGGTGGTTATATCTCAGGTATACCCTACGGTATATTCTAACAAAATATCATATCACAACACATGCGACATAATACCCACAAAAGGGTTCTATATGTACATGTTGAACAAAATAAAATTATAATCACAATGTCTCAAAAGAAGGTAGCAACATGTACCGCTCTACAATTATCAAAAATAAATATTAATTAAACATGATAACCTAATTCAAAGAGTACAAATTCGAGTCATATGATCAACTCCAAAATGAAACTATTATATGAATTTCACAAGAAACAATTATGTGAAAGAATAACGAAATTTAAAATAAGGGACAAAACGAACAAATCAAATGTATCAAGAATGTCGCTGAAAGAGTACGGAATCCGTACCTGATACTTCCAAACCATTTATAGCACACTCCAAAAAATGTTACCCTCAAATGCCAACGATATCAAATACGAAACGTTATTCATCACCTAAACATATTCACCTCAAATTAAATATAATCCAATTCAATAATTTCAAAATAATTCATAATCTATTTAATATGCATTTAATCATCACCTTATATCAATTATTAATACTCCAAAATTTATATTCCAAATATAACTCTTTAAGTTCCTTCCGTCCGAACTAATTACACAAATTAATAATACTAAATGTAAGTACATTTATAAAAATATGAACACTTCTATTTGGTACGACTATAAAATATAATTACTTATAATATTAAGATTTACTTTATTCCATATATTCTTACATATTTATTTGTATAACATCTCTTGCAAATTATGCAAATTTTCGTAAACTTTAATTACTACTACTATATTTTTTTTTTATTTAAAGAAATCATCAATTTATTATTTTAGAATCTCCAAAATCAATCACAAACTACTCCCTCCGTTCAATCTGGTTGGAATAAAGTGATAATAATAATAAGTACATCCGTATAAGTATTACATTAATAACTAAACTCTCCCATCTTTAAAGATCGCTCTTAGTTCTTGAATTACAAAAGTACTTGCTCATGATGAAAAAAAACAACATACTAAATTTAATAATTTAATATGGAACCACGTGATTTATCCCCACTTTATATAATGTATAATATACTTACTTATTACTGATGAAATTTCCCCACTAGTGATCAAAATCTTTAGTCTTTCTTCACCCGAGCCCCCTTTGTAGCTGTTCCCTTTATCTCCAAAGTAGCCACCTCTTCTTATTCAGTTTGTATAATGAAGTAATATTAGGTTTAGCTATTTATTAATTAAGTTGCCCTAATAAATTTCTATTTGGGTTAAATTAATATTAAGGCCTAAATTTTAACCACATAATATTATCTATCACTTATTAAAATTTATTAGCCCGCATAATTTAAATGACTACTTTGACCCAATTTAAAGACAAAAAAAATTCAAACAATATATTTAAAACACAAACATAAATACTTCTTTTTTTTTGGTATTACAGACACGGTCATATTATTTTTCTCCAGCTTGATGAACTCTACCGCATTCATATGACGAATACTTTCGGGAAAGTACTTGTCGTTGAAAAGTTCTTGGAACTTCTCCCAAGACATCTTCAATGCGGTAAGCTGAGTCCGTTTTACTGATTCCCACCAATAATTTGTCACTCCTCGCAATATGAAGGTGGCAAAGGGAACCTTTTGTTCCTCGGAGCATCCCAAGATATCAAATATCTTGGTGATCTGCTTTATCCACGTCTCCGACTTAAGTGGTTTTGGCTCTCCTAAAAACTCTGGTGGTCCCAACTCCTTGAACTATTTAGCGGTGACCGTCCGAGAGTTATTAGTGTTTTCACCTACATTTTGAACATGAGTCGTTCTCTCCTGATGTTACATGAATTGCATAAAGCCTCTGAACATCCCATCGTTTATCATTTGATCGGTGTTATTTTTTACCTGAGGATTATTGTCTTCCTATTGCACATTATCCTAGGTATTTATCGTTGGTGACTCAACGGTCTCATGTGTTTCATTGCTGATCTCAACATTTTCATATGTCATTTTCAAACACTGCCACAAAACAAGGGTTAATTTGCATATCACATATTATTCATATACTCTGACCGACCAATTAAATACCAAATAAACTTAGGTAGGACATACTAGCGAAGGAATTCCCTGGCTCTCCCCTTCTAGTTCTTGTCTCACATCTCAGTCAGAGATCATATCCCTAAGCTTTTATACCAACTGTGACGCCCCCAAAATAGGTATACATCAGCCATTCTGAGTCCCCAAATACATGGTACAAAAATCAAATACAAACTTCCTTTATACAATACGACAACAGCGTAACTTAAAGTTTTTAGATGAATATTGTCTCATAGATAGTATTTAAACTCAAATGAAGTCCTCATACATTTATTATCACACTATTTCATAAAATAGTGAGGACTACTATAGCCACCATCTCGGACCATCACTCCGTTCCCCGACTAGTCCCGGCTACGTTCTCATTTCCTGAAGAGAACAATGAAAGAAAAAGGGTGAGCTCAACTAGCCCAGTAAGAAATATTATGACTAAGATAATGCAGAATAAATTATCGTTAGCCTTTAACAGAATTAAAATGATAATATACAATAAACATCAAGTTTAACTGCAGCGGAACAAGTAATCTATTAAAAGAGTTAAGTAGAGCATGATATCTACTATCTTCTATGATTTAAAAAGTTTTTCATCAATTTTAACGCTGAGACTCAGCTTAATAAATAAACCACATCATCGAATCATCCCTACACTATGGGCCAAGGATATTCATGTAATCATCAATGGTCATGATCATACCAACAACTTTCCATCAATGCACTACGGGCCAATGAGGACATTTACCACATCATTTGTAACATTACGGTCATGATTATACCGAATAATCCCTGGTCATAATCATACTAATCAATAGTACATCTATGCACGTAAGCCACAGATGACTTTTATCACAATATAAGCATGAGGATGATGATAATGATATAAGAATTCAATTAAAAAAAAGCAAAGGATAAATTTTTAAAGATTTATAATTTAGTTTATCCAGGATTCAATAATGTCCAAATTGTCAACATGATACTTCTTTGTGGAGTAAAATTCAAGAATAATATTGTATCAAAAATGATTTGGACAAAAAAGAAATCAATTTTTTCATGAATAATTCCCCAGGTGAATAGTACCCGAGTGAATAATACTTCGGGAATAGTACCCCGTGAATAGTACTTTGTGAATAGTATCCTGTGAATAGTACTTTGTGAATAGTACCGTATAAATGAATACTACTCATGGACAGTACTCCGGCATGAAAAGTTTAAAATTTAACAAGAATGTGTAGAAAATATCCTTGTGAAACGATACTAGATGAAGCGCTAATTTCAAGAATATTATTCTACTAATTTCACGGAGTATAGAAGCAATACTATAGCAAAATGAGGGTATAATCAGGAATACGAGACGAAAATAATATTACTCACATACTATAGAGTATGGAAGAAAATATTATTCCTTATGAATACTAAAAAAAATAATATCCCTTACCTCAGAAGAAGACTGGATACTGGAATAGTGAAGTAGTAGACTTCTCTTCTTTTTTCTCTCTATAGCTTCTCTCTCTATAATTGCTCTTATGAGTCTTAGTGAATTGGTGAGAATGAAAGAAGAATGAGCTTCTATTTATAGGAAAATATAGTTTCAATAATTGCACATTTTGGGGCCCGAAATATTACAGTATAATAATACCTTCATATTTTCCTTTATTTTTAATTTAGTCCTGCAAGTATTATCAAACTTTCACCACCTCCCTAATAGTACATCATCTGAATCAATAGTACATTCATGTGAATCAATAATTCTATACATGTGAAAAAAATAGTTACAGTATAGTACATTCATCAATACCTCTATTTTTAATTTAGTCATACAAGTATTATCAATCTTGCACCACCTCCCCTAATAGTACATGCATGTGAATCAATAGTACACACATGTGAACAAATAGTTATAAGCATGCGAATTAATAGAAATTAATTTCTTATTTATCCGATTAATTACCTGATTGGTCAATATAAACTCTAGACATCCATTATTGTCGAAATAGATGTCGATTTCCACTAACACTAATAATCCCAACACAATGGAAATATCAATTTCATCTTTAATCAACACGAACCTATTCATCATTAATATTATAACTCATAATATTTAACAACCAAATCATTCCTTAGAACGAGGGGACTTTTCGATAATGATTTCTCCCTATTGGCGCGCAATTAGGTGACCAAACCTCTCCTTGACAGAACTTTCTAGACATTGTCAATATTGCAAATAATAATATGAATAATTTTGTTGTCTCAATTATTGATTTAATAATATAAAATATTATGCAGATGACACTGTGATAATAATTGAATCAATAATATGAGAGATATTATGCAGCAATTACTGTAGCAATAATTGAGTATAACTGAGTGACTTCTCACGTAAGCATCAATAATCAATACAGTGTGCTCATTCTAACGTAAGCATCAATAATCAATATCCTGTGCTACTATGCAACCACGTGTATTACTGTACTTTTACTACCGGGTAGTTCAATAGTTTAACGGTAAAACTTTCGCCGTTATTTTTAAAAATATTTCAGTCGTTTTCTAACTACGACAGTACCTCTGTTGTGGGGTCCACCAATGATTGTGCCGTCATACGAATATTCCCTGTTAAAACGAATATTTCCCGACCAATCGAATATTTCCCAACACAACGGATATTTTATATCAATTTGCTTACTTTGCAAAATTTTCAAATGTCACCCCCAACTTTAACCTTTATAAATTTAACCATTTACTAAATAAAATAATAATTATAAGAAGTTAATCAATTTTATTCAATCATTGCCACAGAAGTTGTTGTATAGTATCTCATATTATTGATTCAATTATTGTCACAGTATCATCTGCACAATATTTTATATTATTAAATCAATAATTGAGACGACAAAGTTATTCATATTATTATTTGCATTATTGACAATTTCTAGAAAGTTTTGTCGAAGAAAGGGGTTAGGTTATCTAATTGCGCGCTAGTAAACAGAAGTCCTTATTGGAAAGCCCCCTCTTTCCTGGGAATGATCTGGTTGTTAATATTGTGAGTTATAATATTAATGATGAATAATTGTTGAAATATTAAAAATATGTTTATTGAAGATAAGTGATTTGTGATAACTATTTATTCAATTTTTGATATAAATAAAAGTGTTTGTCGTGAAGTAATTGTTATAAATTTGACATATTACATGGACCCCCACTTACTCATTTTTCAAAATCGCCGGTAGAAAGTTATCTCAGTTTTTGTTTTATTATTATTATAATAGTAATAAAATAGAAAACATTTTATATAAAATAGAAAACTTTTTATATAAAATAGAATAATTTTTATATTATATATAAAGTTATTAGTTTCATTAGATTATAAATAGAATATATTATATTTTATATAAAATTTTCATTTTATTAGAATATTTTATTGCATAGTGCTGCATAGTAAAAATTATTTTTTGACGAATTCGCCGAATTCGTCCGCCCATGATTTTCTTTACTGTTCACCCGTGATTTTTCTTAAATAGTTGTTGGTCGATTTCGCAATCAATGAATACGTGCAAGTATACACGGTCAACAAGTAATAAAGTGAAAGTAGAGTATCAGTCCCACGAGGAATTATTTAATAAAAATCACCAAGTACTAATCCTTAACCAAACTAATTTTATTTAAACAATCTCAAATCGTGATTTTTCTAATCAAGAAAACAAAATTAACTAATTAAACTAAATTGTTTTATGACTAAATTCAGATAAATAAAGATTAAGACTTCAATATCCCCAATTATGAACTATAAATCAATTATCCAATTATCCCAATTATTATGCCTACTGAATTGTTAACAGGAATTCTCAAATGCCAAAAGTCCTTTTCCAAGTGATCAATTGACTTCTATTTAATCCAGATTAATCTTGCTATATTCCTATGCAAAACAATTGAATTAAACTCCTTCAATTCCAATTCCTTATGTGTTACATGCGGTGAACAGATATTTCCATTCAATTCACGAACCTAATTATTCACCATGCAAATAACTAAGTCACATGTTATCATGCCCAGTTCTAACCCTAGAATTCCTCTTTCAATTCCTTCTAGAGTAACAAGGTAATTATTGATCAAATAATTAAGCAATAAGCACAAGACAAGATAAATAATTCACTTTGATATAAATAATTGGAAAAAATTGAATAACTAATTTATAGACATAAAAGGTTCAATTGTAGTCTTAATAAAAGAATTAGTTCATAGTCATTGAATTAAAATCAAGAATCCACAACTGAATAGATATTAAAAGATAAAAATATGATAAGAGAAGAGAATAGAATCTGTTGTCAGCAAATCTGATGCTCCCCTCTTGCTCCTGCTCTTGATCTTCAATGATCTCCAAGTTGATTCAATCTCTAAAACTCATAAGAACTAGGGTTATGTTCTAATCTAATGGAGTGTATCTCTAATCTAATCTATGTAATCTCCCTTTATTATATGCCTTACATCATGTATTTATAGGTTACAAGTCCAATTTTTAGCTTAAGAACAAACCCAATCCAATTTGGAGTCAAAAGGTGTCAAAATTCGCCCAAAAATGCGCCCAGGCCATCACCAAGCCCTTCCCCAGTGCCCCAGCGCTGGGCACGACGCTCAAACACTACTCCCCAGCGCCCCGACGCTGGGTATACGCCAAAAATGGGCTCCCCGGCGCTGCCACATGTTCTGACATTTTTTGTTCCGACGTTCTTTGGGAAAATAGCCATAACATCTTCGTCCGAACTCCGATTTTGATGATTCAAGATGATCCAGAAAGAGGAGAAGTAGATCTACAACTTTCATTCTTTAAGTTTTTCGAAATAAGGTCCGTAGCAATACTCAAATTGGCTCTGAAGTGACTGCTGTGTAAATGGCAAGCCGAAAATGCGAATCTAGCCACCCCGAACGTCGATCCAAGTAACTTTTGTCCCAAATCCTACAAAACAATGTAAAACATGCAAGAATTGACACAAACACTTAAAAACTATTCTAAAATACTTGAGAACAATAATAAATTAAGCCCGAATGTATCCAATTCATGTGTATAAAACTCACTCATCAATAGTGCCCTGTCATTCTCCTATAAATAGGATGCTTAGTTTAGAAATGAAAATCACACCAGAATCAGAGAATTCTTCTTCTATAATATTGAGCGTATTTCTTTTGTGTTTAAGGAAACTTTGAGTGTAGCAAATAGTGCAAGTTTTTTTCAAGAATATCCCTGCTATACCAATCAGATTACTCTCCTACTAAGGTAAGGGATATTATTTTCTTTCAATATTCGTAAGAAATATTATTTTCTTCCATACTCTATAGTATGTAATTAATATTATTTCATTTCATATTCCTAAATCTACACTTATTTTGATAAGTATTGCTTCTATACCCCCTGAAATTAGTAGAATATCCTTGAATTTTGCGCTTCATCTAGTATTATTTCACGAAAATATTTTTCTGAACTTTCTTATTAAATTTCAATATTTTCATTCGGGATACTATTTACGGGGCACTATCCTTGCATATGCATGATCTACTTCCTAATATACCTACGAACCCAGTAATAAATCAATATAATATATAACAACAGGCCTCAAAGATACCATTGATACTCAAACAATTTATCTGATCAAATCAAAGTCCATAACTCTAACCAGTTACTCAATCCAAACCTGTCATCACCCATGTTGTGCGTGTGTTCTTGTTAACCATTCTAACCAACCACAATTCAAGATAATCACATAAAAAACTTCTTAGAAGGAAAATTTTGGTTCCAATTCAATTACTTTTGTGAACATGACAACTCCAGTTAAAACTAAGCAATTACCAAGTCTAAGGGTAAATATAAGATTTATTTATACTTTTATTCAACCACGAGGGCATTTTTTCTCTTTCTCGTGTTTTATTCATTTTTTTTCATGGTTGTGCAATGTCTTATTCCCTCAGCTTTTCAAGTCTGCTACCTTAACGAGCTTTTCGACCAACGACTCCTAAGCCATTAAGACCTTAGGCGCTAGGTATAAAGACAATCCCCAAGCTTACTTTTACTCAAGTAGCAAAGGCCACAAACTAGACAAGCATGCCACGGTGTTTATTCACTTTTTTTTCTTTTTCTGGATTTTCTATTTTTTTCTTTTCATCATTTCTTTTTTTTTCATTTTTCATTTTTTTTTCATTTTTTTTTTCATTTTCATTTTGTATATATATACCCCATAAATTCCCCCAAACTCAAGTTTTTACGTCATTCTAACCTTTACCGTCAGTTCACTAATTTCCTTAAATTTTAACCAAGATTTTCCCTCATAAACAAATTATGAAACCCTTGAACCAAGTGGATTAAAACAGTTAAACTTTAAGTGCTAACCGGTTACATAAGTTTCAGACAGGCTCAGATTTTTTTCATGTTTAAAATTAGAACTCACATCAATTATCAACACTGTTCAAGTTAACAATTAAAACCAATCTTATCATAGGCCGAGCTAAGACCACACCAACCGATCACACAGATTCATGCAAAAAAAATGCAATTATACTACATGAACACATACTAATGCAACACACATATGAATATGCAAATAACCACCATGTATTGTATGCAACCTAAAAAAAAATACAACGCTAACACATAAAAAAAATGAACTACCATGAAGATAACGAACTATATGCAACACGACACTAAAATGCCCCAAAACTTAAACTAGACATTGTCCTCAATGACTAAAATAGAAAAAATTAAAGTAGAGGACTTCCCTGAAAATATAGCAATCTTACTCCTTGTCCGCTAAGTTTGGAGAATAAGCTATACACATGGAACAAATTGGGCACCACACTTGAATTTGACTTGAATAACCTGTAAACCATGATAGAAACAATTTTATTAAATTCTAAATAAATGCAAATTCAAAACTACTAATATAAAATCTAATAAAAACTAAAAATAAAAATTAAACTTGGGTTGCCTCCCAATAAGCGCTTGTTTTATAGTCTCAACCTGACTTCTTCAATTCTCTATCCAATTCCCCTACGAAAATTGAGGAACCCTCCATCCATCAGTAACAATGTCTTGTTTGGGAGGTTCCCAATTGTAATGGCCATTGAGTTTAACTCACCTAGCATGATCTTTTTAGATATGATCCCCATTAAGTACGGCAAACCACTAGGTGCTTTCCCCATTGTGTTTGTGATCAAATTATGGCATGGAAGCTTGTCAAACACAATGGGCTCTTTCTCTATCTTCTCCTTTTCAACCCACCACGACTCCACAGTTGTAATAGCTCTTATGTCACAAAGAGCTTTGTCTACGACATGACTGCCAATTGGGCATGGTTTTGCAAAACTTCTTGGATTCTTGAACTTTGGTGGAGGAGGCACATGGGATACTAATGAAATCAGCTCATCTTCGTTGAATCTTACAGTTAAATCTTTATCAATCTCCTTTTCCTTGACTGTCTCTTGCAAATCCTTTCCACTACGTAGAGTCACAGCCTTGCAATGCTCATATCTGCCCGGATTTATCTCTGTATCACTAGGGAGTGTTCCAAGTAGGCGGTTATTCAATGCAAGTGCTATCTGCCCCAATTGATTTTCCAGATTCTTTATCGACGCACCTTGGCTTTTCATATTCAGCTCTACTTGATTCAATATTTTGTCTTGTTCATCGTTCCTTTTTTCAGTAGCTCTAATGAATTTTTCCAAGGATTCTTCCAAACTTGATTTCCTTTCTGGTTGTTGTGGAGTCTAATTTTGAAATTCGAATGTGTTTTGATGTCTAGGCGCTTGAGCTTGATTGTTACTCCAAGAAAATCCCGGATGATTTCTCCAACCCGGATTATACGCGTTTTGGTTCGGATACGGTTGGGTAGACCGACTATAGCTCCCTCATTTAATCGAAATGATTCGGCGTTTATGGCACATTGATCAGTAGTATGACTCCCAAAGCACATAACTCACAAACCATAACTACTTGCTGCGTGGATGGTGAACTCCATGTTTCCATTTTCTTAGTTATTGCGGACACCTATGCTGCCAATTCTGAAAGTGTTGCGAGTCCATCAATCCCTGTTTCCATTGGTTGAGTCATGTTTGCCATCCTTAGCGCCTCAGTTCATCGCGATAACCTCCAACGTCTTGAATTTGCCTCAATTTGTATTGGCTCTCTGTAAAATGTATTAAGTCCATCAATCCCTGTTTTCCTTGGTTGAGTCATGTTCGTGTATGGCCATTGATACGCAAAGTCATCCATGGTACCTGAAAAGAGAGAAATACAAGAAGAGAATTAAAAATAAAAATAAAAATGTTTAAACTAAGACTAATTTGATTGAAATTAATATTAGTAAAAAAATTATTAAATTAATTCCCCGGCAGCGGCGCCAAAAACTTGTTGGTCGATTTCGCAATCAATGAATATGTGCAAGTATACACGGTCAACAAGTAATAAAGTGAAAGTAGAGTATCGGTCCCATGAGGAATTATTTAATAAAAATCACCAAGTACTAATTCTTAACCAAACTAATTTTATTTAAATAATCTCAAATCGTGATTTTTCTAATCAAGAAAACTAAATTAACTAATTAAACTAAATTGTTTTATGACTAAATTCAGATAAATAAAGATTAAGACTTCAATATCCCCAATTATGAACTATAAATCAATTATCCAATTATCCCAATTATTATGCCTATTGAATTGTTAACAGGAATTCTCAAATGCCAAAAGTCTTTTTCCAAGTGATCAATTGAATTCTATTTAATCCAGATTAATCTTGCTATATTCCTATGCAAAACAATTGAATTAAACTCCTTCAATTCCAATTCCTTATGTGTTACATGCGGTGAACAGATATTTCCATTCAATTCATTTAACCTAATTATTCACCATGCAAATAACTAAGTCACATGTTATCATGCCCAGTTCTAACCCTAGAATTCCTCTTTCAATTCCTTCTAGAGTAACAAGGTAATTATTGATCAAATAATTAAGCAATAAGCACAAGAATAGATAAACAATTCACTTTGATATAAATAATTGGAAAAAATTGAATAACTAATTTATAGACATAAAAGGTTAAATTGTAGTCTTAATAAAAGAATCAGTTCATAGTCATTGAATTAAAATCAAGAATCCACAACTGAATAGACATTAAAAGATAAAAGTATGATAAGAGAAGAGAATAGAATCTGTTGTCAGCAAATCTGATGATCCCCTCTTGCTCTTGCTCTTGATCTTCAATGATCTCCAAGTTGCTTCAATCTCTAAAACTAATAAGAACTAGGGTTATGTTCTAATATAATGGAGTGTATCTCTAATCTAATCTATGTAATCTCCCTTTATTATATGTCTTACATCATGTATTTATAAGTTATAAGTCTAATTTTTAGCTTAGGAACAAACCCAATCCAATTTGGAGTTAAAAGGTGTCAAAATTCACCCAAAACGCGCGTCCTGTGCCATCACTAAGTTCTTTTCTCAATACTTCAAATAATTGGGCACGATGCTCAATGATCGCTCCCAAAGGTTCCCTAAGACTGGGCATAGGCCAAAAATGGGCGCCCTGGCGCTGCCACATGTTCTGACATTTTCTGCTCCAACGTTCTTTGGAAAAATGGCTATAACTTCTTCGTCCGAACTCTGATTTTGATGATTCAAGATGATCCGAAAAGCGGAGAAATAGATCTACAACTTTTATTCTTTTAGTGTTTCGAAATAAGGTCCGTAGCAATACTCAAATTATCTCTGAAGTTACTGCTGTGTAAATGACAAGCCAAAAACGCGAATCTAGCCACCCCGAACGTCGATCCAAGTAACTTTTGTCCCAAATCCTACAAAATAATGTAAAACATGCAAGAATTGACACAAAAACTTAAAAAATATTCCAAAAGACTTGAGAACAACAATAAATTAAGCCCGAATGTATCCAATTCATGTGTATAAAACCCACTCATCAATAGTGCACTGTCATTCTCCTATAAATAGGATGCTTAGTTTAGAAATGAAAATCACACCAGAATCAGAGAATTCTTCTTCTATAATATTGAGCGTATTTCTTTTGTGTTTAAGGAAACTTTGAGTGTAGCAAATAGTGCAAGTTTTTTTCAAGAATATCCCTATTTATACCAATCGATTACTCTCCTACTAAGGTAAGGAATATTATTTTCTTTCAATATTCAGAAGAAATATTATTTTCTTCCATACTCTATAGTATGTAAGTAATATTATTTCATTTCATATTCCTAAATCTACACTTATTTTGATAAGTATTGCTTCTATACCCCCTGAAATTAGTAGAATATCCTTGAATTTTGCGCTTCATCTAGTATTATTTCACGAAAATATTTTTTTGAACTTTCTTATTAAATTTCAATATTTTCATTCGGGGTACTATTTACGGGGCACTATCCATTCATACGGTACTATTCATACGACTCTATTTATACATACGATACTATTCACGGGGTACTATTCATGAAGTACTAATCACGGTGTACTATTCACTCGGGTACTATTCACCCGGGGTACTATTCACGACAAAATTGATTTCTTTTATGTCCAAATTATTTTTAATACATGAATATCATTCTTAAATTTTTCTCCACAATTAGTTATCATGTTGACAATTTGGACATTCTTAAACTCTGGATAAATTGAATTATAAATCTTTAATATTTATCATTGATCTCACTTGATTGAGTTCTTATATCATTGTCATCATCCTCATGCTTATATTGTGATGAAAGTCATCTTTGGCTCGTAGTGCATAGATGGACTGTTGATTGGTATGGTTATGACCAGAAATTATGTATTCATATAATCATTGTAAGACCCCAACTTTTTGAATAAAGATGAATTTTCTATAAATATTATTTTTGAATATTTGGAATGAATTTGATATAATGTTATAGTTGTGGGTAATATTTATAATTTTTGCAAAGTATGCAAGTTGTTATATAATATTCGATTGGTCGGGGAATATTCGTTTTAGCAGGGAATATTCGACGACCAAGACAATCAATTGTGCACCCCACAATGTAATTATTATTTGATCGAGAAAATGATAAAAAATACTTTATGAAAATAATAAATGGAAGTTTTACCGTTAACTCGTTGAAACACCCTTGTTAAAAGTACAAGATATCTGGCGTAGTTACACAAGAGTAGCACTACAGATTGAATATTGATGCTTACATGAGAAGTCACTCAGTTTTGTTCAATTATTGCTACAGTAGTTGCTGCATAATATCTCACGTTATTTGATTCAATTATTGTCAATATTTTATATTTTATTAAATCAATAATTGAGACGACAAAGTTATTAATATTATTATTTGCAATATTAACGATGTCTAGAAGTTCTGTCAAGGAGAGGTTTGGTCACCTAATTGCGCGCCAATGAGGAGAAATTCTTATTGGAAAGCCCCTTCTTTCTTGGGAACGACCTGGTCGATTAATATTGTGAATTATAATAATGATGATATATGTTGTTAAAATTATTAAGGTGATTTTTATGAAGTTTTGTTTATTTTATGGATCCCATTTACCCATTTTTTAAAAATAATCGGTAGAAAATTATTTAATATATCAAAGGTGGAGCCCACATGTGGGGGCCACATGTGGGGGCCACGTGTGGAAGAAATGGTTGAAATGAAAATAGGTGGGGGGAGGAAACGTATTAGGGAGGAAATTGTTATATATATATATATATATATATATATTATATTTTAGTCTTTTTTTTTTACTTAATTTGATTGAAATTTTAGTTGCCTGCATCATGGGTAAGCATCAGTGTATGAATTAATGCATCAGTCAAGCATCCGTGAATGAAAGAATTATTACTTCCGTGATTTTTCTTACACAGTGCCCCTTCAATTCTCCTATAAATAGAAGCTCATTCCTTCATTATTTCTTACGAATTCACTGAAACTCTAGAGAGAGAAATTTATAGAGAGAAAGAAGAAAAATATTTTGCTACTTCACTACTCTTATATCCAGTTTCTTTTACGGTAAGGGGTATTATTTCTTTTGTATTCATGAAGAGAACTTCTGTTATTCCATTATTTATTATTCATTTGAATAACTCAGATACGCTGAGCTACCCTTTACTTGGTGAAATTCTTGGTTATTCCATTCTTTATTATTCATTGGAATATCCTCGTGCGCATGCTTTTATGCCTAACCCGGTTCCATTCTTTATTATTCTCGTTGGAATATCCCATCTCATGCATTTTACGGACCGGGTTTCGTTATTTATTATTCTATTGGAATATCACATGCATGCGCGCTTTTACGCTGGATTCTGGTTCCATTATTTATTATTCTATTAGAATAACCTGTCTATGCAAAGTACCGCATGCATGGTGATTTCTTTTGTTATTCCATTCTTTATTATACTCGGGTTGGTTAAAGTTTTGACTTCTATACTCCATAAAATTAGTGGAATATCCTCGATATTGCGCTTCATCCAAAGATCTTTTCATGGAAATATTCTTCCGAGCATTCTTGAATTTTACTCTACAAAGAAGTATCATGTTGACAATTTGGACGTTATTAGTTCTTGGATAAATTAATTCTTGAACTTGTTTTATTGAATTCTTATATCATTGTCATCATCCTCATGTTTATATTTTGTTGAAAGTCATCGTGTATTTGTAGTGCATAGATGGACTTGGTATGATTATGATTGTGGATTATTCGGTGTAATCATGACCGTAATGTTACAAATGATGTGAAAAAAGTCCTCATTGGCCCGTAGTACAATGATGGACAGTTGTTGGCATGATCATGACCATTAATGAATACACGAATGTCCTTGGCCCGTAGTGCATGGATAATTTATGGTCGTGATACTAAAGAATATCCTTGGCCGTAGTGCGGGGTGATTCGATGATGTGGATTATTTATTGTCGAGTCTCAAATATAATAATGTTGATGAAAACCTTTTAAATCGTAAAAGATAGTAGATTTTATTTTCTACTTGACTCTTTTAATAGATTGCTTGTTCCGCTGCAGTTAAACTCAATGTTTGTTATATTTTGTCAGTTTAACACTGTTGAAGGCTAATGATAATTTATTCTGCATTATCTTAGTCATAATATTTCTTACTGTGCTAATTGAGCTCACCCTTTTTGCTTTCATTGTTCTCTTCAGGAAATGAGAACGTAGCAGGGACTAGTCGGGGAACGGAGTGACGATCCAGATGATAGCATTAGTAGTCCTCACTATTCTATGAAATAGTGTGATAATAAATGTATTGAGGACTTATTTTGAGTTTGAATATTGTCTAGAAGACAATATTTGTATTAAAACTCACAGTTCATGTTGTATATTTAAAGTTGTATTTGTATTCTGTACCATGTATTTGGTGACTCAGAATAGATGATGTATACCTATTTTGGGGGCGTCACAGTTGGTATCAAAGCTTAGGGATATGATCCCTGGCTGAGATGTGAGACAAGAACTAGGAGGGGAGAGACGGGGAATTCCTTCGCTAGTATGATCTACCTAAGTTTATTTGGTATTTAATTGGTCGGTTAGAGTATAGGGATAATATGTGATATGTTAATTAACCCTTGTTTTGTGGCAGTATTGGAAAATGGCATCCGAAAATGTTGAGATAAGCAATGATGCACATGAGATCGTGGAGTCACCACAGATTAATACGCAGGTTAAAGTGATGTCAAACGAAGAAGAAATTAGAGATATCTACGTGGTGAGTGAAGAACTAATAGCTGCACCCGAGCTAGTCGCAGAGGTAGCAGCTGAGAGTGAGGAAGAAGAGGAACCTGAGGAGAATTTATTAGAAGAATTTTATGATCGAAATTTAGAATTACAAAATTGTATTCATGAGTTAAAAGAGCAGGCTGAAGAACGACAGGCGGTCGTGGAGCAAAAGGATGCGACGATTCAAGCTTTTGTTACCCGATATGTGATGCTTGAACAGAAGCACTCTTCGACAGAGTATAAGATGATAAAGCTGGAATCTGAGCTGAAAGAAGAAACAACTGAACGAGTAAGAATGAAAGATGCATGGGTAAAAGCCGCACGACGCGTTGATAATGTGGAAGGAGAATTCCGATCCAAGAAGGCTAAAATAGATGATATGTATTTCTCATTTTGGACAGCAATTGGGAGAACCGAACATAGAGTTTTGAATTACCCTGTACATTGCGATCAACCCCATTTCGATATGGATCGAAGATTAATGATTCAGATCATGAAACAGGAGTACAACGAAGCAGTTAAGGGTGGAATATGCCCTATAGCGAAAGTCAATTCTAGCGGTAATGATGACACCAAAGGCTGTCCCAGACAAGTCAAAATTGGTGGTTCAAGTGAGAGCGCCTTTCATAACTTTCCAAAAAGCGAGGAACCGAACAAAGTTAGCACGGGTTAGTTAATTATAAATTCTTGCGAAGTCTATACCTTATTAGATACCGGTTCTACCCATTCTTTTATCTCTCTTGCTTGCGCTAAACGTTTAAATTTGACTTTGGAGAAATTAGACTTTGACTTATTGGTTGAAACTTCGATAGTAGAAACATTCGTTACCTCCACTGTTTATAAGTCTTGTTTAGTTAAAATCGGCACCCGCACGTTACCTGTCGATCTTATTTCATTGAAAATACTTGCATTTGATGTGATGCCCCCAAAATAGGTATACAACACCCATTCTGAGTCGTCAAAATACATGGTACAGAAACAACTACAACTTTATTAATACAACATAAAAACTGTGAGTTTAAATACAAATATTGTCATCTAGACAATATCCACACTCAAATAAGTCCTCATTACAATTATTGATACATTATTTTACAAAAATAGTGAAGACTACTAAAACGACTTTCTAGAACTATCATTCCACACCCCGACTAGTACTCGCTACATTCTCGCCTCCTGAAAAGAAAAATGGAACAAAAAGGAAAAGGGTGAGCTCAACTAGCCCAGTAAAGAACATTATGACTAAGATAACATAGAACAAATTATCGTTAGTCTTCAACAGGGAAAAATCTAATAGAATACAATAGACAACCAATTTTAAATCAATCTTTGCAGCGCAAATAATAATTCATTAGAAGAGTTAAGTAGAGAATGCAATCTACTATCTTCTATATATGAATTTAAAAGTTCATCGTCGATATTTTATCCCTGTAACATCAATCAATATATATCTGGAATTAAATATTCATCTTTGCACCAAAAGCCAAAGATATTCATCACTGGTCATGTTCATCTAAACACCTGTTCATCTTTGCACTACGGGCCAAAGATATTCATCAGAAAATCATTCATCTTTGCGCTACATGCCAAAGATATTCAGTAATATCATCATTTAGGACCGAGGATGATGAAAAATATTTTAAAGAAAACGAATCCAAAGGAAACAAAAGAATAAATATTAAGGATTCAGATTTCACCTATTCCATGTCCAAAAATACCTCATAAATAATCATAGTGGAGTAAAATTCAAGAATGATCAAAACATGGATACAATCAAAGCTAGTATCCATAATAGATATTTTGGACAAAAAAACGAAAATTTAATTTTTTCGTGAATAAGGCCAGATTCGTGAATAGTGTCAGATACGTGAATAAGCCAGATACGTGAATATTAACCTCTACACACAAAAGTTCCAAATTTGATAAAAAGTTCGGACCAATATTTTAAGATAATGATATTCAAGAAAATAATATCATTTAAGAAGAAAACAACATCCCTTACCTCGAAAAGACAAAGATTTCCGACCGTAAAATATCGAATATAGTGTCAAGGAACTCAGACCAGATATAGCAACACTCAAGGTATCAAAATACTCACAAGAATACGCCGATAATATAGAGAGAGAAATCTTTAGTTTTTGGTGTGATTTTCAATTCTAACCTAAGCACCCTATTTATAGAAAAATACTTAGTAACACCAAAGCGTAAAATTTAATAATATATATATATATATATATATATATATTAAATTCCTACCCACCCCAATTTAGTCCAAACTTCAGCCACACATGTGCCAAAAACAACAACAAAAACATTTTTCTTAATAAAATAAATAAAACTTCAAAAAATCAATTATTTCCTAATTTAGAACTTCAATAATTCATAATAAATAGCCCTTTTATCGTAAAAAAATTCAAAACTCATGTTGTTTCCATAGGAAATTCCATTCTCTACAACTTCATAGTAAGAAAGTTTTTCCAAATTCCAAATGTAAATTGAATCAAATCCACAAACCAAGCGATTTTTTAAAAGCTATAATCAAATTTCAAATAAGAAATGGGGTCCACAAACATGAAAAACATGTTTTAAATATTTTTAGTAACAAAAATACTCTCCTCCGTATATACTCATATATCCCACATTCATTGTAAAAATATCACCATTATTCTATTATAATAATATAATAAAATATTATTTTATCGTAAAAGATAAAATATCAATTTTTAACAATTGTCACTTTAAAAATTTTCTCCATCTATATTCACATAAAATCAATATTTTCATCATCATATAAATCAATAATTAATTATTCTCAAATAATATTATAGAATCACAATATCGACAACCGTGCCGCTCCTCAGAAAGAGGGGCTTCCAATAAGAATTTCTCCTCTTCTTGCGCCAAGCAATTAAGGTGACCAAACCTCTCCTTAGATGTAACTTTCTAGACATTACCAATAATGTTATCTAATAATATTATTCAGATAATATGAATTATTGCTTCGATAATGGAAAATATTGTGTAGTGACAATTATGAAAACAACAATAATATAAAATATTAATGCAACAATTATTGAATTAATAAAATAAAATATCGAAACAAGAATTATTGTAACAATTATCGAGTAGTGCCTTCACGTAAGAATCAATAATTGGTGCAATACCGCAAAGTAATCATCTTGGCAACAACGCCAGACATCGTGTTTTAACCACCGGGTATTCCAACAAGATTAATCTGTAATAACAACGCCAAGTTATTTATAAATAACTTATTTTGTCGTTTTTCTTCATCCAATCGCTTTCGTTATGGGCCCACACAAGGTCGCGCTTATCGCATTTAATATTCCCGGCAAAGAAGAATATTCCACCACCAAACGAATATTCTCTGATAAAAATGAATATTTTATAACCACTTGCTTATTTAAAATATTTGCGCATTTTACCCATAACTAACTACATTAATCAAATCAACCCTTACTATTTCAGAATAATAAATAGAGAAAATTTAATTTTATTTATAATAAGTTGGGGTCTTACAACCTCCCCTCCTTATGAAATTTCGTCCTCGAAATTGACATACGTACCTGGTGTTTCGAAAAGGTGAGGGTACCTCGCTTTCATTTCCATTTCCAACTCCCAGGTCATTTCCTCTATAGCATGGTTTCTCCATAAAACTTTAACTTGTGGTATGACCTTCGTGCGTAGGACATGCTCCTTCCTATCCAAGATCTTGACAGGTACCTCTTCGTACGTTAAGTCTTTGGCTATCTCGTCTGGTTCTAACTCAAGAACGTGGTTTGGGTCTTTCACATATTTACGAAGCACGGATACGTGAAAAACATTATGAACACGAGACATACTTGGAGGTAACGTAAGTCTATAGGCCACATTTCCTACTCGATCAAGAATCTGAAATGGGCCAATAAATCATGGATTGAGCTTTCCTCTCTTCCCGAATCTTGTAACTCCCTTCCATGGAGCCACATGCAACAATACATGATCCCCAATACTAAATTCCACGTCCTTTCGATGAAGATCCGCATAACTCTTTTGTCGATCCTGTGCCGTTTGTATACGTTATCGAATTATTTGGATCTTTTCTGTAGTAATATGTACCAACTCTGGTCCCAACAATGTTACTTCACCTACCTCATCCCAACACATTTGAGAGTGACACGTTCGTCCGTATAATGCTTCAAATGGAGCCACACCTATACTTGCTTGATAACTGTTGTTGTAGGAAAATTCCCCCAATGGTAAATACTTATCCCAACTCCCTTTGAAGTCTAGGACACAGAGTCTTAATAGATCTTCAAGAATTTGAATAGTCCTCTCCAATTGTCCATCCGTTTGAGGATGGTATGCCGAATCGAATCAGAATCCTGCGTCTATAGCTTTTTGCAAGCTAACCCAAAATCTTGAAGTGAATCTTGGGTCACGATCCAAAACTATGGATACCTTGGCATGCCATGCAACCTCACAATCTTATTCACGCACATACTAGCAAGACGCTCAAGGAATAAGTCTCCGTGACGGCAAGAAATGAGCAGACTTAGTTAATCTACCAACAATAACCCAAATAGCATTTATGCCTTTGAGAAACCGTGGAAGCCCAAGAATCTAAATCCATGGTAATGTGTTCCCACTTCCATTTCGTAATCTCAAGTGGTTGCAACGGACCCTTAGGTACTTGATGCTCCGCCTTTACACGTTGACAAGTTAAACACCTCGAGATAAACTTTGCAATCTCTCTCTTCATATTATTCCACCAAAATATATGTCGAAGATCACGATACATTTTGGTACTTCCAGGATGGATTGAAAATGGTGTATTGTGTGCCTCCATCATGATCTTGTACTTCAAATCAGAATAATTAGGAACACAAAGTTTGGAGTGGACTCGAAGTATTCCTTCTTCATCGATTCTTGCTTCTGGAATAGCACCTTCTTGCATTTTCTTCTTTATACGCATCAACTCCGGGTCCGTGGCTTGAGCAAATTTAACTTTATCGATTAAATTTGGTTCTATACGTATACTTGACATCATTGCATGGGTCCCCGGAGTCTTGAATTCTATCTTCATCTTTTGTAAATCACACAAAATAGGCCTTTGTGTTAACAACATCGCACTCGCTCCTCAAGATATGATCTTCTACTCAACGTCACGCTACCACGCTCGCTTTTCCAGATGGTATCAATAGTGTGGTCGTAATCCTTCATCAATTTCGAGCCAACGTTGTTGCCGCATGTTGAGTTCTTTTTGAGTGAAGAAATATTTGAGGCTTTTATGGTCTGAATATATCTCCACTTTCTCCCCATATAGATAGTGCATCCAGATCTTTAGCGCGAAAACGACTGCTGCCAACTCTAGATCATGAGTAGAATAATTCCTCTCATATTCTTTAAGTTGTCGCGAGGCATAGGCTATGACTTTTCCATGTTGCATGAGAACACATCCTAACCCTTTACCTGAAGCATCACTGTAGATAATAAATCCATCCGAACCAGATGGTATTGTCAGAACAGGTGCCGAAATGAGTCTCCTCTTAAGCTCTTGGAAACTCTCCTCGCATTCCTCGCTCCATACTAATTTTATATCTTTCTGAGTCAGCTGAGTTAATGGAGTAGCGATTCGAGAAAATCCTTCCACAAATCTCCGATAATAACCAATTAAGCCCAAAAGCTACGTGATTTGGCCACCGATTTCGGTTGTTCCCAACTTTGTATTGCTTCAATCTTCGCCGGGTCAACAGATACTCCATGTTTTGACACCACATGTCCAAGGAATGCTCATTCCTCAAGCCAGAACTCGCATTTCTTCAACTTGGCATATAACTTGTTTTCACGAAGCCTTTGGAGTACCAGCTTCAAATGGTGCTCATGATCTTCACGACTTTTGGAATATATGAGGATGTCATCAATAAAGACAACAGCGAACTGATCCAAATAATCCTTGAATAATCGGTTCATCATATCCATAAAAGCCGTAGGAGCATTAGTCAATCCAAAAGACATGACTAGGAATTCATAATGCCCGCATCGAAGTTTCAAGGCGTCTTTGAATATCCTCGCTTTTAACCTTCAAATTGATGATATCCGTAATCTAAGATCAATTTTTAAAAGAATTATGCTCCTTACAATCGGGTCAAATAGGTCATCAATACGAGGTAGCGGATACCTATTCTTGATAGTGACATGGTTTAATTCCCTTAATCGATATAAAGTCGCATACTCCCGCTCTTTTCTTCTTTACTTAATAAAAAACAGAGCACCCCAAGGAGATGTACTAGATTTACGAAACCGATGTCCAACAACTCCCGTAGTTGGACCTTTAACTCTTGAAGTTCAATAGATCCATTCGATATGGGGTTTTAGAAATGGGCTTTGTATCAGTTCAAGATCAATAAAGAATTCAACTTCACGCTCGGGGTAGACCGGAAGTTCTTCAGGAAATACGTCAAGAAAGTCAATAACAACAGGAATATTATTCAAATCTGACGTGTCTTTATTCAAATCCATAACATGGGCTAAGAAAGCTTGACATCCGTTTTTTAATAAACGAATAGCTTTATGACTTGATATGACAGTGATTGATTTTAATGGTTTAGTTGCTTGAATTCGAACAACAGGTTGATTAGGAATATGAAAACTAATAACCTTACGAAAATAATCAATTTTGGCATGATGAGTAGTTAACCAATCAATCCCTAAAATCACGTCAAATGCAAGTATCTTTAAAGAGATAAGGTCAACAGGTAAGGTGATGGTGCCAACTTGGATCAAAAAAGATTTATAAACAGTGGATGTGATGAAAGTTTCTCCTAACGGAATCTCCACAGATAAATCAAAGTCTAATTTCTCCGGAGTCAAGTTTGAACGTTGAGCACACGCAGGAGAAATAAATGAATGGGTAGCACTGGTATCTAGTAAGGTATAAACTTTGCATGAATTTATGATTAGCTTACCCGTGATCACCTCGTTTGGGTTCCTCGCATGTTGACCAGTCACGACAAACGCTCTTCCAGGAACCGTTGACTTTGACTTTTCGGGATGACCTTTTGAGTCACCATCCTCACTGGACTTGGTTTTGCTACAAAGGCAATCTCGAGCGATATGTCCTTCCTTTCCACAATTATAACATACCTTAAACTGCTAGGCGCTTCAATGATATGTCCTTCTTTTTTCCGTGACTTATAAGATATAACCGGTGGTCGTTCTCCTCCTCGAACCATTCTTGTCATGGTGCCGACGCCTTCAGATTGTCATTGTTGAATCTCCTCTTTTTAAAATCTCCTCTCGACTCGCTTCTTCCATTCTCATGGCCATGATTACCACCAGAGTGGTTGCCGCTCTTGTCCGTATTTTTCTTTCTCCGCCGGTTATCGTTGTTTCGATGACTCGGCCATCCACCCAGATGATCCTGGTTGTGGTCCCTCGGTTGACCGTACTCGTTATCTCGCTCTAATAATTGAGCCATGTTGACAACATCTGAATAAAGAGAAAATTTATGAGAAATGAGATATTATAGTATGCCGGGTTTCAAACCTCTCAGAAACATCCGCGTCATATGTTCCTCATTCTCCACCAAATGAGGTGCAAACTCGATAACTCCGTGAACTTCGCTTCATCGGGACACCGCCATGTTGTTTTGTTCCAATCTAATAAACTCTACCTCCTTCATACGATTTAACACTTTCGTGAAAGTATTTGTCATTGAACAGCTTCAAATGTCTCCCAAGACATGCCGAAGCGCTACCGGATGAGTACGCTTCACGCATTCTCCCACCAAGAGTTCACTTTTCGCCACGGAACATAAAGGTGGTGAATGGAACCTTCGTTCCTCCCGCATCCCAAGACATCGAATATCTTGGTAATTTATTTAACCCACGCCTCGCTTTGATCGGATCCGCTTTTTCCAATAAATTCGTGGTCCTAACTCTTTGAATCGCTTCATGTGACAAACCGTGAATTGCTATCATTTTCCTCATGTATTTTAAACACGAGTCTCCCTCATCTCGATTTTTCATGAATCGCAAAAAAGCTTCTAAACATCCCATGGTTCATCATCGCTTCGGTGGTGTTGTTCATGGGAGGAACATTGCAAACTGTTGCACGCTTCTCCTCGTTGGTGAGTACAGCATCTCCACGGCCTCATTTACTCCACTGTTAACATTCTCAGTTGCCATTCTTAAATACTGCCATAAAACAAGGGTTAATTAAACAAATTAACAAATCACATAATACCCCTATATTATGACCGACCAATAAATAAGCTTAGGTAGGACACACTAGCGGAGGATTTACTTGTCTCTCCCCTCCTAGTTCTATTCCCCGATCTCCGCCAGAGATCATATCCCTAAGCTCTGATACCAACTGTGACACCCCCAAAATAGGTATACAACACCCATTCTGAGTCGTCAAAATACATGGTACAGAAACAACTACAACTTTATTAATACAAAATAAAAACTGTGAGTTTAAATACAATTATTGTCATCTAGACAATATCCACACTCAGATAAGTCCTCATTACAATTATTGATACATTATTTTACAAAAATGGCGAGGACTACTAAAACGACTTTCTAGAACCATCATTCCACACCCCGACTAGTACTCACAACATTCTCGCTTCCTGAGAAGAAAAATGGAATAAAAAGGAAAAGGGTGAGCTCAACTAGCCCAGTAAAGAACATTATGACTAAGATAACATAGAACAAATTATCGTTAGTCTTCAACAAGGAAAAATCTAATAGAATACAATAGACAACCAGTTTTAAATCAATCTTTGCAGCGGAAATAATAATTCATAGAAGAGTTAAGTAGAGAATGAAATCTACTATCTTCTATATATGAATTTAAAAGTTCATCGTCGATATTTTATCCCTGTAACATCAATCAATATATATCTGAAATTAAATATTCATCTTTGCACTACAGGCCAAAGATATTCATCATCACTGGGTCATGTTCATCTAAACACTGCTCATTTGCACTACGGCCAAAGATATTCATCAGAAAATCATTCATCTTTGCACTACATGCCAAAGATATTCAATAATATCATCATTTAGGACTGAGCATAATGAAAAATATTTTAAAGAAAACGAATCCAGTGAAACAAAAGAATAAATATTAAGGATTCGTATTTCACCTATTCCATGTCCAAAAATACCTCATAAATAATCATAGTGGAGTAAAATTAAAGAATGATCAAAACATGGATACAATCAAAGCTAGTATCCATAATAGATATTTTGGACAAAAAGAAGAAAGTTTTATTTTTTCGGTGAATAGTGCCGTATTCGTGAATAGTGTCGTATAAGTGAATAGTAACCCTGACACAAAAAGTTCCAAATTTGATAAAAAAGTTCAACCCAATATTTCGACATAATGATATTGAAGAAAATAATATCATTTAAGAAGAAAATAACATCTCTTACCTCAAAAGGATAAGATACTTCCGATTGGAATATTGGATATAAGGTTGAAAGAACTTCAGATCAGTATATAGCAATACTCAAAGTACTAAAATACTCACAAAAATACTCTCGATATTATAGAGAGCGAAAGAGAGAAAAATCTTTAGTTTCTGGTGTGATTTTCAATTCTAAAATAAGCATCTTATTTATTGGAAAATGCTTAGAACACCAAAGCAGAAAATTTAATAAAGTATTATATATATATATATATATATATATATTAAATTCCTACGCACCCCAATTTAATCCAAACTTCAGCCACACATGTGCCAAAAATAACAAAAACGTTTTTCTTAATAAAAATAAATAAAACTTCCAAAAATCAATTATTCCAAAATTTCGGAACTTCAATAATTCATAATAATTAGCCCTTTTATCAGAAAAATTCAAAACTCATGTTCTTTCCATAGGAAATTTCATTCTCTACAACTTTGCAGAAGAAATTTTTTCTAAATTCCAAACAGAAATTGACCGAAATCCACAAACGGGCGATTTTACAGGCTATAATCAAATTTCAGTCAAGAAATGGGGTCCACAAACATGAAAAACATGTTTTAAATATTTTTAGTAACAAAAATACTCCTCCACATATACTCATATATCCCACATTCATTATAAAAATATCACCATTATTATATTATAATAATATAATAAAATATTATTTTATCAGAAAAGATAAAATATCAATTTTTAACAATTGTCACTTTAAAAATTTTCTCCATCTATATCCACACAAAATCAATATTTTCCTCATCATATAAATCAATAATTTATTATTCACAAAGAATATTACAGAATCACAATACTGACAACCAGGCTGTTCCCAGGAAAGAGGGGGCTTTTCAATAAGAATTTCTCCTTACTGGCGCGCAATTAGGTGACCAAACCTCTCCTTAGAAAGAACTTTCTAGACATTGCCAATAATGTTATCTAATAATATTATTCAGATAATATGAATTATTGCTTCGATAATGGAAAATAATCGTGTAGTGACAATTATCAAACAACAAAGAATATAGAATATTAATGCAACAATTATTGAATCAATAAAATATAATATCGAATAAAGAATTATTGTAACAATTATCGAAAGAAGTGCCTTCACGTAAGAATCAATAATTGGTGCAATACCGTGGTGCTATGTGCAACAACGCATATTCGTGTTTTAACCAATTTGGGTATTCCAACAAGATAATCTGTAATAACAACGTCGTTATTTATAAACAACTTATTTTGTCGTTTTCTTCATCCAATCACTTTTCGTTATGGGCCCACACAAGGTCGCTACTGGTTGCATTTAATATTCCCGATAGTAAGAATATTCCACGACCAAATGAATATTCTTCGATAAAATGAATATTTTATAACCACTTGCTTATTTAAAATATTTGCGCATTTTACCCATAACTAACCACATTAATCAAATCAACCCTTACTATTTCAGAATAATAAATAGAGGAAATTTAATTTTATTTATAATAAGTTGGGGTCTTACATTTGATGTAATTCTAGGGATTGATTGGTTAACTACTCATCATGCAAAAATTGATTGTTTTCGTAAGGTTGTTAGCTTTCATATTCCTAACCAACCTATTATGCGAATTCAAGCAACCAAACCATTAAAATCAATCACTGTTATTTCAAGCCATAAAGCTATTCGTTTATTAAAAAACGGATGTCAAGCTTTCTTAGCTCATGTCACAGATCTAAACAAAAATACGTCAGTTTTGAATGATATTTCTATTGTTAATGAATTTCCGACGTATTCCACTGAAGAACTTCTGGCCTACCCCCAGGCGTGAAATTGAAATTTGTATAGACCTTGAACCCAGACAAAACCCATTTCCAAAGCTCCATATCGAACGGCTCCTATTGAACTTCGTGGAGTTAAAGACCCAACTGCAGGAATTGTTAGACATTGGCTTTATTCGTCCTAGTACTTCTCCTTGGGGTGCTCCTGTTCTATTCGTGAAGAAGAAAGATGGGAGTATGCGACTTTGTATTGATTATCGGGAGTTGAATCATGTCACCATCAAAATTTGGTACCCATTGCCACGTATTGATGACCTGTTTAACCAGTTGCAAGGCGCCAAATTCTTTTCAAAGATTGATCTTCATTCCGGATATCACCAATTGAAGATTAGAACCGATGATATTCCAAAGACGGCTTTCAGAACTCGGTACGGGCATTATGAATTCCTAGTCATGTCCTTTGGATTGACTAATGCTCCTGCTGCCTTTATGGATATGATGAACCAAGTATTCAAGGAATATTTGGATCACTTTGTGGTCATCTTTATTGATGACATCCTTATTTATTCCAAAAGCCGTGAAGATCATGAGCAACACTTGAGGCTGATACTCCAAAAGCTTCGTGAATACAAGCTTTATGCCAAGTTGAAGAAATGCGAGTTATGGCTTGAGGAAGTAGCATTCCTTGGGCACGTAGTATCAAGTCATGGAATATCTGTTGACCCGGCTAAGATTGAAGCTATTCAAAGCTGGGAGCAACCCAAATTAGTGACCGAAGTACATAGCTTTCTCGGCTTAGCTGGTTATTATCGAAGATTCGTGGAAGGATTTTCTCGAATCGCTACTCCATTAACCCAGCTGACTCAAAAAGATACAAAATTCGGTTGGAGCGAAGAATGTGAGAAGAGTTTTCAAGAACTCAAGAGGAGACTCATTTCAAAGACCGCTCTAACAATACCATCCGCTCGGGAGGATTTGTCATCTATGATGATGCTTGAGCAAAGGGTTAGGATGTGTTCTCATTCAATATGGGAAAGTCATAGCCTATGCCTCAAGACAACTCAAAGAATATGAGAGGAATTATCCTACTCATGATCTAGAGTTGGCAGCTGTTGTCTGCATAGATGGACAGTTATTTGGCATGATCATGACCACTGGTGATAATAACGAATATCCTTGGCCCGTAGTGCATGGATAATTTGTGGATGTGATACTAACGAATATCCTTTGGATAATTCGATGATGTGTATTATTTATTGAGATGTGTTACAGAGATATATAAAATATTGATGATGGACTTTTAAATCATAGAAGATAGTAGACATCATGTTCTACTTGACTCTTCTAGTGGATTGCTTGTTTCGCTGCAGTTAAACTTGTTGTCTATTGTATTCTATCAGTTTTTACACTGTTGAAGGCTAAGGATAATTTATTCTACATTATCTTAGTCATAATATTCTTTACTGGGCTAGTTGAGCTCACCCTTTTCTTTCATTGTTCTCTTTAGGAAATGAGAATATAGTTGGGATTAGTCGGGCGAATGGAGTGACGATCCAAGATGGTTGCTATAGTAGTCCTCACTATTCTATAAAATAGTGTGAAAATAATTGTAATGAGAACTTTATTTGAGTTTGGATATTGTCTACGAGATAATATTTGTATTGAAACTCAGTTATTGTGTTATCGTATTTTGTACGACAGTTGTATAAATTAAGTTTGTATTTAAAATTTGTACCATATATTTGGCGACTCAGAATGGGTTGTGTATACCTATTTTGGGGGCGTAATTAACAGGCTTGACATAATTATTTTGCTTATTCTTAAGGGTTTTAGTATTATTTTATTGTATTTTAGTAATTTTATGTTAATAAGGGATTAATCCAGCTTGATATAGTGTAAATGTTGCAAAAAATTGTAAGTTTAGCCTTAATATAGCTATAGGTGATTAAAGATAGTTTGGTGAAAACAAAAGGAGTAGCTACTTCAAGAAGGAGCACAAGGGCAAAGGCTAGCTAATATAATCAAAGGAAATGGACATAGAACTTCAAGCCGCGACACCTCAAAGGACAGAGCCGCAACGATTAGCTATAAAGGAAGAGAGTCGCGACACTCATCAACTTAGAGCCGCGACGCATGGTAAGTTTTGACAAGGGCGTGTGTTTCACGCGCTCGAGAATTTGAAGCTTAAATGACTATTTTGATTCCTAATTATAGGCTTATAGCCAATGTTGATTATTGAAGTTAGGAGAGTTTCAGACTCCTAAAGGTGACATCTTATTGGTTTACACTTGTTTTGTATGGGATGGATACTTTTGTTACTACGTATCAGTAGAATGTTAATAACTAATCAAGTATTAATGGTTGACGTAGAAAAGTACTTAGAGAAGAATAATGGTTTTTCATAGTTGATTTCGAGAAGCAAGCTATGGAGGAAGAAGAAGACAATAGGTAGAGGTACCACACAGTCGCCGCCAACACCACCACACATGACCCCGGCCGGATTCACCTCCTCAAATGGGTTTATCAATGGATAAAATTTGGGAGTTTAAAACTAAATAAGGCTTACAAATAGATGAAAAGTATTTGTGAGAAGATTTGAAACGATTTTAACAGAAGAAATATGGAGGAGATGAGAAGGAGAAGAAGTTGAGACTCTGTCGTTGCTGATAAGAGAATAGAGGAAGGGAAAAGAATGAAAAGAGAGTAGGGCTGTTGGTTCGTCTGATTAAAAAAAGGGCTTATTCTCGACGAAATTTCGTTGACTTTAATTATTTTCGGCAGACTATTCCCTCGGGATTAACACATATTCTGTTGACCGAAAAACTTGGTGCCAAGGAGGGAACTTATTCCGACAGAATTTCATCGAGAATATAGTAAATTCGACGGACTTATTGTCGATGAAATAATCAGTCGGAATTATCTTAAGGTCGATAGAATTAATTCCTTCAGAAATAATTCCGTCAGAGATAAGACTTTTTCTTGTAGTGATTCTCCTAGTACACATGCATTTTAATTTTGCGGACGATATAGATTGGTGTTGATCAGTTTTTTTTACTAGTCTCGTTCGCAGTACTAAATTGTGGAGCCTGAAGACATTTTGGTCACTTTTGCAATCCATAATTTAGCTCTACGAGCTCTCCCATATTAAAGTGCGGACGCGATATTATTTTAACCGTTAGATATTCGAATGGGACAGTCACGATTTGTTGTAAGAAAAATCTTAAATTTACAACGTTGGCTATGGTCACAGGGGCGGATCCAGCCTAAAAGTTTAGTGGGGTCAAATTTGAAAAAAAAATTCTTTAAGAATAAAAATTTAATAAAATGAATCACAAAATTAAATATTCCTTAAATATTGTTTACAATAACATTTTTCGAAGTTTTATTACTTAAAATTGTTGCATGATAGCCTCATTTTTAATAGTTACAAAAATATCATATCAATAACATTAATATACTCACAAATTTTAAGGCTTAGTGAAACAAAATAAGTAGAGTACTACAATTATATCAGTACACTATTATTATGTTACTGAAAAAAAGAATATGCTACTATCTTGTTAATATGATAGATAAACATTTTAATATACTTTAAAATGTTTAAATTTGATTAAGTGACTGGTGAATTGTTCCACAACAGTTGGCGACATTATTGGAAGGAAATAAATATAATGGTGTTGATCTCGAATTTTATACTACTACTACTAATGAAATGAGAGCACCCATCTGCATAATATAGGAATATTTACTAGGCACTATTTTTTTTCTTGGAAAATTCGGGTAAATTATAAAAACTCTAACTAAAATCTTTCACAATTTTTAGTAACTGTAACTCCTCTGTTTTTTAATTTTACCTTCTTGGGAGAAGTAAATTGATCAAGATAATAAAATACTTAAATTCTTATAGTAGTATTTTATTCTAACAATATAGTAGTATATAATTTTTTTCAATAGTATAATAGTAGTGTACTAATATAATCGTAATACTCTACTTATTTTGTTTCATTATGCCTTAAAATTTGT
Organism: Panax quinquefolius; assembly: GCA_020205615.1. Lineage (NCBI taxonomy): Eukaryota > Viridiplantae > Streptophyta > Magnoliopsida > Apiales > Araliaceae > Panax > Panax quinquefolius. The sequence goes on along the minus strand of CM035172.1, from coordinate 132,527,595 downwards.
GAATATATTAATAAGAGTAATATATATATATATATATATATATATATGAGTCCTTCTAGGGGGACATTTTTCAGCGACATTTCTAGTGACATGTATCCTAAAACACTGTTTCTTGTATGTATCCAAATTATACATAAAACACCGTTTTTTATAAAAAAAATTCCAGTTGGAATAAATACTATATATTTTTTGGGAGGTACTACAAAAAAAAAAACCAAAAAAAAATAAAAATTCGCTAGAAATGTCAGCTCAACAATGTTGCCCCCCTGCCCTTGCTCTGGATCCGCCCATGGCTATGGATCGGTCCTATATATATACACGCTGAAAATCGTGAAGATATATAGTTGAAAACTGATATTTTCACAACACTTTTTGATATTTTCATAAAAAAGTGTCGCTATAAATGTATAACGATGATAAAATATCAAAAAGTATTGTAAAAATATCAGTTTCCAACTATATATCTTCACGATTTTATCGGTGGACATGGAACATGATCATGTCCTATATATTATCTACATGTTTTCTAATGCAATTTATAATTTGCAGTAGAATAGTAGTATCAGTATGGGTGTTTTTAATGCTAATTTATTTCGATACCATATTGCTTTAGAAATTTTCCTGATGGAAATCCATTTTGAGCATCACTTTTATTTTTGATTTAGTATATATATGTTAGTTTTTAACAGTATCAATAGTAGTTGTTGGGATTGAAATGTAATCCCAACAATTAATAATTAATAATTATTATTAATTATCAATAGTGAGGTATGCAACGACAACGCCCGTCGACAATGAATATTTTTTTTATAGTTGCGACGACTCAACAAATTTAACAGTTAACACATTTCGTACTCTATGTGTTATGCATCTCATATTGTGCAGTTCAAACATAACACCTTGCATCAATGTAATTATGCTGAAATTTTAGCTTTAATGAACTTTTTATAACATTTTCAATTTCATATTATTTCTACTCTTTGATGTATGCATCTTACTCTAATATTTTTAAAATAAATAATAATCTAATTTATATTATTTTTATAACATAAGAAATTTAAATATTTATTTACAATTTTGTGATTCGAAAAGCGTATAAGGGGTCAATAAGGGGTATATATATATATATATATATATATATATATATATATATATAATGTTATTACTTGTTATATTAACAATATTATAATAAAATACATGTTTTACATATGCAACTGACCAAAAAACACAAAATTATCTAAAAAAATTGGCTCAGCGGTTGCACCTACGAACCCCGACCAAATTATTTATTGCATCACAAAATTTTAACCCCACTGAATTATGCTGAAATTTTAGTTTTAATGATAGGTTATGTAGTTTCTTTTACGGCTATGTGCTTCAATTCTTCACCAATTCAATACACCATTTCAATCTCTTCCCGAATCCGCTGGATATATCTGAAGCAAAGAGAAGTTTGATGAAGATTTGAGACTTGTGCAAACTTGATAATTAGATGGAATGAGAAATGGGTTGGAACTGATTGCTTGGAATGGACTGAGGAAACAGAGTATGTGTTTTGAATAACTTTTGGGTTTACTTGCTTAGTGTATATTAAGTCTCTTAAAATCTCTCCACCTCATATATATAGACTTGACAATATAGTTGGTTAATTATCGGATCAACCCATATTAACTGGAACCAAATGGGTTGGTTAACTATATTTATTTATTTGGGTTGGTTAAAGTTTGGAACCATATTTTTTAAAAGAAATATAGTTCCAACCCGATTAACCATTTTTCGACCTATATTTTATTCCAAATCCAAATCAAAAGTTCTTTCCACCCATATTTACATATTCAAGAAGCTCAATCACTCACCCCACCCCAACCCACCCCCACTAAAAAATATATATTATGTGATTATATATACATCCCTTATCCCCTACTCCGCCCCACCCCCACCCCCACCCCCACCCCCACTACCACTACCACTAAAAAAATAATATTATGTGATTATGTATACACCCCACCCCCCACCCCACCCCACACCCCCACCCCCACCCCACCCCCACCAAAAAATAATATTATGTGATTATGTATACACTCACCCCACCCCACCCCCTACCCCTACTCCACCCCACCCCACCCCACCCCTACCCCTACTCTACCCACCCCACCCACCCACCCACCCCCACCACCACCCCCCACCCCCACTAAAAAAATAATATTATGTAATCATGTATACACCCACCCCCACCCCTACCCCCCTACTCCACCCACTCCCACCCCCACCACTCCCAAAAAAATTAATATTAAGTGATTATGTATACACCACCCACCCTCTACCCGTACCCACCCCTTATATCCGTCTCTATCTATAGTATATATTAATTTCATTTTTTTAAAATTTTGTTTAAAAGTCAAAACATCTTAAAATGGTTAATATGATTTTTAACCATAACCATATGGTTCCAACCCACATTATCCACATTAAAAATGGTTAATATGGTTTTAGTTTTTAAATGGAACCATAACCATATTTTGAAAACCAAAACCAACTCATAACCATATTTTGCCACCCCTACATATATACTTGCTTTCTATTAGTGGAGGTTTAGCATACTTTCATTATGCCACCTCCTGCTTTTATTGTCATGACTTAGCACTCCATTTGTCAATTCTCACTATATTTATATTATACATAACATATGTACCCCATTATATATTCTCTAATATACAGTTGTACCCATCTCCAATATTTTATATATACTTTCACTACAAAAAAATTGGCCTTTAGCAACGATTTTTCGGGCAACAACTTTATAAGTCGTTGCCAAAAGTATATGTTTAACAACGAAATTTGTCATTCGTTGCAAATTGTGTCAGACTTTCATTTTTTGCAACAAAATTCATAAGTCGTTGCAAAATTTCGTTGCTAATTCATTAGCGGGAAAAAATTTCGTTAGAAATTCGTTGCAAAATTTTCGGCCACTTGATTTCCCATCATCGTGGGCAACAAAAATTTTTTTGTTGCTAAAAATGGGGCTTTAGCAACGTTTTTTCAAGCAACAGCTTTATAAGTCGTTGCTAAAAATGTATATTTAGCAACGAAACTTGTCCTTCGTTGCAGATTAGGTCAGACTTTCACTTTTTGCAACGAAATTCATAAGTCGTTGCAAAATTTGAAAATAAAATTCGTTGCAAAATTTCTAACCACTTGATTTCTCCTCATCGTGAGCAACAAAAATTTTTTTGTTGCTATATTTCGTTGCCTATTATGGACCACATTCATTAGCAACAATTTTTATTTTCGTTGCATATCTTATACAACTTTTTGCAACGACTATTAAAATATTGCCTTAAATTAAGATAATCTCAATAAACATATTTTTGTAAGACCATATTCGGTATTCGGAGAATTGTCAAAAAATATTCATATTTAGTATTTAAAAATTATATCCAAATGCAAAACATATTCGAACCTGTGACCTATCATTTAGAACTTTGGTCATTTGACCGCTGGAGCAACTCAAGTTATCTGTTAAAATTTTGCAAGGATTATTATTTATATCAAAACATGAGATTTCTCCTATATATTCCTTTCTTCTCCTTGACTACATACCATTAATATAATCTCAAGAAGTTTATATACTATAATAATAATAATAATAATAATAATAATAATAATAATAATAATAATAATAATAATAATAATAATAATAAAAATAAAAATAATAATAATAACAATAACAATAATAATAAAGTTGCACCAATGGTGTGTAAGTTTTTTAACTCCCATTTTCAAATTCTCTTTTTTCTTGACTTGAATTTTTTTTTATAATCAAATATTAATTTCTCTTTATATCTTGTATTAGAGGGTGTTTAGCAATGACTTATAAGTTGATTAAACTAAGTTATAAGTCATTTGTTATTATTTAGTGTTTGACAATAACTTAAATTTTAACTTTTTTTACTTATAAGTCATTATTAAATTTTTTTCATGCTTCATGTGCTATATTTTTTTATTATTACTATTACTATTACTATTATTATAATTATTATTATATTTAATATTATTATTATTACTATTATTATTAATTATTATTATTATTATTATTATTAGAATAATTATTACTTATCTTATAATTATTATTTTTATTATTATAATAATTATAATTATTACTATTATTATAATTTCTATTATTATTATTGTTGTTGTTGTTTTTATTATTATTATTATTATTATTATTATTATTATTATTATTATTATTATTATTATTATTATTATTGTTATTATTGTTGTTATTATTATTACTATAATAATATCAATAATAATTATTATAATAATAATAATTATTATAATTGTTAGTATTAATTATAATTTTTATTAATATTACTATTATTATAACTACTACTATTATTATTATTGTCATTATTAATCATTATTATAATTACTATTATTATTATTAATTATTATTATTATTATTATTATTATAATTATTACAATAATTATAATAGTACTAATAATAAAAAAGCCTGGCCTGACCCGTGGACTTTTTAAAAAATAAAATAAAATAAAATAATGCTCTCAGAATTGAACTCTAGACCTCTCACTCTCCTTAAACAAATGCTCAAACCAACTAAGCTATAAATTTTTTTTATTATAAAGGCAGTTACCCGACAGTAAAATACTAAAAATACTAATTACATATTTACATAAAATACTAAAAATACTAATTAAAAAATACTAAAATACTAAAAAAAAATCAAATTCAAAAATAATAAAATTCAAAAAATACTAAAATACTAAAATTCAAATTATTTTGTTAATTAATCAAAAGAACAAAAATTCAAATTACATCATTAAAATACTAAAATCATTTTTACATCATAACATATTTATATTATTTAATCAAAATACTAAAATTCAAATACTAAAATTTTACTCAAATACTAAAATTTTACCATAGTTGTATAACATATCAAAATACTAAAATTTTACCATTGTTGTATAACATATCAAAATACTAAAAGTCACCTACCCGACACTAAAATACTAATTACATATTTACATCAAATACTAAAAATACTAATTAAAAAAATACTCCCTCCGTCCCATAGTTATAGGCTGATTTCTTTTGACACATAGTTTAAGAAAATCAATTTAAGTGACAAATTTTAACATAATTTTCCATATATACCGCTTAATATGGAATTAATGAATAAGTTAATTACTCCTTACTTATACTCTCAACTTCATTGATTGACGTGTACTGACCATTAAAGTCCATAATCATATAACTTTAACCAAATAAAATACAACAACATTAAATGTGGTGATAAAAATAATGACATTGAATATTGTTTTTCAAAAAAAGAGTAATGGTTGAATATTTATTATAAGGGCGTAAAAGTAAAACAATGAACCAACTAAATTTTATAAATAGTAAGTAGCCTATATATTGGGATATCTCAAAATGGAAAATCAGCCTATAACTATGGGACGGAGGGAGTACTAAAAAAAATCAAATTAAAAAAATACTAAAATCCAAAAAAATACTATAATTCAAATTATTTTATTAATTAATCAAAAGAACAAAAATTCAAATTACATCATTAAAATACTAAAGTCATAACATATTTACATCATAACATAACATATTATCATATTTACATATTTACATCATAACATATTTACATCATTTAATCAAAATACTAAAATTCAAATACTAAAATACTAAAATTTTACTCAAATACTAAAATTTTATCATAGTCAGTATAATATATCAAAATACTAAAATTTTACCATAGTTGTATAACATATCAAAATACTAAAAGTCACTTACCCAACACTAAAATACTAATTACATATTTACATCAAATACTAAAAATACTAATTAAAAAATAATAATTAAAAAATACTAAAATACTAAAAAAATCAAATTAAAAATACTAAAATTCAAAAAATACTAAAATACTAAAATTTAAATTATTTTGTTAATTAATCAAAAGAACAAAAATTCAAATTAAATCATTAAAATACTAAAATCATATTTACATAATAACATATTTAAATCATTTAATTAAAATACTAAAATTCAAATACTAAAATACTAAAATTTTACTCAAATACTAAAATTTTACCATAGTTGTATAACATATCAAAATATTAAAATTTTACCATAGTTATATAACATATCAAAATACCAAAATTTACTTACCCAACACTAAAATACTAATTACATATTTACATCAAATACTAATTAAAAAAAAAATACTAAAATACTAAAAAATCAAATTCAAAAAATACTAAAATACTATAATTCAAATTATTTTGTTAATTAATCAAAACAACAAAAATTCAAATTACATCATTAAAATACTAAAATCATAACATATTTACATCATTTACATCATAACATAACATATTATCATATTTACATCATTTAGTATAATTGATATAATATGTACGTTATGATGTAAATATGATGTAAATATTTAAATATGATAATATGATAATTAATTATTACTGTTATTGTTATTATTATTATTATTATTATTACTACTATTATTATTATTATTATTATCACGCAAACTGAGTCCCTTTCTATTCAAAAATTTGGACTTTGAACCCCGGTAGCGCGTACACGTACGTTGACACGATGACGTGTCACACGCCAATTCTGAAGTTCAAAAATTGATGGGATCATCTGCAGCCATGACAACTGCTTTGGTCGCCGCATTGCTTGGTTACCTTGGGGTGGTTCATCATTGAGTGAAGATCAAAACCAAGAAATGGACATTGCAGATCTGGATGTGGTTCATGTGATAGCTCAAACTGCTCATTGTATTGCACATGAGAGGACTAAATTCTCCTTGCCTCCATTGATGATGCTGGTAAGTATACAAACATTCATTGTATTTTGTATTTTGCATGTTTATATGCATTTGATTGCTTGGTCTAAGCAGCTATGCACATATTATATGTCAATAATCTATCTATGATTTGAGAAAGTTTCTACCTGATGTAGATTTTAAAGGAAAGTACCTCATGAAATTCAAACATAGGAAGTACTCTTTCCAGTTTTTGAAGTTATTATTCTGCAAATATTGTCTTGGTTCGATGGGATATATATGAGGGCTGCCAAATGGTCGGAATTTCTTATCTAGATCACCATTGATCCCATTTGGCTCAGAGAGGGTCTCAGAGCTTCAAAGGGATGTTTTCCCCCTACCAAAATAACACAACACATTTATATAATTAGAAAGCTTTGTGCTAGCAACTACATATCTTTGCATTGACATGTTTCTTATTAAAGTTGGGCATAATAATAATGATACATTTCCAGTTACTGTTGGAAATGAGATTTAAAAACATTAAATATTGGAGCATTTTGAGGCTCAATTAAATGAGGGACCTATATTCCGAAAATGTCGGGTCTTTGCACCAATGTGTTCTCCTTCATGAAAAGTATAACTTGGTATATTTATGTGTTCAAATTCATTAAGAATTGAATGAGAAAATTGACTCCAAAGTTACCTACTTGAAGTTGTAAATTGCAAAAGTCCCACATAGGGCATTAGAGGAAAAATTGAAGAACATATATGTGGGATGTTTGCTCAATGGGAAGGACCCCAAGGGGCACCCCGCTTTTGTGGAAGGGAGAGGACCTAGCCAAGGCATGGTTGAAACCCACACGCGCGTCAGCCGTCCGTCTCATTCACGAGCTTGCCTTTGAGTGAAAATGTCATGGGTCGTAATGGGGCATGATATAAATTTTTTGGACAAAATTTATTTAATGTTTTATCAGATTTTGATAAAATAATTATCATGATACTACATAGTTTTGCCTATAGCCAACGGTAATAAACCGCGCCCCAACGGAAACAAAGCCAACGGTAATAAACCGCGCGCCAACGGAAATATTTCAGACATACAATTTTTGCTTCTCCTTCCCTTATGAAATTTCCGTTCTGCAATATATTGTTTTTTCGTTCTGGCATTTTCATTTTCTGCTAATCCAGTTTCCCGTTATCTGTTCCTCTCCTTACCTTACAGAAAGTATATTTTCTGTTCCATTGCAGTAATATTTTCCCATTTCATTCTCTGCAAGAGTGTTTCATTGCTTTCCCGTTTCTGCAAAATCCTGTTATCTGTCAAAGGGTAGCAGTAATCTTTTTACCAGTTTTTGCATGCATCATTATATTCATACAGTTCAGTACATAACATAATGTTGTGTTCGTAGAGTTCTTAATTTTGAAGTGCTTCTAATTAAGAACTGGAAATCCATTTTATCTTGGAAGCAATTATTCATTTAATCCTTTAGCACCAGTGAGGGAATAAATTTACTTTAAGGAGACTTTGTGAATTCAAAGGACTCGGATTTATTTGTATTTTATAATTCTGTTTTAGTGTATATATATATATATATATATATATATATATATATTAAATAGTACTATATATTACGGAATACAGTTACTAGGCGAGACTGGAACTGGAGGATCATCCACACCATCAATGGTCGGTGCTGTCAAGAAATGACAAAAATCTGATCCTTAAAAGTCCAGAGATACCTGGACAAAGTTGTCTAATGCAAATTCAGCTCTTGAAACACAGTTGAATCTATTAAGAAAATTGGCAGAAGAACATTGGGATGCATATAAATGCGTCATCAGCAGCTGCAGCATGTGTAAGTCAGAAAAGGTAATTCTTTCAATCAATTGTCTTTTTGCAACTATTGCCATATTGTCTACTTAATATGTACAAAGAAAGCTCAATACTATAAATATTATTAGTTTTTTTCTTTTTTCTTTTTTTAATCATGTCGGTATACCATGGTATATGTAACAAGAAAATTTTCTGGGTTATTTGATTCATTCTCTGTTTACTGCATTTGATTTGCGCCAATTTTCTTATGGAGGCTACACGTTATCTTATAAAAATTGCCTTGATTATGATTAAGCTTACCTAACTAATGCTGATACCTTGAACAGTGGATGGGCCAGGCTAGTGAACCAAGTCAAGTACAAATTGTTAAAGCATCGTTAGGATCTAAGGATGCTATGCTTGAGATCAGGTGTTGGTTTAATAATATTAGTACCATCACTAGTACAAAGTACCAAATAGACAACACTTAAACCACAACGTTTTTATAAAAAACGTTGTGGTATTTTTTTTTACAACGTTTTTTAACAAAACGTTGTAGATATATATGAAAAAACGTTATCTATTTAAAAGGGCATATTTTGGTTTTAAACTAGATAACGTATTTTTTCAAAACGTTATGTATGTAAAAAACATGGAGGTTAAAATAATCTAAGTAGTACTGATATTTTGTGCCATTATCGACAGTTCTAGTTTTTCATACGAAGGAACCTCACCCTCTTCTCATTCTTCACTCATTCTTACTACGGTTTTGCAGAGAGAACCCCAAAATGGCGACTTGGATCCTTTCTCGATCTACTCTCGCTCTTACGCATCCTTCTCCATCAAATCATCACCCTCCGCCCTAATGAATTTGACCAAGTAAGTAAACTGAAACTGAATTGAGTAGTTAAGATCCTTAATTTCCCTTGGTTGGAATTTCGCACAAGCTCTCTCTAATCACTGTTGCAACACATGTACTCTGTTGCAAACTTTCAGTAGTAATAACGTACACTACTAATACTAATTTATATATTTTACAGGAAGATCTTAATTTTGAAAACCACGTTATTTTGAAGGTTACCTCATGCCTCACCTCCCTTTCGCCAAATTATTCTTATGAATTTATTGCAAAAATTAAAGAAAACTAATAAATATTCCAGTTGGACTCTTATAGTATTACTCATAAGTATTCCATAATTTAAATCTTGTATTATCAGATTGAGAATGAGTACGGGAATATTGAAAACTCATATGGACATAAAGGGAAGGACTATGTGAAATGGGCTACTAAAATGGCTGTTGGACTTGGTGCTGGAGTTCCATGGATTATGTGCAACCAAGTAGATGCTCCAGAATTCATAGTAAATTCTTTTTCCCTTCCAGTTTCATTTTCTGTCGCTAATACATTTTGATTCTGAAAAAAGCAGCGGTAGATATCAACCTGATTAGATGACAGTTATGTTTATTGAGGACATGGTAGTACCAAATTCTTAAAGAAGTCAAGGAATTATGCTCATGATTGCAAACTGTCAGCCACCTCATTGTTGTAATAATTTCCCCTCACAGCTAGATGCCTGTAATGGATACTACTGCGATGGTTTTAGGCCAAATTCCAACAAGAAACCAGTTATTTGGACATAAAATTGGGATGGAGGGTAAGAACCAATAAAATCTTTTTAGATGAATATTTGATCTGACGAGCTGGAAAGCTGTTGTTTTCTTCATTCTTTTTGTAACAAACAAATTAATTGGTCAGTATACCAGTTTTGGTCAAGGGTTGAGAACTTTTTTACTTGAAATTGCAGATGCTAGAGTTTAGAGTGTTCAACATTTGTAATGGGACCCTGCCTGTTAACGCCAAGATCTTTCTCCACGTCCCAATCACCAAGACGCGTCCAATATCCTGCACAGTTCAACAAGTCAACACCAAAAGCTTGACTACCGACCGTCGAGGATAAATTCGGCGTGAGAGTCAAGTCTGACAGCGATCACAAAGGTCAACAAATGGGAGAAAATATTATCTAGTATTCGAGAGAGATAGAATAAGAATTCTAATGAAAAAATGTATGTGTTACTTACCCTCTTATGTGATCTTAATCCCACGATACTCCACTATCCGGTTATCGGTTCCACCCACCACCTTCTCTCGACACCTTTTTACTTACTTACACTTCAAAGTAGAAAGTAAATACCTACCTTCACCCCTCTCATATCTTTTTCACACCACGGCATCATCCGAGTCCCATCCTCATTAATGCCGATGCAAAGAAAGTGGCGTACACAATAATCAAACGTCATTTGGCATAATGATTCTTTGGTCAAAATTGGGGTTAAGTGATAATTTGAATAATGGGCCAATATAATGACTAGACCCAAATAATAAGAATGACCCAAGTGACCAGATCCAACCACGACTTAAAGATAACATGATCCAAGGAGGAGCCCAATAATTTCTACCAATAAAGAAAAGGATTATGGCCCAACATTACCCCTAGTCTTATATTAAGCAGGTGTTTAATGAAAGACTATAAACTTGATATAAGCCTGGGACGTAACCATCTATAAAAATCATAAGAGATCCAGAGTGAAACTTGCCAAAGCCCAAATTGTCATCGTGCATGTAAGTGAGAAACCCAATAGATGCAAGCCCACGAAAGTGAAGATATTTAGATCTAAAATGGACGAAACCCTTCCCATTCATCATCATTGCAGTGGATTAAATGTGCCGCCCTTAATTACCGTGCAACTGTCAGTATAAAAGGTAAACTTTACCAATTCTGACGGTTTTACCTGCTAATTCAAAATTTGAACCTTAGAGCTTTCTTCTTCTCTGCAAATTTCTTTCTCTGCTTCACAAAATCGAAACAATGGTGACCAAAACCTCTAGCCAGAACTCTCCTCTTCGTGCAACTCCCATTAGCATCGTTTCTCCCAACTCAAACCCTAACCAAGAGGGTTCAAGTTCCAATCCTCAATCATCCACCATGGGGGGAAACCCTTCTCTGACCTCCTCTTCTTCTGATTTCTTCAAAGACGGGGAACAATTTCCTAATGCCAACATCCGTTCTTCGGTCACTGAATCGGAAATATGCATGCTCAGGAGTCGTTATCAGATTCCTGACATGTATGCAATAAGGGCCCCGCCTCAAGAGCGATGTACCAAAATGACCGGACGGTTGGGTCGCCATGCCTGTCACCCTTCTAGAAAAGGGAGTTCGCCTTCCTCTGTATGTCTTCATCATTACCCTTTTAGGGTTTATAGGAGTGGGCTTCGCTCAACTAGTGCCCAACTCCTACATCCACATCTTGGCATTTATTGCCTTCTGCCATGAACTTGGGATTACTCCCTCTGTTGACATCTTCTTCACCCTCTTCTCTGCTGGTAGGTCTCAAGAACGGGGCTTCAAAGTGTTGAGCAAGCAATCTCCTCGGCCCAACACAAGGTTCGAGAGGAGACCTCTGATGAACACTCCTTCCAGTAACAAAGGTTGGCATGAGAAGTGGTTTTTCATTACGGGACCTGAGATCTCTTCTCTTCCAGACTGGACCACCTCTGACCAAGTCTCTGCTGATTTCGGAGATATATCTGAAGAACGGGTGAGGGAGATGGCAGATTTCTTGAGGAAAATTCCTCCAAAAGAATGGAGTTTCACACTACTGACCAAACAAGCCTGGTTATATAACCACAAATGTAAGTTTTGATTAATTCTGTAACATAATTTTTGAGCTGTATAAGTGATACATGTTCTGATGTGTGGTTTTTTGCAGTATCTCTGATCAAACCAACTTCTCTGGAGGTGAGAGACCTGGAAGATTTTTTGGCAGGGGAGAATGCAGATGCAAGTGAAGAGCATCCGGCCGAAGGATCTTCCCAGGTTAACCCTTCTACTGCCGAACCTCCAACTCCTTCCCTTCAAACTGACGAACCTCAAACTGACGATCCCATCATTCCCGAAGAAAACCTTCGACCTCGCCGAAGAAAGAGATCCGCCAAACGAACCAAAACCACCCAACCAGAAACAAACCCTGACAGTGATCCTGAAACAATCCCCAAGCAACTCCCCAAACAACCTCCACAACTAATCTCAATCCCCAACCTCTTGAACCTATCCCGGTTAGGAGAAGCCTTCTCGACATTCCTTTGCACGATCGGGCCAAGGTTCTTCGTGTAAAGAAAATAAGAACCAAAATAACTCCCTTGACTGCCGAAGAGCTTCGAGTCCCTACTTCTTCGGTTGTCATTCCTCCGACCACATCTACAGAAACCCCTGACAATGAACCAACCGGGTCAATCTGCACTCCTTCCCGAAAAAGAAAACAGCCATCAGACATTCACCCTGGTTCATCTCCTGTTCCCTCGCCAACTCCTGAACGCACGTCTGCTCGATCTCCTTCTCCCGAAACCATATACGTAGAGCCCTCACCCTTTCGCAAAGAACCTCCACCTTCTCCGCCAAGAGAACAAACCACCGAGATTGATCGGGAAGCCATGGCTTCTCCAACAATGTGGCCCCGACTCAATGCCCATTTTCCATTCCAACTGTTCAACACCTTTGTTCGTGAAACCGACGATCATTGGTTCGGGAATAGTTCGAATGGAGATTTACTCAGTGAAGGCATGAGCTACTTGGCGAAGGTAAACGAGTATCTTCTTTATTTCTGAATTTATCTGCATGTTTATATATCTGAAAACTGATCAAATGATATTGGAAATACACAGGCCAATGCAGTGTTCGGACATCTTCGTCCAAGGTCTCTCGAAGCTGAAGCAGAAGAAGAGATCTTGAGGAAGGAGAATGCCATGCTGAAGTCTACCTTGGCGAAGGAGAAAACTCAACGTGAATGCCTTCTTCATACAAATGAAGGTCTTCAAAAAGAGTTAGCCCAAGCCAAAGGAGATGTGAAGGCCTCCAAGGAAGAATCGAAGTCAACCAAAGCACAAAGACGAGGAGATCGTGAAATGAACGACGACTTGGTTCGGAGGAGGCGAGATAAGGATGGAAAAGATCGAGGAGCTAAAAGTCGATGCGAAGATCTTGACCAAGACTATCCATAAGTCGGAGGCGCAGAACTCGTCACATGAGTAGCGGCTCAAACTCAAGAGAAATCCGAGAACTCAAGGCTCTTCGGGACCTTGGGCCTCCATTAATCGGACGACCTTCGCAAATGATATGCGAAGAGTACTGAACTCCTCGGACGAGATCAATGGAGAAATAATGAAGATATACTCCGAGAGTTACGAGCTTTGCCGAAGTCGTGGCAAGGAGAAGCTGTCTGCAGCCAATCTGGACCCATCCTTGCTTGATTCTTCAGACGAAGATGGCGCCTGAAGCTGATGTTCTTTTTTATGGCTTTCCTGACTTTAATTTACAGTATTTGTAAAAATTGTCAATAGTGTAATTAAATTAAATATTTAATGAAAATGGCTTCATTCCTTATGACTTCAGTATATTTGTTTTCTGCCAATACTTCAATATTTATTGAAGTGAAAAGATGCACAAACCCCGCCGTGTCTTTGAACCCGAATCGTTAGGTAACAACTAAATATGCCATATAACAGATAAAACGAAGTGTAAGAATGAAGCTTTTCGAACTCAACACTTAGAAAAATTTAGGTAATAAAGTAAAGGGATACTTATTAGTTATCAAGTGTGAGACATATCTGCTTTCGTTAGGAATTTGTTTACCCCTAAAGGCCTAACAAAAACTAAAAGATGACATTTGCTTACCCCAAGGGCCCCGATAAAGTTCTAAAGGATGACACTTGCCTACCCCGGAAGGGGCCCGACAAGGTCTGAGTGTCGACAATTGCCTACCACGTAGGGTCTGATAACGTCTTAAAGATGACACTTGCCTACCACGAAGGGCCTGACAAGGTCTTAAAGATGACACTTGCCTACCACGAAGGGCCTGACAAGGTCTAAGTGACCACCTGCCGAAAAGGCTGCCATCGAATGGCCAGCGAGTCCACCCGAACCTCCTAACACCAATGACGTTTGCCTACCACGAAGGGCCTGACAAACTCATAAGGACCACCTGCCGAAAAGGCTGCCATCGAATGGCCAGCGAGTCCACCCGAACCTCCTAACACCAATGACGTTTGCCTACCACGAAGGGCCTGACAAACTCATAATGACCATCTGCCGAAAAGGCTGCCATCGAATGGCCAGCGAGTCCACCCGAACCTCCTAACACCAATGACGTTTGCCTACCACGAAGGGCCTGACAAACTCATAAAGATGACACTTGCCTACCACGAAGGGCCTGACAAGGTCTAAGTGACCACCTGCCGAAAGGGCTGCCATCGAATGGCCAGCGAGTCCACCCGAACCTCCTAACTTCGACGGTCTGATCAGCAATGAAGACAAAATTTGTTCGAGAAAAAAGGGAACTTTTATTGATGATGACATAAATATTTACAGCCTTCCCATGTACATACATCATTTTACTGAAAGTATTTTCTAAGCCCCGCCAAATAAGTGCTAAGTATTCTTAATTAACGACCCATCTAATGCTTTCAATCGATAAGTTCCCAGCTTGACTTCTTCATTTATTTCATACGGTCCTTCCCGGTTTGGCATCGCCTTTCCTATATTCTGAGGTGTAGATGCTTCGGCTTCTCTGAGGACAAAATCTCCCACTTCGAACCTTCGACATTTTACTCCCTTATTATAATGCTTAGCCACTCTTCGCTGATAAGCTGCCAACTTGATTAAGGCTATTTCTCTTACTTCTTCAAGTAAATCAAGGTTGGCTTTAAGCCCTTCCTCATTGTAAATTTCTCTGAATTGGCTGACCCGAAGACTGGGAGATCCAATTTCAACTAGAACAAAGGCATCAGTACCATAAGCCAATCTAAAGGGTGAATCCCCTGTTGTAGTCCTCGGAGTAGTTCGATAAGCCCACAACACGCTAAGTAGCTCTCTTCCGCCATCCGCCTGGCTTCATTCAATCAAGGCTTGATCCCATTCAAAGAACGCTCATTGGTCACTTCAACTTGTCCATTTGACTGTGGATGAGCCACTGAGGTCTTTCTGTGTTGAATCCCTAGTTCTTTCAAGAATGCCTCAAATTTCGATCCCACAAACTGGCGTCCATTGTCCGATACCAACACCTTAGGAATCCCGAAGCGAAACACCACAGACTCCTTTATAAACTTTAGGCACTCCTGTTCCGTTATTGACCGAAGTGGTTTTGCCTCCACCCACTTAGTCATATAATCAATAGCAACTATGACGAAGCTGACCTGACCTTTAGCTTTTGGTAATGGACCCAGTATATCAACCCCCCAGACAGCGAAGGGTATAGGAGATAAGATCGAGTATAGCTCTTACGGTGGTGATAATGGGATCGGATCGTTGAGTTGACATTTCGCACTTCTTGACGTACTCAGTTGCTTCTTTAAAGATGGTAGGCCAATAGTATCCCTGGCGAAGTACTTTATAGGCTAATGACTTAGCCGCCATATGGTCACCACAAATACCTTCATGTACTTCCCGAAGAGCATAGTCAGCTTCAGATGGAGTCAAGCATTTCAATAGTGGAGATGAGAAAGCTCTTCGGAACAGATCTCCATCAATCAGAACAAAATTGGCACTTTTATACTTAATTTTCTTGGCGAGCATCCGATCCGAAGGTAAGACGCCATCTGCCAGATACTCTATATATGGAGTCAACCAAATAGTTGGTTGATCAATGCACATTACCGATTTATAATGGACACTAGGATGTTGCAAAATTTCTAAATAAACCGACCCATCAAAAATGTTAACATCCGTAGTGGCTAATTTGGAAAGTGCATCAGCAATTGAATTGTTATTACGCTCGATCCCTTGAAACTCATAGGATTGGAAATACTGAAGTTGCTCCTTCAATTCTGTTAGATATTTGATCATTTTTGGGCCTCGAGCTTCATATTCCCCAGAAATTTGTTTAACGATTAACTGAGAATCACTAAAGATAATTATGCGTTGTACTTCAAGACTTTTTGCTAACCGTAACCCTGCAAGTACCGCTTCATACTCAGCTTCGTTGTTTGTCGCTTTGAATGAAATCGATAGCTTTGTTGTACCTTGAATCCCTCCGGACTCGTCGTGAATAATTCTCGCTCCATCGACATCCGTGGTAGAAGACCCATCCGCATACTGGCGTCCCACTTAACTCGTCATTGAAGAATCAGAATCGCTTCTGTTCGATCCTTCAACCACGCACACGTCATCGTAAAACGAAAGCGAGCATTCAACAACAAAATCAGCTAAGGCTTGCCCTTTGATGGCGATTCGGGGATGATATTCAATGAAAAATTGTGACAACTCCATCGTCCATGCAATTTAATCTCCCCGATACCTCGGGTTTGCCCATAATCTTCTTTAAAGGTCGATTCAGATATACTATTACCAATCTACCCTGGAAGTATTGCCTAAGCTTTCGACTAGCAGTTATTAAAGCAAAAGCAAACTTTTCAATGTTCGGGTACCTTGTTTCAGCATCTCGAAGGACATGGCTTATGTAATAAACCGGGTGCTGCTTACCCCCAACTTCACGCACCAAAACTGCTCCTACTGCCAATGAACTAGCTGCTAAGTACAAATATAAAGGTTCAGCAGGAACGGGCTTCACCAACAAAGGCGCCGAAGATAAATAGGACTTGATGCTCTGAAAAGCGTCCTCACACTCCGAAGTCCATTGAAATATCTTTGCATTCTTCGGCCCTTTCAATGTATCAAAGAACGGTAGACATCTTTCCGCCGACTTGGACATGAACCTCCTTAAAGTCGCAATCCTTCCAAATGACGTTGAACATCTTTAAATGACCGAGGAGTCTTCATGTTCGAGGATCGCTTGAATTTTCTCGAGATTGGCTTCGATTCTCTCTCGATCGACAAGATATCCCGTAAATTTGCGGCTCCTAGACCAGAAGGTGCACTTAGTGGGATTCAATCTCAAATTGTGCTGACGAATTGTCTGAAAACATTCTTCCAAATCATCCAGGTGTTTATGTACCAACATACTTTTGACAATCATATCGTCTACATACACTTCTATATTCCTACCCAGCTGATATCTGAAAATATGGTTCATCATCCTCTGATACGTGGCTCCGGCATTGATGAGGCCGAAGGTCATTTTCTTATAAGCATATACCGAACGATGCGTAATGAACGCCATCTTCGGTATATCCTCTTTGCACATGGAAATTTGATGATATCCAGAGAATGCGTCCATGAAACTTAACAAATCATACCCCGAAGTGGCATCGATTAGTTGGTCAATGTGGGGTAGGGTAGAAATCCTTTGGACAAGCCTTATTTAAATCAAAGCAGTAGTCGATGCACACTCGCCATTTACCATTTTGCTTTCAGACAAAGACCACATTCGCCATCCATGCGGGTAGTCAATCTCAAGATGAAATCACGCCGCCATCGCTTTACAATCTCTTCATCAATTATTCGGCCGACGCTCACGTATAAAATCCTCCTCTTACATCGGATTTGACCGCTTCTTCGACGGGTCTACTCTCCAAATTGATGCTCAAGAATATCATCGCTTCTAGCACCAATGTTAACGCCAAGATCTTTCTCCACGTCCCAATCACCAAGACGCGTCCAATATCCTGCACAGTTCAACAAGTCAACACCAAAGCTCGACTACCGACCGGCCGTCGAGGATAGCTCCGGCGTGAGAGTCAGTACAGGCGATCACAAGGTCAACAATGGAGAGAAAATATTATCTAGTGTCTGAGAGAGATAGAATAAGAATTCTAATGAAAAAATGTATGTGTTACTTACCCTCTTATGTGATCTTAATCCCATGCATACTCCACTATCCGGTTTACCGTGCCACCCACCACCTTCTGACACCTTTTTCCCTTACTTCCGGTCACTTCAGCCGAAAGTAAACAGTCTACCTTCACCCCCTCTGTTACTGTTTGCCACCGCCGGTCATCTGAGTCCCATCCTCATTAATGCTTGAGGCAAAGAAAGTGGCGTATACATAATAGTCAAACGTCATTTGGCATAATGATTACTGGTCAAAATTGGGATTAAGTGATAATTTGTATAATGGGCCAATATAATGACTAGGTCCAAATAATAAGAATGACCCAAGTGACCAGATCCAACCATGACTTAGCATAACATGATCCAAGGGAGGATGCAGGATATTGGACGCGTCTTGGTGATTGGGACGTGGAGAAAGATCTTGGCGTTAACATTGGCGCTAGAAGGAGAGAAAATATTATCTAGTGTCTGAGAGAGATAGAATAAGAATTCTAATGAAAAAATATATGTGTTACTTACCCTCTTATGTGATCTTAATCCCATGCATACTCCACTATCCGGTTTACCGTGCCACCCACCACCTTCTGACACCTTTTTCCCTTACTTCCGGTCACTTCAGGCGAAAAAGTAAATACCACCTTCACCCCCCTCATTATCGTTTGCCACCGCACGGCCATCCGAGTCCCATCCTCATTAATGAAATGCAAAGAAAGTGGCGAATACAATAGTCAAACGTCATTTGGCATAATGATTACTGGTCAAAATTGGGATTAAGTGATAATTTGTATAATGGGCCAATATAATGACTAGGCCCAAATAATAAGAATGACCCAAGTGACCAGATCCAACCATGACTTAGCATAACATGATCCAAGGGAGGAGCCCAATAATTTTACCAATAAAGAAAAGGATTATGGCCCAACACGCTTTTATACAAGGAAAACATCCATCGACTCGGTTCAAGTTTAATATGGTTTGGTTTTGTTGAAGAAGGCCAACTAAGTTCTTTTGATTCTAAGGTTTGGTTTCTCTGTTCTTCATTCACTTTGAAGATATTGCTCTAAGATAACTTTTATAGAACTTGATCCAAATTTCGACTAATTTTGCGGGGTGTTCTGAGAATGTTTACAAATCAGTATGGTGGCAGTTGGCTTCCACTCTTCGTGCACGTAGCAACTCTATTGTTTTTGTGTATTGATTTTGGCATTAAGTGCCTCTTATAACCTATTTGCTTCATTTTTTTGACTTGCTATTATTTTTAAATATGTGCAGGAAGACTGCTTCTACGACCTACCTTACAATACTGGGTATCAAATTTTCGTGCTACGTTACGGAAGACAAGGGACGGAATTATGAAGTGTACTCTCTCTATATATGTAGATATATACTTTGATTGAAGAACTGTGATAGCTTTATATGGTTAATTATAAAGATAATGAATGATTATGTAGTGAATGATTTTATTAAGTTAATAATATTTTAGTTTTTTATATTTTGTCATTATTTGCTATGGGAACATTGAGCTAGCTAGGTACACAAAAAGAATGTCAAATTTTGATTTGGCAACAATATAATTCGTTACCAAAGCATTGAACAAGTTTTAATATAGCAACAATTTTTTATACATTTAGCAACAAATGTTCGTTGCTAATGACATTAAAAATATAATATTTGACAACGAAAAATTAACCTAATAACAACGAAGAGGATATTGTTGCTAATACTAACATAAAAGACAACATTTTTTATCGTTGCAAATCATATCAACTTTCGTTGCACATATAAAGAAACGACAACATATAATGTCGTTCTTAATCGATGACTTTCGTTCTTTATTGAAAATAACCAAAGAACAAACATTTTCGTTGTTGATTCAAAGATAATGTCGCCGCCAAATAATATAATCAGCAATGAAAATCGTTGCTAAAAAGTTTACATTCCGCAACGAAAGCAAGTTTAGGCAACAATTTTCATTATTTACTGCAACGAAAAATGTCGTTGAAAAATGGTGTCAATTGCAACGAAAATGCATGGTCGTTGCAAAAAAAAAAAGTTCATTTCGTTGCCAATTAGCAGGCTTTTGCAACGAAATGTGATTTTTAGCAATGAAATTTTTATTATTCTGCAACAATACATTTTGTTGCTAAAGGATCGATGTCTCTGTACGAAAGTCAAATTTCATTGCAAAATGTATTACTTTTGGCAACGAAAAAAATACGTTCATCATGAACAATTAAGAACCCTCATCACAAGAACGAAAGACGAACGACAAAGAAAGTCGTTGCCAAAACCCTTTAGCAACGAAATTTGGCACTTTTAGCAATGAAAATCGGTTGTTGCTGAAGCTCCATTTTTTTGTAGTGTTCATAACATACTTATATCTATATAATTATTAATACATGTAATATAATTAATTAACTCATGTATCATAATTATATTTATTCTAATATAGAAATTTATTGATCATAATTTAATAGTTATACATTTATAATTATGTATAAAAATATCTCATTAATTAAGGAATTAATCCATAATTGGTTTAACACTTTTGTGTAACCATCGTTACATTAAATGATAAATTAATTTATACAAATAATATCATATAATATAATTAAATTAAAACTGCTCCTTCCTTTCTGTAAATTGTTTCAAAACAATTTACTTGACTCATATATATTTAATCATAAATTAAGTATAATTAACTTTACTAATTTTAACACCAATATTCGAACATATTGATTTCTCATCTCATATTTTTATTCACATCTCTTTAGTATAATAATAAATATTATACTATTATATACTATATGTTACGTTATAGTAACATAATTCTCATTATCAAGAAATATATTTCTTTATTCAATTAATCAAAACTAATATTTTAATTTACCAATTTTCAAATAATGAACTAATTACTTTATTTCATATTTATTTTATATTCATTTAACATAATATAATATATTAAGCCACTTCATAAATAGGTTACACTTATTTGTAATATATTAAAATAATAAATTTAATCAAATTCATCATTCTCATTCACATATAGTACATATATTAATTCACTAATTTGAAGTAAGTGAATTAATTTCCTTGCTTATGAAATTTTATTCATAATAAATTCATTGCCATACAAGGTAATAACCAAATTATATTATCCATAATGTAATTTAATTTTAATCTCCATTAATTAATTAGTTTCCTTCACCGCCAAGTTTCACTTCACAATTATCTCAAGCTAACTAATTCAATAGTTAAATTCACTATTAAATCTTACTTTTCAATAAATGTACATATATTTCATACTTATATATATATTTTTAATCTACAACATTACTCACATAATATATATAACACATTTATATATATTTAAACATTCAAACTTATTACATCTCACAATAAGAATTTTATATATTAAATTATTATTTTAATATTCTTATATTCCAAAATTCTGGGTTATCGCATCAACAGTAAAAATTTATCAATACAAAATTAAAATAATATAACATCTATTAAATTAATGATTTATATAGTTATATATTTCATTTAGTTACGTAATAGTAATTTTACTTAAATTGGAATAGTTATACATATTTACTTCATTAAAAAATAATAATTACATGTTAAGATATTATTAATATCAAGAATACGAATTACTCTAGTAAGTGTTTTTTTTGTTCAGTCTCAGAATCAGTTTGCCATAATAAGCAAGTTTTGGCTATGTTATTTTAACAAAGATGATAGAAAATAATTTCATCTGGAATATTGGATTTGATGGAAGGTGAACATATATACTTGGTTTTTTTGCATGCAACATTTTTCATTTTGTTATGTAATTTAATTCAATTGTGACCTTCATCAATTTGTTTGGACTTTTGTCACATAATGTAATTACTAATTATTCAGTTTTAAATAAAATTATTTTTTGCCGAACCAAAAAAAAAAAGCAAATTTTTTAATTTTTCACCTATAAATTAATTACCCATAGATATAACCATACATATAAAAAAATTAAATTAAAGATGATTTTATTAAAAACCTTGTTCCAATTAATTAATTTTGGGCACAACTAACAAAAACAGACGCAAGTATCCCTTACACATCTGCGTGAGAAGCAGATATAGGGACACTTCTTTTCGCAATCATGATCAGTCTTGCACGGCCATCCAGTTCCACCCTCTTTAATAGAGTAGTGCCTATCAGCCAAGCATGAACAAACTCCATCTAAACAATCTGCAACTACTCCCATGCCCCTGCCGCAGTGAGGTATGCAATCGTCCACAGATTTACATTTATATGCCTTTGACATCTGCAAATCTGCAAGGAACCAGTTGATCAATATTTGAGTACAAATTAATTAATGCTATATACATTACATAGCTATACACGCATTTTGTATATTATTCACGTTAAAATTCAACATCTGTGCTAAAAATATCAGTTCCTAATATTTTGTATATATGCAGAGATTGAAATATATATATAGAGACAAACATATGAGAGACAATTAATATTTTGTTTATAGACTGGATTTAAGAGAGAGATTAACGTACCAGAGACGGTTAATAGCAGGAAACCAAAGAAAATTATTTTTACCGAAAGCTTTTCCATATTTTTTGTGGTGTTTGAGTCTATCAACCAATATGTATATGAGAGACTATCAGCTATACTTGTTGGATTAATTGTGGAAATGGAGCTCTCCTAGTGACATATATATACTCACGGATTTGGTTCATTGGTGTTCATTGCACAAGGGTTTGGTTACTTTTTGGTATTAATTACATAAATCTCGTGTGTTAAAAGTCAGATTTGCTATTAATTGCATTTACTAATATAGGCAAATTATTTGCAAAAAGCATCCATATATAGTATCTTAATTATTCATATTTAAATTCTCATTTAATTACATAATTTTCTGCATATGACTAGTGATACTTTATAAATATGTATAGAGAATAAAAATATGATGAGTTAATATCAAGAATACTATAGATAAATTATTTAAGGCAAGTAAATATTTAACATGGGAGTGCCTAAAAAGTAACAATAGTATTAAGGATTTAGAAGTTATTAATACTTCCTCGGTTCTTTTAGTTTTTAATCTTTTTAGAGAGAAATTTTTTATTTCATTTTATCTCTTGTCATTTGTAAGTGTTAAGAAAAATATGTTAATAATTTAGTTTTTCATATTACCTTAAACTAGTTCTCTAGTTATAAAATTATTAATATTTTGCACCAATAAAAACATTATTATTATATTTTGTAAATATATTTTATTAGATAGAGCAATTAATTTTATTTTTAATTTTTATAATTGAACCATATTGTTGGTGATTGTATTGTATTATACAAATAATAATAATATTTTCACTAGTTTTCTCTCACATGAACAATAAATAGGTCACACTCATGTGAGAAAGAATTTTGGAAATATAAAATTTTATTGTGAAAATAATAATTCCTT
The DNA here is from genome assembly GCA_020205615.1 of Panax quinquefolius. NCBI lineage: Eukaryota > Viridiplantae > Streptophyta > Magnoliopsida > Apiales > Araliaceae > Panax > Panax quinquefolius. The sequence goes on along the minus strand of CM035172.1, from coordinate 132,503,724 downwards.
AATAATATTGTGTAAGATGATATTCATTAGAAGATAGTTATTTCTAAAACAGTCTTTTAACTAATAATAAAATTGCATAATTAATTAGTTATTAAGAAAAGGCTAAATAGATTTGAAAATTCTACAATAATTATTCACATGCTTGCATAATTAAAATAATAGATAAATTGTTTATTCATATACTTATATATTCATTTATTTATGTAATAATAAATTTTACTTAAACTTAACAGTTATTCTTATATACTTTTAAGTCTTTAATAAAACAAAATCGAGGACATAATTAGATATTATTAATGGTAATAATTTGAATTATTATAAAACACTAATTAAAAAAACTGTATAGAAATAGAAATTAATAATAGTAAAGAAATACTTATGAAAATCAGAGTTTGGATTGAAAGAGTGGAAATCAAGTAAATTACGAAAAGTAAATAGTCGAGTGATTCTTTTTCTGATTTTCTTGAGTTGAATGATCAAAACATAATCTTTGTGTGCATTTATTTTATATAATTAAATTTCTTTTCTACAAAAATAATCCAAACAAGTAGGACCTGTTTTATTAAACTGTTGCTAAAAACTAGACGGGTAGGACATTACCAGATAGATAGGATATGTCTACTTTGATGTTTGTATTAATTGGATAAGCAGAATATTCTTTATATTACTTCGGATTAAACAGTGCTTTTTATAATATTGGGGAGCTCGCAGAACTAAGCAACGGATTACAAAAGTGGCCAAAATGCACTCAGATTCTATAGTTTAGTTCTGCAGACGAGACAAGTGACGTAAAAAACCAAAGTAAAATATATACCGTCTGCACAACTAAAGTGCAGATTAGGAGAATGATTTGGATAAACAAAAATGAAACACCAAAATCCAGTGACCAAGCAGGAATCAAAGAATAAGGAGGAATCAAAGAAGCTAACAAACAACAACAACAACAAAATACAACTTAGATTGGAATTCTAACGATAGCTAGACATAAGCAGAGAGTTGATAGTTTGTCCGTCTTATTATTAGTTTTATCTTTGGGGAAAGATTTTATGCATACTAATAGTTAGATCTCCGGATGGAAGACCACAATTTATTGTAAGGATAATCTTAAATTTACAACATTGACTATGGACGGTCCCATATATATATATGGGATATGATCCATAATGAATTATTCTTATGGAGAAAATTTTGGGCGAATAAGATTATATCGGCCCATTTTATGAATCAAGGCGAAGATTAAAAATATAAATGGCCCTCACGCTAGACCAAATCTGGCGGCAAATGATTTTATTTAAGGACCTTACGCTTACTTGGTGTAGCGTAAAGCAACGATCCATAGCATTACACGTTTTCCAAGTCCTACTGAGCCAGACAATTATTTAATCTCTCGATCTCATTGCCTCGATTTGTTGTGGGACCACCGTGACGTGGCGTAATGTAGGATTGTCTCGAATCGGGTCTTCCCCGAGTTGGAGCCGATAGGTCCGGCTCAGAAAGCGGAGAATGTCTGTAAGATTGGGTCATTATTGGTTAACATGAATGTTGTGACGCCCCCCAAAATAGGTATACATCACCCATTTCGAAGTTGTCAATACATAGTGCATGAAACAACTACAACTTTATTATTACAACATATAAAATGTGAGTTTAAATACGAGATATTGCCATCTAGATAATATCCACACGCAAATAAATCCCCATCATAATTATTGATACATTATTTTACAAAAATGGTGAGGACTACTAAACAACTCTCTCTGTAACCTTCATTCCATACCCCGACTAAGACTCGCTACATTCTCGCCTCCCGAGAAGAAAAATGGAACAACAAAGAAAAGGGTGAGCTCAACTAGCCCGGTAAAGAATATTATGACTAAGATAATATACAACAAATTATCGTTAGTCTTCAACAGGAAAAATCTAATAGAATACAATAGACAACAAGTTTTAAATCAATATTCGCGCAATGAAAATAATAATTCATTAGAAGAGTTAAGTAGAGAATGCAAACTACTATCTTCTATGTATGAATTTAAAAGTTCATAAATCATCTTTTATCCCCGTAACATCAATCAATATACATCTGGAATCAAATATTCATCTTTGCACTACTGTGCCAAAGATATGCATCGATTGGTCATGTTCATCTAAACACTGCTCATCTTTGCACTACTCTGGCCAAAGATATTCATCGAAATCATTCATCTTTGCACTACACTGGGCCAAAGATATTCAATAATATCATCATTTAAGGCGAGGATGATGAAACATATTTTTAAAAAGCGAATCCGGTGAAACAAAATGATGAGATTAAGGATTAAGGATTCAGTACTTTGTTTTATCCATGTCCAAAAATACCTCAAAAATAATCATAGTGGTGTAAAATTCAAGAATGATCAAAACATGGATACAATCAAAGCTAGTATCCACAATAGATATTTTAGAGACTAAAAGAAAAATTTTCATTTTTCGATGAATAGTCTGCAAGTGATTCGTGAATAGTGTCGTATACATGAATAGTCAGATATCGTGAACAAGAACTCCGACACCAAAAGTTCCAAATTTGATAAAAACTTGGATCGATATTTCAAAGATAATGATATTAAAGAAATAATATCATTACGAAAAAAAAATATCCCTTACCTCACAAAGACAAGACTTAGTTGAAACACCGGATATAAGCTATGACTTGAACTTGCATAGTATAGTAATACTCAAAATATACTCAAAATACTCACAAGAATACGCTCGATAATATAGAGAGAGAAAACTTTAGTTTCGGTGTGATTTTCAATTCTAACCTAAGCACCCTAATTATAGGAAAATGCTTAGAACACCAAAAGTAGAAAATTTATTAAAATATAATATATATATATATATATATATATATATATATATATATATATATATATATATAATCTTCACGCACACCTTTGAATCAAATTCAAGAATTGAATACATGCCTCACACATGCAAAAAAGCGTTTTTGTAAAAAAAAAATATTTAAAACTTTAAAAATTAATTATTTTGGAGCTTTAGAACTTCAATAATTCATAATAAATAGCCTTTTTGTGAGAAAATTCGAATCTCATTTATTTTATAGGAAATTCAATTCTCTACAGCTTTGCAGAAGAAAGTTTTTCCAAATTCCAAATAAAAATTGACCGAAATCCACAAAGCAGACGATTTTACTGTTTTATAATCAAATTTCGAATAATAAATGGGGTCCACCGACATGTTTAACATGTTTTAAACATTTATTGCAACAAAAATACTCTTACTCCTCGTATACTCATATATCCCACATTCGTTGTAAAAATATCACCATTATTATATTATTAAAATATAATAATATATTTAAATGAATTATTTTATCAGAAAAAGATAAAATTTCAATTTTCAACAATTGTCACATTAAAATTTTCTCCATCTATATCCACATAAAATCAATATTTTCCTCATCATATGAATCAATAATTAATTATTCACAAATAATATTACGTAATCACAATATCGACAAATGAGCGGTTCCTGGAAAGAGGGCTTTCAATAAGAATTTCTCCTCATCGGCGTAGCAATTAGGTGACCAAACCTCTCCTTAGGCAGAACTTTCTAGACATTGCCAATAATGTTATCTAATAATATTATTGAGATAATATGAATTATTGCTTCGATAATGAAAAATTGTGTAATGACAATTATTGAAACAACAAAGAATATAAAATATCGTATGACAATTATTAAATCAATAAAATATCGAACAAAGTAATTATCGTAACCATTATTGAGTAGTGTCTTCTTACGTAAGAATCAATAATTGGTGCAATCACTGAGTGTCTTCTTGTGTTTTAACCACCAAGTATTTTAACAAAGATTAACTGTGAATAACTACGCCTGCTATTTTTTTAAACAACTTATATTTGTCGTTTTCTTCATCCAATCGCTTTTAGTTATGGGGCCCACAAAAGATCATACGTCGTCATAAATATTCCCCAGAAGCGTGAAGAATATTCCACGACCAAACGAATATTCCCCAACAACAATGAATATTTTATAACCACTTGCTTATTTTGAAATATTTGCGTATTTTACCCATAACTATCCACATTAATTAAATCAACCCTTACTATTTCAAAATAATAAATAGAGAAAATTAAATTTCATTAATAATAAGTTGGGGTCTTACAACCTCCCCTCCTTATGAAATTTCGTCCTCGAAATTGACGTACGTACCTGGTGTTTCGAAAAGGTGAGGATACCTCGCTTTCATTTCGTTTCCAATTCCCAGGTCATTTCCTCTATAACATGATTCCTCCACAAAACTTTAACTTGTGGTATGACCTTTGCGCGTAGGACATGCTCCTTCCTATCCAAGATCTTGACAGGTACCTCCTCATACGTTAAGTCTTCGGCTATCTCGTCTGGTTCTAACTCTATAACGTGATTCGGGTCTTTCACATATTCTTTAATATGGATATGTGAAACACATTATGAACACGAGACATACCGGAGGTAACGCGAGTCTATAGGCTACATTTCCTACTCGGTCAAGAATTTGAAATGGACCAATAAATTGTGGATTGAGCTTTCTCTCTTCCCAAATCTTGTAACTCCCTTCCATGGAGCAACTCGCAACAATACATGATCCCCTATACTAAATTCCACGTCCTTTCGATGAAGATCTCGCATAACTCTTTTTGTCGATCTTGTGTCGTTTGTATACGTTGTCGAATCATTTGGATCTTTTTAAAGTAGTCATACGTCTCAACTCGGGTCCCAACAATGTTGCTTCACCCACCTCATCCCAACATCTTGGAGAAGCGACATTTTCGTCCATATAATGCTTGAATGGAGCCACACCTATACTTGCTCGATAAGCAACTGTTGTTGTAGAAGAATTCCACCAATGGTAAATACTTATCCCAAGCGCCCTTGAAGTCTAGGGACACGAGTCTTAATAGATCTTCAAGAGTTTGAATAGTCCTCTCGATTGTCCGTCTGTTTGAGGATGGTATGCCGAATCGAATCAAATAAATGTGCCCATAGCTTTTTGCAAGCTAACCCAAAATCTTGAAGTGAATCTTAGGTCACGATCCGAAACTATGGATACTGGGCATGCCATGCAACCTCACAATCTCATTCACGTACATACTAGCAAGGCGTTCAAGGGAATAAGTCTCCGTGTATCGGCAAGAAATGAGCGGACTTGGTTAATCTATCAACAATAACCCAAATAGCGGTGATGCCTTGAGAAACCGTAGGAAGACCCAGAACGAAATCCATGGGAATGTGTTCCCACTTCCATTTCGGAATCTCAAGTGGTTGCAACGGACCCTTAGGTACTAGATGCTCCGCCTTTACACATTGACAAGTTAAACACATTGAGATAAACTTTGCAATCTCTCTCTTCATATTGTTCCACCAAAATGTATGTCGAAGATCACGATACATTTTAGTACTTCCAGGATGGATTGCAAATGGTGTATTGTGTGCCTCCATCATAATCTTGTACTTTAAATCAAAGTCGTTAGGAACACAAAGTCTAGAGTGGACTTGAAGTATTCCTTCTTCATCAATTCTCGCTTCCGGAATAGCTCATTCTTGTACTTTCTTCTTCATACGCATCATTTCAAGGGCGGTGGCTTGAGCAACCTTAACTTTTTCTATTAAAGTTGGCTCTACGCGTATACTTGACATCATCGCACTCATTCCCCGCATATAATCTTCTACTCAACGCCGCCTACCACGTTCGCTTTTCGGGATGGTATTGAATAGTGTGGTCGTAGTCTTTCAATAGCTCGAGCCAACGTCCCGCCGCATGTTGAGTTCTTTTTGAGTGAAGAAATATTTAAGGCTTTTATGGTGCGAATATATCTCCACTTTCTCCCCATATAGATAGTGCCTCCATATCTTTAGCGTAAGCACGCATCACGCTAACTCTAGATCATGAGTAGGATAATTCCTCTCATATTCTTTAAGTTGTCATGAGGCATAGGCTATGACTTTCCCACGTTGCATGAGAACACATCCTAACCCTTTGCTTCAAGCATCGTTGTAGATAACAAATCCATACGAACCAAATGGTATTGTTAGAAGCAGTGCTTGAAATAAGTCTCCTCTTAAGCTCTTGGAAACTCTTCTCGCATTCTTCGCTCCAAAGCGAATTTTGTATCCTTAGAGTTAATTTGGGTTAATGGAGTAGCGATTAGAAAACCCTTCCACGAATCTCGATAATAACCAACTAAGCCCAAAAGCTACGTGACTTGATCCACCGACTTGGTTGCTCTAACTTTGTATTGCTTCAATCTTCGCGAGGATCAACAGATACTCCATGTTTCGACACCACGTGCCCAAGGAATGCTACTTCCTCAAGCCGAACTCGTATTTCTTCAATTTGGCATATAGTTGGTTTTCACGAAGCCTTTGGAGTACCGGCTTTCAAATGGTGCTCATGATCTTCACGGCTTTTGGAATATATGAGGATGTCATCAATAAAGACAACAACGAATTGATCCAAATATTTCTTGAATACTCAATTCATCATATCCATGAAAGCCATAGGAGCATTAGTCAATCCGAAAGACATGACTAAGAATTCATAATGCCCGCATCCAAAGTTCTAAAGGCGATCTTTGGAATATCCTCGATTCTAATCTTGGTGATGATATCCGAATGAAGATCGATCTTTGAAAAAAATTGTGCCCCTTGCAACTGGTCAAACAAGTCATCAATACGAGGTAGAGGATACCTATTCTTGATGGTGACATGGTTCAATTCCCGATAGTCAATACAAAGTCGCATACTCCCGTCTTTCTTCTTTACGAATAAAACAGGAACACCCCAAGGAGATGTACTAGGCCGAATGAAACCGATGTCCAACAATTCCTGTAGTTGGACCTTTAACTCCTAAAGTTCAATAGGAGCCATTCGATATGGGGTTTTAAAATGGGCTTTGTATGCGAGTTCAAGATCAATAAAGAATTCAACTTCACGCTCTAGGGGTAGTAGGGAAGTTCTTCAGAAAATCGTCGGGAAAATCAATAACAACAGAATATTATTCAAATTTGGCGTGTCTTTATTCAAATCCATAACATGGGCTAAGAAAGCTTGACATCCATTTTTCAATAAGCGAATAGCTTTATGATTAGATATAGCGGTGATTGATTTTAATGGTTTAGTTGCTTGAATTCGTACAACGGGTTGGTTAGGAATATGAAAACTAACAAACCTTACGAAAACAATCAATTTTGGCATGATGAGTAGTTAACCAATTAATCCCTAAAATCACATCAAAAGCAAGTATCTTTAAAGAGATAAGGTCAACAGGTAAGGTGATGGTGCCAACTTGAATCAAACAAGATTTATAAGCGATGGATGTGATGAAAGTTTCTCTAACGGAGTTTCCACAGATAGGTTAAAGTCTAATTTCTCGAGTCAAGTTTAAGCGTTGAGCACAATGAGGAGAGATAAATGAATGGGTATACCGGTATCAAGTAAGGTATAAACGCAAGAATTTATAAATAGCTTACCCGTGATCACCTCGTTTGGGTTCCTCGCATTTTGACTGTCACAACAAACGCTCTTTCGAGAACAGATTGACTTTGACTTTTTCGGGACGGATCTTTTGAGTCACCGTCCCTCATTGAACTAGGTTTCGCTATGCATAATCTGATCTCGAGCTATATGTCATTCCTTTCCATAATTATAGCATACCTGAACTGTTGTAGGCGGTTTGGTTTGATATGTCCCTCTTTCCGCATTTATAGCATATATGACCGGTGGTCATTCTCCTCCTTAGAACCGATTCTTCTTGCCAAGACTCTTCACATGGTCATTGTTAAATCTCATCTTTTTAAAATCACCTCGACTCGTATCTTCTATTTTCATGGCCATGATTACCACCGAGTGGATACCATTTTTGTCAAATCTCATTTCTTTCTCTCCACGGTTATCGTTATTACATTGATTGCTATCTACGGTATGATCCTCGGTTATGGTCCTCTGTTGAACATACTCGTTATCTCGCTTCTAACAATTGAGCCACTTAACAACATATCGAATAGAGAAAAAATTTATGAGAAATGAGATATTGTCGTATCTTGGGTTTCAAACCTCTCGAAACATCCGCGTCATACGTTCCTCATTCTCCACCAAATGAGGTCTGAACACGGATAACTCTGCAAACTTTGCCTCGTCTTTGAGACACCATCGTGTTGTTTTGTTCTAATCGATGAACTCCACTTCCTTCATATGACGAACACTTTTCAGAAAGTATTTATCATTAAATAGTTTTTAAACGCGTCCAAGAGACATCTTGAGTCTGCGGTGGATGGGGTACGCTTCACGAGACTCCCACCAAGATGCGCCGCCACGGAACATAAAGGTGGCGAATGGAACCTTCATTCCTCCGTGCATCCCAAGACATCGAATATCTTGGTAATTTACTTGACCCATGTTTCCGCCGCATGATCGGATCGGCTTTCCCTTAAATTCGGTGGTCCCAACTCTTTCATTTGCTTGATTGTGACAACCGGTGAATTGCTATCATTTCCTCAGTATTTTGAACACGAGTCTCCTCAATCGATTTCGCATGAATCGCAAATAGCTTCTAAACATCCCTCGTTCATCATCGCTTTCGGTGGTGTTGTTCGCGGGAGGAACATTGCCGACTGTTGCACGTTCTCCTCGTTGGTGAGTCTGAAGCGTCTCCACGGTCTCATTTCCATTGTTAATATTCTCGATCGACATTCTCAAATCATCGTCATAAAACAAGGGTTAATTAAAGAAATCAATATATCACATAATATCCCTATATATCTTGACCAACTAATAAATAAGCTTAGGTAGGACACACTAGCGAAGGATTTACTCGTCTCTCCCCTCCTAGTTCTATTCCCGATCTCCACCAGAGATCATATCCCTAAGCTCGATACCAACTATGGCGCCCCCAAAATAGGTATACATCACCCATTACGAGTTGTCAATATATAGTATGCGAAGCAACAATAACTTTATTATTACATAAAAGATATAAACCATTAGTTTAAATACGAGATATTGCCATCTAAAAAATATCCACACGCAAATAAATCCCCATCATAATTATTGATACATTATTTTACAAAATGGTGAGGACTATTAAACAACTCTCTAGAACCTTCATTCCATACCCCGACTAGTACTCGCTACATTCTCGCCTCCGAGAAGAAAAATGGAACAACAAGGAAAATGGTGAGCTCAACTAGCTCGATAAAGAATATTATGACTAAGATAATATATAAAAAATTATCGTTAGTCTTCAATGAGGAAAAATCTAATAGAATCTGATAGACAACAAGTTTTAAATCAATATTCGCAATGAAATAATAATTCATTAGAAGAGTTAAAAAGAGAATGCAAACTACTATCTTCTATGTATGAATTTAAAAGTTCATCGTCTATCTTTTATCCACAGTAACATCAATCAATATACATACGGAATCAAATATTCATCTTTGCACTACTGGGCCAAAGATATTCATCGATTGGTCATGTTCATCTAAACACTGCTCATCTTTGCACTACGGGCCAAAGATATTCATCGAAATCATTCATCTTTGCACTCTGAGCCAAAGATATTCAATAATATCATCATTTAAGGCGAGGATGATGAAACATATTTTTAATGAAACGAATCCGGTGAAACAAAATGTGAGGATTAAGGATTAAGGATTCGTACTTTGTTTTATCCATGTCCAAAAATACCTCAAAAATAATCATAGTGGTGTAAAATTCAAGAATGATCAAAACATGGATACAATCAAAGCTAGTATCCACAATAGATATTTTAGGACGAAAAGAAAAATTTTCAATTTTCAATGAATAGTGCAGTATTCGTGAATAGTGTCGATATCGTGAATAGTCTGCCAGTATCGTGAACGATAACTCCGACACCAAAAGTTCTAAATTTGATAAAAACTTGAGATCAATATTTGACATAATGATATTGAAGAAATAATATCATTACGAAAAAAAAAAATATCCCTTACCTCACAAAGATGAGATTTTAGTTGAAACACAGGATATAAAGTTTATGACTTGAACTTGCACCAGTATAGCAATACTCAAAATATACTCAAAATACTCACAAGAATACACCGATAATATAGAGAGAGAAAACTTGAGTTTACGGTGTGATTTTCAATTCTAACCTAAGCACCCTATTTATATGAAAATGCTTAGAACACCAAAGTAGAAAATTTATTAAAATATTATATATATATATATATATATATATATATATATATATATATATAATCTTTACACACACCTTTGAATCTGAAATTCAGCAATTGAATACATGCCTCAGACATGCAAAAAACGTTTTTTGTAAAAAAAATATTTAAAACTTTAAAAATTAATTATTTTGGAGCTTTAGAACTTCAATAATTTATAATAAATAGCCCTTTTGTCAGAAAATTCGAATCTCGCGAATTTGTATAGGAAATTCAATTCTCTACAACTTTGCAGAAGAAAGTTTTCCAAATTCCAAATAGAAATTGTCAAGAAATCCACAAACGAAAGTGATTTTACAGTTTTATAATCAAATTTCGATCAATAAATGGGGTCCAAGAGCATGTTTAACATGTTTTAAACATTTATTGCAACAAAAAATACTCTTACTCCTCGTATACTCATATATCCCACATTCGTTGTAAAAATATCACCATTATTATATTATTAAAATATAATAATATATTTAAATAAATTATTTTATCGAGAAAAAGATAAAATTTCAATTTTCAACAATTGTCACATTAAAAATTTTCTCCATCTATATCCACATAAAATCAATATTTTCCTCATCATATAAATCAATAATTAATTATTCATAAATAATATTATAGAATCACAATATTGACAACCAGGCGGGTTAAAGGAAAGAGGGGCTTTCAATAAGAATTTCTCCTTCTTTGGCCTTGATTAGGTGACCAAACCTCTCCTTAGATGTAACTTTCTAGACATTGCCAATAATGTTATCTAATAATATTATTCAGATAATATGAATTATTGCTTCGATAATGAAAATACGATTGTAATGACAATTATTGAAACAACAAAGAATATAAAATATCAACGGCAATTATTAAATCAATAAAATATTGAATAAAGTAATTATGTAACCATTATTGAGTAGTGCCTTCTTACGTAAGAATCAATAGTTGGTGCAATACTGGTAATCTTCTTGTGTTTTAACCAATTTAGTATTTTAACAAAGATACTTGATAATAACTACGCCGTTATTTTTAAACAACTTATATTTTTCATTTTCTTCATCCAATCGCTTTTTTAGTTATGGGGCCAAAAAGATCGCTAGGCCATTGCATGCGAATATTCCCTGACAAAGAAGAATATTCCACGACCAAACGAATATTAAACAACAATGAATATTTTATAACCACTTGCTTATTTTGAAATATTTGCGTATTTTACCCATAACTATCCACATTAATCAAATCAACCCTTACTATTTCAAAATAATAAATAGCGAAAATTAAATTTCATTAATAATAAGTTGGGGTCTTACAAATGTAGAAAGGAACAGTCGGTGATGAGTACGGCTAAAGCCAGAATCAGGAACTTGTGCTTCTCTTGAAAAAACTGCCAGTTGGTAGTATTAGTATTATTATTGTCTTTCATGCTTTTTAATTCTCTCGATCTAACTAATTGTCGATTGCCTGGAGAAAACGCAGCAGCGTTTGAAACGAGATCAAAACTGTAAATTTCTGTTGAAATGGGTTTGAATCGCAGGGTTTGAATCGCGGATATATATCACATGTAAATTTCTGTTGCCTTATAAGATCAAAACTGTTGGTTGTCATATTCTGGGATTCCTGTTGCATGACGCAAGTCTGTTGCCAAAGTCATCCCAGTTTTGTTGCATGACGCAAGACTAGTCATTGTTGCCTGACACAAGGTTGTTGCCTTATCTTCCCAGATTGAATGTTTTTGGCTTGCTTGGGGGTAATTTGGGAAGCAGAAAGTTTTTTTACCATCCTCGCTTGTTCTTCTAGCAGATGGGCTTTGAAATTTTACACCGTTCGCCACTTCGTCTGGCGTACAAGCAATATTCATTTTTGATATGTCCCCTTGATTAATATAATGAACGGATATGATGATATTTGCCCAATTATCATTCATAGCAAATACTTCTTATGGATGGATCTATATATATATATATATATATATATATATATATAAATGATCCATAACATCTTAGGGTTTATTAACTAAGATTTAGGATTTATTAATCAGAGTTTAATAATCCCTAAACCCTAGTTAATAAACTATAAATCCTAATTAATAAATTATAAACCCTAGTTAATTAATTTGATGTAAAAAATAAATCTTCCTAAATTGTATGTGATTTTTGCAGTTTTGTTGCCAATTGAAGGGTTTTACTAGAGCAGTTTCAGGTGTTAAGGCGTCCGTTAGTAATACTAGCAAACGGGGTAATTAATTTTTGGTGCGTTGAATTTCGTTGACTCAGGGTATAATGGTCCAATTTGTGTTATTACAACGTTCATTACTATTACTAGCAGACGTCGCGTTTCTTTTTTTAATCTTGGCCATTGATATTTGGAATTGATTCTATAAATAGTGTTTACTCATTTTTTTATATATATATATATATATACACACACACACACACACACACACACACACACACGCCCCCAAATTCGGGTCCCTTGAACCTCGGACCTGGTACGTCACGGTACTACCTTTCATTCCAATATATATAACGTTTGTTCATAAAGTAATGAACACAACCTGACTTTTATAACCATTAATACAATATTCCCTTCTATTCTAGAATCTATAACATTTACAATCGGTTATTACATCTGTAGATCGTTCATGATCAATCTATACATATTAACTTATAAACAATATGTTTCATAATGACATATTAACTTGTGAGTACTCATTAACTCTTAATTCAAATATTAAATATTCTTTTGTGTAGAGTATTTCAACTCAACATCTACAATATATAATATTAACGTTTATCTAGCTTAGTTAGAAACTTCACAATCAAGTGTTTTGGCATAAAACCTTACCATGTATAATTACTCTAAAGAAGTTACACCAATGCGTTAGTGTATTATTAAAACACCAACCATCTTCAATCACTATTTCTTCTCGTGATCCTTCGTCTATTTTGAAGTATTTGACGCTATGGTCATCTGTTTATATTGACTTTTATCTACAAAATTTTTTGCAAGGTTGAGCACGACGGCTCAGCAAGTCCAACAGTCTATACATTTCATGTTTCACATCGCATACAAATTTCATATATTCATGCAACAAAAATTTTAGTCAATGCATCTACACATGCTTCGTGCATCATACATTTCATGATATGCATCTTTATATGCATCATACTTGTAAGACCCCAACTTATTATTAATGAAATTTAATTTTCTCTATTTATTATTTTGAAATAGTAAGGGTTGATTTGATTAATGTGGATAGTTATGGGTAAAATACGCAAATATTTCAAAATAAGCAAGTGGTTATAAAATATTCATTGTTGTTGGGAATATTCGTTTGGTCGTGGAATATTCTTCTTTGTCGGGGAATATTAAATGCATTTGACAGGTGCGAGTCTTTTTTGTGGGCCCTATAACTAAAAGCGATTGAATGAAGAAAACGACAAATATAAGTTGTTTAAAAATAACGGCGTAGTTATTCTTTATTAATCTTTGTTAAAAATACTCGGTAGTTAAAAACACGGTAGCTTTGCGGTATTGCACCAATTATTGATTCTTACGTAAGAAGGCACTACTCAATAATGGTTACTGATAATTCTTATTCAAAGATATTTTATTAATTTAATAATTGTTGCGTTGATATTTTATATATTGTTGTTTGATAATTGTTATTACACGTATTTTTCATTATCGAAGCAATAATTCATATTATCTGAATAATATTATTAGATAACATTATTGGCAATGTCTAGAAAGTTCTGTCTAAGGAGAGGTTTGGTCACCTAATTGCGCGCCAGTAAGGAGAAATTCTTATTGGAAAGCCCCTCTTTCTGAGAAGCGCACGGTTGTCAACATTGTGATTACGTAATATTATTTGTGAATAATTAATTATTGATTCATATGATGAGAAAATATTGATTTTATGTGGATATAGATGGAGTAAATTTTTAATGTGACAATTGTTGAAAATTGAAATTTTATCTTTTTCTGATAAAATAATTCATTTAAATATATTATTATATTTTAATAATATAATAATGGTGATATTTTTACAACGAATGTGGGATATATGAGTATACAAGGAGGAAGAGTATTTTTGTTGCAATAAATGTTTAAAACATGTTAAACATGTCGGTGGACCCCATTTATTGGAATTGAAATTTGATTATAAACTCGTAAAATCGCCCATTTGTGGATTTTGGTCAATTTTTATTTGGAATTTAGAAAAACTTTCTTACGCAAAGTTGTAGAGAATTGAATTTCCTATAAAAAAAATGCGAGATTTGAATTTTTCGACAAAAGGGCTATTTATTATGAATTATTGAAGTTACGAAGCTCCAAAATAATTAATTTTGAAGTTTTAAATATTTTTTTACAAAAACGTTTTTTTGCATGTGTGAGGTATGTATTCAATTTTGAATTTCAGATTCAAAGGTTTGCATGAAGATTATATATATATATATATATATATATATATATATATATATATTAATATTTTAATAAATTTTCTACTTTTGGTGTTACTAAGCATTTTTATATAAATAGGGTGCTTAGGTTAGAATTGAAAATCACCCTTAAATCGATGTTTTTCTCTCTCTATATTATCGGCGTATTCTTGTGAGTATTTTGAGTATATTTTGAGTATTGCTATACTGGTCTGAAGTTCAAGTCATGCTTTATATCCAAGTGTTTCAACTAAATCTTGTCTTTGTGAGGTAAGGGATATTTTTTTTTCAGTAATGATATTATTTCTTCAATATCATTATCTTTGAAATATTGATCTGAAGTTTTTATCAAATTTGGAACTTTTGGTGTCTGATTTATTGTTCACTTATACGGCCTTATTCACGATATCGATTTAATTATTCACGAATACGACACTATTCGTCGAAAAATGAAATTTTTCTTTTCGTCCTAAAATATCTATTGTGGATACTAGCTTTTGATTGTATCCATGTTTTGATCATTCTTGAATTTTACACCACTATGATTATTTTTGAGGTATTTTGGACATGGATAAAACAAAGTACGAATCCTTAATCCTTAATCCTTGTCATTTTGTTTCACTGGATTCGTTTCTTTAAAAATATGTTTCATCATCCTCAGTCTTAAATGATGATATTATTGAATATCTTTGGCTCATGAGTAAAAGATGAATGATTTCGATGAATATCTTTGCCCGTAGTGCAAAGATGAGCAGTGTGTTTAGATGAACATGACCAATCGATGAATATCTTTGGCACGTAGTTCAAAGATGAATATTTGATTCCAGATGTATATTGATTGATGTTACTGGGGATAAAAGATAGACGATGAACTTTTAAATTCATACATAGAAGATAGTAGTTTGCATTCTCTACTTAACTCTTCTAATGAATTATTATTTCGCTGCGCGAATATTGATTTAAAACTTGTTGTCTATTGTATTCTATTAGATTTTTTCCTGTTGAAGACTAACGATAATTTGTTGTATATTATCTTAGTCATAATATTCTTTACTGGGCTAGTTGAGCTCACCCTTTTCTTTGTTGTTCCATTTTTCTTCTCGGGAGGCGAGAATGTAGCAGTACTAATTCGAGGTATGGAATGAAGGTTCTAGAGAGTTGTTTAGTAGTCCTCACCATTTTGTAAAATAATGTATCAATAATTATGATGGGGATTTATTTGCGTGTGTATATTGTCTTGATGGCAATATCTGTATTTAAACTCACAGTTTATATGTTGTAATAATAAAGTTATAGTTGTTTCTGTACCATGTATTGACAACTCAAAATGGGTGATGTATACCTATTTTGGGGGCGTCGCGATTAGTATCGAGCTTAGGGATATGATCTCTGGCGGAGATCGGGGAATAGAACTAGGAGGGGAGGAGTAAATCCTTCGCTAGTGTGTCCTACCTAAGCTTATTTGTTAGTTGGTCAAGTATATAGGGATATTATGTGATATATTGATTTCCTTAATTAACCCTTTTTTATGGCGGTATTTGAGAATGTCGTCGAGAATATTAACAATGGAAATGAGACCGTGGAGACGCCTTTGTACTCACCAACGAGGAGAAGCGTGCAACAGTAGCAATGTTCCTCATGTGAACAACACCACCGAGCGAGATGATGAACGAGGGGGTGTTTAGAAGCTTTTTTGCGATTCATGCAAAATCGGACGAGGAGACTCGTGTTCAAAATACAGGAGGAAATGATAGCAATTCACGGGTTGTCACGTGACCAAGCAAGTTCAAAGAGTTGGGACCACGAATTTAAGGGAAAGCGGATCCGATAATGGCGGAAACATGGGTCAAGCAAATTACCAAGTTATTCGATGTCTTGGGATGCACGGAGGAACAGAAGGTTCCATTCGCCACCTTTTATGTTCCGTGGCGAGGCAAACCATCGGTGGTGATCGTGAAGCGTACCCATCCAAACCTACAGACTTCGGCATGTCTTGGGAGACGTTTCAAAAATTATTTAATGACAAATACTTTCACGAAAGTGTTCGTCGTATGAAGGAAGTGGAGTTCATCAGATTAGAACAAAACAACATACGCGGTGTCTCGAAGACGAGGCAAAGTTTGCGAGTTATCCGAGTTTGCACCTCATTTGGTGGAGAATGAGGAACGTATGACGCGGATGTTTCTGAGAGGTTTGAAACCCGACATACGACAATATCTCATTTCTCATAAATTTTCTCTCTATTCAGATGTTATTAACAAGGCTCAATTGTTAAAGCGAGATAACGAGTATGTTCAACCGAGGGACCATAACCAGGATCATACTAGAGATAGCAGTCAACGGAATAACGATAACCAGCGGAGAAAGAAACAGACGGACAAAAATGGTAACCACTCGGTGGTAATCATGGCCATGAAAATAGAAGAAGCGAGTCGGGAGGAGATTTTAAAAGAGGAGATTTAACAACGACCATGTGAAGACGCATAAAGTCGGCGTGAAGAATCGGGTTCTAAGGGAGGAGAACGACCACCGGTCATATGCTATAAATGCGGGAAAGAGGGACATATCGATCAAAGCGCCCACAATAGTTCAAGGTATGCTATAATTGTGGAAAGGAAGGACATATCGCTCGAGATTACGACTGATGTAAGCGAAACCTAGTTCAATGGGGACGGTGACTCAAAAGATCATGCCCCGGAAAAGTCAAAGTCAACGGTTCTGGAAGAGCGTTTGTGTGTGATTTGGTCAAAATCGAGGAACCCAAACGAGGTGATCACGGGTAAGCTATTTATAAATTCTTGAGAAGTTTATACCTTACTTGATACCGGTGCTACCCATTCATTTATCTCTCCGCCTTGTGCTCAACGTTTAAACTTGACTCAGGAGAAATTAGACTTTGACCTATCTGTGGAAACTCCGTTAGGAGAAACTTTCATCACATCCATCGTTTATAAATCTTGTTTGATTCAAGTTGGCACCATCACCTTACTGTTGACCTTATCTTTTAAAGATACTTGCTTTTGATGTGATTTTAGGGATTGATTGGTTAACTACTCATCATGCCAAAATTGATTGTTTTAAATAAGGTTGTTAGTTTTCATATTCCTTACCAATCATTTATGCAATTCAAGCAACTAAACCATTAAAATCAATCACCGTCATATCTAATCATAAAGCTATTCGTTTATTGAAAAGCGGATGTCAAGCTTTCTTAGCCCATGTTATGGATTTGAATAAAGACACGTCAAATTTGAATAATATTCCTGTTGTTATTGACTTTTCCGACGTATTTTGAAGAACTTCCGGCCTACCCCGTAGCGTGAAGTTGAATTCTTTATTGATCTTGAACCCCGTACAAAGCCCATTTCTAAAACCCCATATCGAATGGATCCTATTGAACTTGAGAGTTAAAGGTCCAACTACGGGAATTGTTGGACATCGGTTTCATTCGGATCTAGTACATCTCCTTGGGGTGCTCTGTTTTATTCGTAAAGAAGAAAGGCGGGAGTATGCGACTTTGCATTGACTATCGGGAATTGAACCATGTCACCATCAAGAATAGGTATCCTCTACCTCGTATTGATGACTTGTTTGACCAGTTGCAAGGTGCACAATTTTTTTCAAAGATCGATCTTCATTCTGGATATCATCAGTTGAAGATTAGAACTGAGGATATTCCAAAGACTGTCTTTAGAACTCGGTACAGGCATTATGAATTCTTAGTCATGTTTTTCGGATTGACTAATGCTCCTGTGGCTTTCATGGATATGATGAATCGAGTATTTAAGGAATATTTGGATCAATTCGTTGTTGTCTTTATTGATGACATCCTCATATATTCCAAAAGCCATGAAGATCATGAGCACCATTTGAAGCTGGTACTCCAAAGGCTTCGTGAAAACCAACTATATGCCAAATTGAAGAAATGCGAGTTCGGCTTGAGGAAGTAGCATTCCTTGGGCACGTGGTGTCGAAACATGGAGTATCTGTTGATCCCGTGAAGATTGAAGCAATACAAAGTTAGAACAACCAAAGTCGATTGTTCAAGTACGTAGCTTTTTGGGCTTAATTTGGTTATTATCGGAGATTCGTGGAAGGGTTTTCTCGAATCGCTACTCCATTAACCCAAACTAACTTTCGGAAGGATACAAAATTCGTTTGGAGCGAAGAATGCGAGAAGAGTTTCAAGAGCTTAAGAGGAGACTTTTTTCAAGACTGTTCTAAAAATACCATCCGGTTCGGATGGATTTGTTATCTCTGATGATGCTTTAGGCAAAGGGTTAGGATGTGTTCTCATGCAACGTGGGAAAGTCATAGCCTATGCCTCGACAACTTAAAGAATATGAGAGGAATTATCCTATTCATAATCTAGAGTTAGCAATCGTTTCGCTTAAAGATATGGAGGCACTATCTATATAGGGAGAAAGTGGAGATATATTAGGACCATAAAAGCCTTAAATATTTCTTCACTCAAAAAGAACTCAACATGCGACAATGATGTTGGCTCGAGCTATTGAAAGACTACGACCACACTATTCAATACCATCCCGGAAAACGAATGTAGTAGGCGACGTTGTGTAGAGAAGATCATATGCGAGAAATGAGTGCGATGATGTCAGTATATACGACATAGTGCCAACTTTAATAGAAAAAGTTAAGGTTGCTCAAGCCACCGCACGGAGTCGATGCGTATGAAGAAGAAAGTACAAGAAGGAGCTATTCCTAAGCGAGAATTGATGAAGAAGGAATACTTGAGTCCACTCTAGACTTTGTGTTCCAAACGACTCTAATTTGAAGTACAAGATTATGATGGAGGCACAATACACCATTTGCAATCCATCTGGAAGTACTAAAATGTATCGTGATCTTGACATACATTTTGGTGGAACAATATGAAGAGAGAGATTGCAAAGTTTATCTCAATATGTTTAACTTGTCAGCGTGTAAAGGCGAGCATCTAGTACCTAAGGGTCCGTTGTAACCACTTGAGATTCGAAATGGAAGTGGGAACACATTACCATGGATTTCGTTCTGGGTCTTCCTACGGTTTCTTAAGGCATCAATGCTATTTGGGTTATTGTTGATAGATTAACCAAGTCTCGCTCATTTCTTGCCGATCTGGAGACTTATTCCTTGAACGTCTTGCTTTAGTATGATGCGTGAATGAGATTGTGAGGTTGCATGGCATGCCCGTATCCATAGTTTTGGATCGTGACCCAAGATTCACTTCAAGATTTTGGGTTAGCTTGCAAAAAGCTATGGAGCGCACGGATTTACGATTCAATTGGCATACCATCCTCAAAGCAGACGGACAATCGAGAGGACTATTCAAACTCTTGAAGATCTATTAAGACTCGTGTCCTAGACTTCAAGGCGGTTGGGATAAGTATTTACCATTGGTGGAATTCTCCTACAACAACAGTTATCAAGCAAGTATAGGTGTGGCTCCCTTCGAAGCATTATATGGACGAAAATGTCGCTCTCCAGTATGTTGGGACGAGGTGGGTGAAGCAACATTGTTGGGACCCGAGTTGGTACATATGACTACGGAAAAGATCCAAATGATTCGACAACGTATACAAACGGCACAAGATCGACAAAAGAGTTATGCGGATCTTCATCGAAAGGACGTGGAATTTAGTATAAGGGATCATGTATTGTTGCGAGTTGCTCCATGGAAGGGAGTTACAAGATTTGGGAAGAGAGGAAAGCTCAATCCACGATTTATTGGTCCATTTCAAATTCTTGACCGTGTAGGAAATGTAGCCTATAGACTCGCGTTACCTCCGAGTATGTCTCGTGTTCATAATGTGTTTCACATATCTGTACTTCGTAAATATGTGAAAGACCCGAATCACATTATAGAGTTAGAACCGGACGAGATAGCCGAAGACTTAACGTGTGAGGAGGTACTGTCAAGATCTTGGATAGGAAGGAGCATGTCCTACACATGAAAGGTCATACCACAAGTTAAAGTTTTGTGGAGGAATCATCTTTATAGAGGAAATGACACGGGAATTAGAAAGCGAAATGAAAGCGAGGTATCCTCACCTTTTGAAAAACACCGGTATGTACGTCAATTTCGAGGACGAAATTTCATAAGGAGGGAGGTTGTAAGACCCCAACTTATTATTAATGAAATTTAATTTTCTCTATTTATTATTTTGAAATAGTAAGGGTTGATTTGATTAATGTGGATAGTTATGGGTAAAATACGTAAATATTTCAAAATAAGCAAGTGGTTATAAAATATTCATTGTTGTAGGGGAATATTCGTTTGGTCGTGGAATATTCTTCTTTGTCGGGGAATATTAAATGCGACAGCTGCGAGTCTTTTATGGCCCCCATGCTGAAAGCGATTGGATGAAGAAAGCGACAAATATAAGTTGCTTAAAAATAACTTGGCGTAGTTATTACAGATTAATCTTTGTTAAAATACTCGGTGGTTAAAACACGAAGAAGATTTTGCAGTATTGCACCAATTATTGATTCTTACGTGAAGGCACTACTCAATAATGGTTACTGTAATTCTTTATTCAATTATTTTATTGATTTAATAATTCTTTGCGTTGATATTTTATATTGTTTGTTGTTTGATAATTGTCATTACGGTATTTTTCATTATCGAAGCAATAATTCATATTATCTGAATAATATTATTAGATAACATTATTGGCGATGTCTAGAAAGTTACATCTAAGGAGAGGTTTGGTCACCTAATTGCTGGCGATGAAGGAGAAATTCTTATTGGAAAGCCCCTCTTTCTCAGAACCGTATGTCAGTTGTCAATATTGTGATTCTGTAATATTATTTGTGAATAATTAATTATTGATTCATATGATGAGGAAAATATTGATTTTATGTGGATATAGATGGAGAAAATTTTAATGTGACAATTGTTGAAAATTGAAATTTTATCTTTTACGATAAAATAATTTATTTAAATATATTATTATATTTTAATAATATAATAATGGTGATATTTTTACAACGAATGTGGGATATATGAGTATACAAGGAGGAAGAGTATTTTTATTGCAATAAATGTTTAAAACATGTTAAACATGTCGGTGGACCCCATTTATTGGTGAAATTTGATTATAGCTTTTTGTAAAATCGCCTGGTTTGTGGATTTCTGGCCAATTTCTATTTGGAATTTGGAAAAACTTTATTACGCAAAGTTGTAGAGAATTGAATTTCCTATAAAAAGTAGTGAGATTCAAATTTTCTGACAAAAGGGCTATTTATTATGAATTATTGAAGTTCTGAAGCTCCAAAATAATTAATTTTTGAAAGTTTTAAATATTTTGTGACGCCCCCAAAATTAGGTATACGTCACCCATCTTGGGTCGCCACTTACATGGTATATAAATTCAAATGCAACTTACTA
This sequence comes from Panax quinquefolius, assembly GCA_020205615.1. NCBI lineage: Eukaryota > Viridiplantae > Streptophyta > Magnoliopsida > Apiales > Araliaceae > Panax > Panax quinquefolius. Next base: position 132,481,636 of record CM035172.1, on the reverse strand, counting down.
ATATAAGCTATGCTGTGTACAATACGACGACATAAAGCGTGAGTTTGAATACAAATATTGTCTACTAGATATTATACAAACTCAAAAGGAGTCCTCATTACAACTATTATCACACTATTTCACGAGAATAGTGAGGACTACTAATGCTATCCTCGGACCATTACTCTAGTTCCCCGACTCGTCGTCGGCTATGTTCTCATTTCTGAAGAGAAGAAAAGTGAAAGAAAAGGTGAGCTCAACTAGCCCAAGAAGAAATATTATGACTAAGATAATGCGAGAATAAATTATCATTAGCCTTCAACGATGTTAAACCGATAAAATACAATAGACAACCGGTTTAAGCTGCAATGAATATGCAATCCATTAAAAGAGTCAAGTAGAAAATAAATTCTACTATCTTTTAGGTTTTAAAAGGTTTTCATAAATTTTTATCACTAAGACTCGGTTTAATGAGTAAACCACATTATCAAATCATCCACTGTATTCACGGTCAAGGATTTTCATCAAATTATCAATGGTCATGACTATCTTAGAATCACCCACGGTCATAATCATACCAAAAACTATCCATCACTTTGCATTATGTGCCAACGAGGACTTTTATCACATCATTTATAACAAACCATGATTATCCGAATGATCCACTGGTCATAATCATACTAAGTTCATCTATGCATGCGTAAAGCCAAAGATAACATAATATAACATGAGGATGATGACAATGACATAATAATTCAATAAAACAAGTTCAAGAATTATTTTATCCAGAATTATTAACGTCCAAATTGTCAACAAGAATCTTTATTTTGTAGAGTAAAATTCAAGAATGATCGGAAGAATACTTCCATGAAAAGATCTTTGGATGAAACGCAAATATCAAGAATATTCTACTAATTTCATGGAGTATAGAAGTCAAAGTTTTAACTAACCTGGGTATAATAAAGAATGGAATAACAAAGGAAATCACCGTGCATGCGGTACTTCGCGAGGCGAGTTATTCAACAGAATAATAATAACGGAACCGGTCGGTGAAATTCACAACCAACGGGATGATCAAATGAATAATAAATCTTTGAATAATAATAAAAAAATGGAACCAGTCGGTAAAAACACATGCAGACGAGGATATTCCAATGAATAATAAAGAATGGAATAATGAAGAAGATCACCAAGTATAGGGGATTCAGCGTGATCTGAGTTATTCCAATGAATAAATAAGAATGGAATAATATAAGGATTTCACCAAGTATATAGGGTCTCTGGCGTATACTGAGTTATGTATAGGGTATGCCACTTTTACGAGTTATTCAAATGAATAATAATGAATGGAATAATGGAAGTTCTCTTCATGAATAAGAAAGAATAACACCCCCTTACGGATACAACAAATAATATCCCTTACCGTAAAAGACACTTTGGATATCAAAGTAGTGAAGTACCGAATACTCTTCTTCTTTCTCTCTATAGATTTTCTCTATAGCTTCTCTCTATAATTTCTCTCTTTAGAGTTTCAAATTGAATTCGTAAGAAAATAATGAAGGAATGAGCTTCTATTTATAGGAAAATAGAATGCATAGTAATTAATCCATGAGCGGTCAGATTGATTTACTTTAATCGACGGTCCATATTTAAAGAAAAATCTTTTAAATAAAATATCATATATTCTATTTATATAAAAACATTTTACAATGCAAACACTATGCAACACTATGCAAAAACACTATGCAACACTATGCATAATAAAATATAATATATTCTATTTATAGAATAACTTTAATAAAGTATTACATTTTATATAAAAGATGTTTCGTTTTATTACGTTAATAATACGAATAAAACAAAAGCGTCATTATCGCTATAATAATTCATATTATTAATCGACAATAATGGAATCAAAATGAGTGACTTCTCACATAAGCATCAATAATCAATACTGTGTGCTACTATGCAACCACACGTATTACTGTACTTTTACTACCGAAAGTAGTTCAACAGTATCAAGCGGTAAAACTTCCGCCGTTATTTCAATAAAATATTTTTGTCGTTTTCTCAATCGACAATAATTACATTGTAGAGGTCCACCAATGATTGGTAGTTTATACGAATATTCCTCGCTAAACCGAATATTCCCAGACCAATCGAATATAATATAACCACTTGTATACTTTGCAAAATTTATAAATACTACCCACAACTATAATATTATCTCAAATTCACACCATAATATTAAAAATTATTTCGACAAAATTTAAATCTTTATTGATAAAATCTGGGTCTCACATTTTTTTTTTACAAAAACGTTTTTTGCATGTGTGAGGCATGTATTCAATTCTTTGAATTTCAGATTCAAAGGTGTGTGTGAAGATTATATATATATATATATATATTAATATTTTAATAAATTTTCTACTTTGGTGTTCTAAGCATTTTTCTATAAATAGGGTGCTTAGGTTAGAATTGAAAATCACATCGTAAAGCTCAAGTTTTCTCTCTATATTATTGGCGTATTCTTGTGAGTATTTTGAGTATATTTTGAGTATTGCTATATATGCTTGCAAGTTCAAGTCATAGCTTTATATCAGGTGTTTCAACTAGAAATCTTGTCTTTGTGAGGTAAGGGATATTTTTTTTAAGTAATGATATTATTTCTTCAATATCATTATCTTTGAAATATTGATCTGAAGTTTTATCAAATTTGGAACTTTTTGGTGTGAGTTCTTTGTTCACGATATCGACCTTTATTCACGATATCGACCTTTATTCACTTATCAATCAAGACTATTCATCGAAAAATGAAAATTTTCCTTTTCGTCCTAAAATATCTATTGTGGATACTAGCTTTGATTGTATCCATGTTTTGATCATTCTTGAATTTTACACCACTATGATTATTTTTGAGGTATTTTTGGACATGGATAAAACAAAGTACGAATCATTAATCCTTAATCCTTGTCATTTTGTTTCACTGGATTCGTTTCTTTAAAAATATGTTTCATCATCCTCGCCTTAAATGATGATATTATTGAATATCTTTGGCCCAGGTGCAAAGATGAATGATTTCGATGAATATCTTTGGCCCGTAGTGCAAAGATGAGCAGTGTTTAAATGAACATGACTAATCGATGAATATCTTTGGCACAGAGTGCAAAGATGAATATTTGATTCAGATGTATATTGATTGATGTTACGGGGATAAAAGATAGGCGATGAACTTTTAAATTCATACATAGAAGATAGTAGTTTGCATTCTCTACTTAACTCTTCTAATGAATTATTATTTCATTGCGAATATTGATTTAAAACTTGTTATCTATTGTATTCTATTATATTTTTCTGTTGAAGACTAACGATAATTTGTTGTATATTATCTTAGTCATAATATTCTTCTTGGGCTAGTTGAGCTCACCCTTTTCCTTGTTGTTCCATTTTTTCTTCTCGGGGAGGCGAGAATGTAGCAGTACTAGTCGGGGTATGGAATGAAGGTTCTCGAGAGAGTTGTTTAGTAGTCCTCACCATTTTGTAAAATAATGTATCAATAATTATGATGGGGATTTATTTGCGTGTGGATATTGTCTAGATGGCAATATCTGTATTTAAACTCACAGTTTATATGTTGTAATAATAAAGTTGTAGTTGTTTCTGTACCATGTATTGAAAACTCAGAATGGGTGATGTATACCTATTTTGGGGGCGTCACAATACTTATCATACAATACAATATAATCTTCATATTATATATTTAACCCATACTTCACAAATTCCATGTTTTGCATTTATTCACACAACATTCATGTAATCAACGATTTCACATAAAGCAACATATATCATTAACTACCATAAACAGGGTTTAATATACATTATCACATAAAAGCAAGTTACTGAAGAACTTGCCTCGAAGCGTTCCTTGCGCGGTTAGGAGAATTCATCCTTCCATTGTCCTACACGATTAAGGGTATATATAACCACCATTAACCACATAATGATGCTTGGTAGTCGTTTATGGTAATTCTACTTTACTTTTAACCATTCTTCCTTTTTAAATCTTGATACACAATCCCTTAATCATGTGTTTAAGACTTACTAGAACACTTTATTGACCATTTGATTTATTTACATAAAACTTCCTTCGAATGATAACCTACATCCTCCATGAGAATTTAATTGCACTATAAGAAAAAGGTCTATCGACCAACGATGATCGTGCCGACGCACCTACCATCATTATTGATATTAATCACAAGAATAAATATCTGCGGCCAAAGCGTAATCTAGTCGCTAATGTTTTTAATGATGACGCACGCGGTCATTGATCGATCATTAATATAAATTTGCCACCAAAATTTTGGTGGAAATGTTGGTGCCAATTTTTTGTGCGACCACTTGAAATCGGCGACCACATGCGATTCATTGATAAGTCCATGTCATTAAAAATCGTGATGATCGATGCGTCGCGATACGATAATGATCATTGATCAAACTAAATGTTATCAGTACCCAGCATTCACTCGACACAGAACGCAGAGAAAAGGAGAAAAGGAGAAGAGGGAGAAAAGGGGGAGAAGAGAAGAAGGAGAAGAAGTGAAAGTAGTATGCACACAAGCCAATCATGTTTGATGATAAAGCATATACTTTGTAACAATCTTATTCATTTATTAATAAAAAGTATTAATTTATTAAAGGCTTTTAATTATCTACATGATCTTTTTTTATAATATGTGATAAACCCATAGTTTTAAGCAATGCTTTTAGAATAATGATGATGATCATTCTAATGAGATCTAAATTCTTAGAAAGCTTAAAACTAAAATAGTTCCCAATCATTGGATTAATAAATTGGGGATTAGTGAATCCGGATAGATTGGTACATCGTTGCTTGCTCATTGGATGAGGATGATTGATCTCATGATCATTTGTGTGGAGACACTAAAGCAAGTATGTAGGTGCTTATTAGAGAATAAGTTCATCGAACGTGGCTCGCTAAGGAATACCTAATGGAGTTTTTACTTTTTGTCAATAGGAATTCTAGTGATGATAGTAGTACAAGTGATCCTTGGACTTGAGATCATCATAGTATCTTGTGTATGATGAGTTATACTTTGACTTATTCCTTAAGACCCTTAGGGTATATCAAAGGGTATGCTTGGGTATAATAAGTTGTACATGGAGATAATGTATGATCAATAAAGAATCTACCACTTCTAATAAAAGAAGAGAAATGTCCTATGTGATTCGATAAATGACAACCCAAGTAGTCCTTGGGTTAAGGCGTAATGAAATTAGAAAGAAGTTTCTAATTTGCATTATTTGGAGTTGTGCATTTAAGGATCGAAAATACATATAATTAAATAAAATAAGACTTGTGACAAGAATTCCATGTCTTATATTTAATTGGGACATTGTATTGTGGAAGGATTGAATTGATTTGCAGTAACTATTTACTCAAAGGTTCTTTTATGATTAATGTTGAAATCTATATTATACGGAAAGTCGTTGATCATTAGGAGACTTATCCCTATATTAGAATAAATATTATTTATTTAAATAAATTAATTGTTTAATTTATTTATTTAAATAAGATTAGAATTGTTCTAATTGATTTATTCACAACTTAGGTTTAATATGGAGAACCTAAAGGGTCACACCATAAAAGGAAGAATAATTATTTAAGAAGTTAATGGCATAATCGTAATAATATGTTATGTATATTTAATTTAATCTATGGTGATAGAATAAATTAAATAGCTTAATATTTATTATTTAATATTTTAGAAATATTAAATATAAATTAATAAGAGAGTCTTATTAATATTATTACAATTATTATTATTTTAATTTCTAAAAGAGTTTAGGAATTAATTTAATATAAGTACTCTCATTTATTCCTAATTGGATTGGGAAGGAAAATTAGTTAAAGGAGTTTAATTAATTATCCCTAATAAGATTAGGGAGCTTAATTAATTAAAAGATTTTAATTAATTAAATAAATCCCAATTCCTTAATTGTTAAGGTGGGTTGCCCACATCTATAAATAAGAGGAGTCTTATTATGGATGGTGTGGTTGTTGACTTTTACAACATACGTAATAATTCCAATAGTTGGGAGAGTACGCCTTTTCTATAGAGATAGAAAAACTAGGGTTTAGCCAACAACCCATCTTCTTAAATCCTTCTTCTTCCTTGGTGGATCACCTCTAGAGGCCAAACATTTGGGTGGCTAACGTTAATCAAAGGAAGGAACCAAACCCGGTGGATTCAAGTTGAACGCGAAAAGGATTGGAGGTGAACTTGTACCTGAGGAAGCTCGAATCTTCAAGGGTATGATTCTTGTTCTTCATATCTTTTCGTTTAATTAATAATTGTGCATAAAGGGTGATCCGGGTATATGGTTTGTAAAATTTTTAAACTCTGATTTTTACACGTTTTCGCCTATTTTTGCAATTTGATTGCGTTCATGAATATTACAAACCTAACAGTGGCATCAGAGCCAAACCTTTATGCAAATTATTAATTATTTTAATTTGATATGTATATTGATATGTGTTTAGAACAATTTAATTGGGCATAATTTTATTGTATAAATTTTATTATAAAAAAAAAGGCCGATTTTTTTTTTCCTGAAATTCACGTGGTTCAAAGGTTTATATATTATATTATATATATATAAGGATGTCATGATTCACGTTGGGCTAGCTCATGATTAAACATGAAATAAGTTTTCATACAAAATGTTAACGTGATATATTATATATATAATATAATTGTTATATATATATATATATATATATATATATATATATATATATATAGCTAAATGTTAGTTCACTTTTAATAGGTAACAAGTTTTTTCCCACGTGAATGCTTGATTCATCAAAGTAGGAAAGTTTTTTATATATTAACAATGAATTACGTGGCCCAGGAAAGGGATCTGTTCGGTTTTTCAAGGAACGGTTATTAAATATATATATATAATATTTTAATTGTTTTATAATTAAAATAAAATGTTTATTTTAATTTTAAAATAAAAAGTTTATTTTAATCTTAAAATAAAAAGTTTATTTTAATTTTAAAATTAGGATTTCATGCTAACTAATTAGAGTTGGAATTGGATTCCATGATAACTAATTAGAGTTGAAATTGGATTCCATGTTTCCTTAAATAAAGGAGTTTATTTAGATATGAAATAAGATTTCATATTATTCAAAATAAAAAAAGTTTATTTGTGAATAGGAAAGTGAATCCATGTTTCCTTAAATAAAGGAGTTTATTTAGATATGAAATAAGATTTCATATTATTCAAAAATAAAAGAGTTTATTTGTGATAGGAAAAGAATCCGTGTTTCCTTTAATAAAGGAGTTTTTTTTACATGGAATTGGATTCCATAATTAATTAAAATAAAGGAGTTTATTTTGATTAAAATAAAATAGTTTATTTTATTCAAAATTGGATAAATTAAAATAAAATAGTTTTATTTTGATTTAAATTTGGATTAAAATTAAGGAGTTTATTTTGATTCAAAAATAGATTTTATACTAACTAAATTTGCCCATTAAATGATATCAATATATATATTAAATGTTTATTATTCATAAGATGAATGTTATTTATTGATGCATATGATGATATGTATGATAATAAATGGGATTGATTATGGACTATTGACTAATGTGGTGAATTTTATTTTAGTTGGATGCATGAATGTATGGGTTTTATTAAATGGGATTCTGCGTGCCTCGTCTTCTCTAATTTTTTCTTAATGTAAATTCTATCTCCTCCTATGTACTTCCCTCGATCTGCGATCAAGGTTTCTATTTATTTTAAATAGTTTTGTAATAGGAATAGTTAGAATTAATTTTGAAGAATTGGAGATCAAAGGAGCAAGAGGAGGCGTGAAGACTGGTTTGTAATGGAGCAGGGTTTAAATGTAATAGTTATATTTAAATATTATTTTCTTGCACCCTAAGGTTTGACCTTTTGGTTCACTTGGTGGCTCTAGTGAATCAAAAAGTAGAATAAAAGTCCATAATCAATCCGGAAGAGTAGAATATAGTATTCTATATGTTCATGCTTATACTATATATATTATATATTATGCAAACATGCTTCGCATGTTCATTAATATGACGCGTATTTTATATATATATGTGCATGCGCGCTAAACAAGATGAGACAAATTAATAACAAACCCCTCAATTTTTTATATTAAGTCCTAAGCATTCAAAGATATTTGGAATATCGAACATCGCCTTCTAGCATGATAAAATTAATAGAGTATTAAATATTTAATATGAGTTTGTTGTGTCACCACAAGGCAAGTGTTAAGTATTTAAGATGTTAATTTATCACATTTGATGCTTATAAAGAAAATTGAACAATATTATTTTGTTGTGTCACCACAAGAATGATATTTTTCTTTTTTGAATATATGGAGTGCTAGGTCGGACTTAACTTGGATAATTTTGATTCGGATGTGCCACCACTTGATCAAAATAATCTAAGAGGCAAAAGAAAAGGAGTTGCATAGTTGATGTAATTGACAAAATTTGTCTACCTATTTATTTATATATAGTTTGTTGTGTCACCACAAGGCTATATACATTTGAAATGAGATCCTTATTCTCACTAGCAAATCTTTAATTAGATTTTGCCGAACTATATAAGTGAGGGTAATATTGTTTGAAGAAAATATTGGGAGATACCAATTTAAAACAAGACCTAATTTATTTTGGTAATTAATAAAAGAATGTATGTTAAAATATTGTTAATTACAAATTCATTTCTGTAATTTTACAATGTCTAAAATTACTATCATCTGCAAGCATATTAGATATTAGATGATAAATTAACCGAATAGGATTAAATGGATTGGTTAAGGAATTTGAGAATAGTTCTCATGGTGAAAAAGTTATCTTATGTCCTTAATATGCCTATCCCGCAATGGTTTGCATAACAATGCCTCGAGGAAGAGATTGCTACTTTTAGAAAGTGGGCAAGATGATGCCTGATTGGCTCGATGCATCATGCTCGCATCCACGAGTAACGAGCTTCAGCGTCAAGATGAAACTATGGATGCTCTACTTATATTCCCGCACATCAAGTAGTTGATGGTGAGGAAAGTAGGACTAATAGATATCGAGATATCTAAGGAGTTCTTCCGATCTAGAATGACTAATGACACTCTGATGCATAAAAGTCCTTAACATTATCAATTTGATTGATTAATTAGGACAACTGGTTTTGTCATGGATGGAGAGTTGAGCAAAGATTTGATCTTGCACTCACTCTCGGACTCCTTTCACAATTGTTGTGAATTTTTCATATAAACAAGCTAGATATCAGCTTCGCTGATTCGCTTAACATATTGAAAAATGTTGAGAGTCACTTTCCAATCAAGAAAGATCAAGTCTTACTGGTAGAGGCCAAAGGATCTTCTGAAAAGAAGAACGATTCAAAGAAGGAAAATAGAAAGGCATAAACAAAGGATAATAAGAACAAAACTGATACGGATAGCAAAGGAGCTTGCTTCCACTACAATAAGCCTGGACACTGGAAAGAAACTGCAAGAAGCATCTTGTAGAGGCTAACCAAAGAAGCTTAGTGAAGTTTCGGTTACAAATACAGTTTTTTGTTCATGATTGAAATAAATTTTTCTTTAAGTTAAGGTTCTACTTGGGTATTGGATACCGACTTTGGTTATCATAAATATAGATTTATGAAGGGACCAAGCAGAAGTAGAAAGTTAAACAAATATAAGTAATCCTATGTGCGGGAAATGTAGCAAAGGTTGCCATATTATCCATAGAAAATTATAGTTTAGCAATGCCTACGGGCAAATCTATTAAGTCAATAAGTTGTTATTGTATTCCAGTTCTTGTTAAAAATATTATTTCCATTTTATTGTTGGATAATAAAATTTTTGGTATTATAATTAAGAACAATTGTTGCTCTATTTATAATAATAATGTTTTGTATAGAACTGGAATATTACTTAATGGATTTTGTATACTTGACTTACGTGAAAAATATATTTTGCAAATTGAACAAACTAGTATAAGAAAAGGAGATGACCATTCAAAGAGTTGAATGTGTGTATTTGCTGAAATACAAGTGTGAATTATTTGAAAGGTTCAAAGAATTCAAAAGTGAAACAAATTGGCAAAGTATTAGGATTCTTTGATCGGATCAAGGAAGGAATACTTGTACAATAAGTTTCTAGATCATCTCAAATGGTTTTCTCATAATGGACGCCTCTCGATACATAATAATTGATTGATGTATCTGAAAGGAAAAATCATACCTTGTTGAACATGGCATACGGTCCAAAATGATTTTCCGAGCATCCCAATATCCTTCTCAGGATCATGTCCTAGAAATAGCTACACATCTACTGAAAAGGTAACCTCAAAATCCATTTCAAGACTCCATAAAAGTTATGGATGGGGAGGATTCCTAATCTTAAGTATGTTAAGATAAGGGTTGTCCAACTTATATGAAAACGGTTTCAAAGGATAAGCTTGGGACAAGATTTGACATGTACAGATTGTGGGACATCCTAAAGTAAGTTTAGGGTATATGTTCTATAATCCTACTTAGCAAAAGGTGTTTATTGCGAAACACGCTGCCTTCTAAGATAAAGGTGTTTATCATTGAAGGGGCTAGTGGGAGAATAATAGATCTTGAAGAGTTCAAGAACCACAAAACACTATAAGTCAAATAAGAGAAACCTGTAGATAGACCTATTGTACCACAACCGAATCGTAAATCTGGAATAGTACCGAAGATACCTAGGAGGTATGGATTCATCATAGATGATGATGATGAGGTACACATCATAGAAGATGATGATCCGATTACATACGATGAGGTAAGAGTTCTAGTGTGTACAAAAGGGGAAGTGGGGAGCGCCCGTGACATTCCTAATATTATATGTTGATATACTACGGATAAGGAATGACATACTAATGCTACAATCAAGAAAGATAAAGTTGTCTCAAACATTCCTCCACGAATGATTTGGAAGAGTATCTTAATTGGGGATATAAATCTATATATATAGATTTAAGAGGATGCTCGACTTAACCCGAGGAACGTATATTCATTTGATGCTAAAGTAGTTTAGCATGGCAAACTCAAGAGATGTCTCATGTTGATGAGCCATGGAGTGTATCTCTTAATAGTCCCCACATACTCCACGAAAAGAGAGGTCGCATGAGTGACAATCATGTATGCAATGAAATGTACGAGACCGATGTTGATCGGTCATATTATGGAGAAGTTCACTATGAGTCGGTGAAAACATCTTAAAGTGCTTAACCCAAGCACTAAGGATGTGATCATATTCATGGTGGGTCTAAATTAAAACTAGAGGGCTTAGCGAGACTCAAGTTTTTTCAGATGCACCAAGATGATGAAAATCCACTTTAAGGTAAAGCGTTATCTTGAGCAAAGTGCGAGTTGAATTGGAAAGGTTCCAAACAACAAAAGAGTTCTTTGGTTTAGTGATAAAGACAAAGTATATAGCTATAAATGAAGTCGCAAGTTGATTGTTTGGATTAAAAGTTCATTCTGAGAACTAGGAATAGTTCATAAGTCTCATCTTGGATCTAAACATGTGTTGTGGCACTTTCATTTGATTATTAGAATCATTGAAAGATGGGAAATCACTATAGAGATAATGGACTCTCATGAACAACATTACATATCCATTAACTAAAGCTTATCCAAAAGCAGGATAATCGTCACTTAGAGAAGAAGAGTATGAGGTACCATGACGATTGGCTTAGTGCAAGTGGGAGATTGAAAGTAGTATGCACATAAGCCAATCATGTTTGATGATAAAGCATATACTTTGTAACAATCTTATTCATTTATTAATAAAAAAGTATTAATTTATTAAAGGCTTTTAATTATCTACAGAATGCCATTTTATAATATGTGATAAACCCATAGTTTTAAACAATGCTTTTAGAATAATGATGATGATCATTCTAATGAGATCTAAATTCTTAGAAAGCTTAAAAATAAAATAGTTCCCAATCATTGGATTACTAAATTGGGGATTAGTGAATCCGGATAGATTGGTACATACGTTGCTTGCTCATTGGATGAGGATGATTGATCTCATGATCATTTGTGTGGAGACACTAAAGCAAGTATGTAGGTGTTTATTAGAGAATAAGTTCACTTTGAAGCGTGGCTCGCTAAGGAATACCTAATGGAGTTTTACTTTTGTCGATAGGAATTCTGTAGTGATAGTAGTACAAGTGATCCTTGGACTTGAGATCATCATAGTATCTTGTGTATGATGAGTTATACTTTGACTTATTCCTTAAGACCCTTAGGGTATATCAAAGGGTATGCTTGGGTATAATAAGTTGTACATGGAGATAATGTATGATCAATAAAGAATCTACCACTTCTAATAAAAGAAGAGAAATGTCCTATGTGATTCGATAAATGACAACCCAAAGAGTCCTTGGCAAAGGCGTAATGAAATTAGAAAGGAGTTTCTAATTTGCATTATTTGGAGTTCATGCATTTAAGGATCTAAATACATATAATTAAATAAAATAAGACTTGACAAGTAATTCCATGTCTTATATTTAATTGGGACATTGTATGGTGGAAGGATTGAATTGTCTGGTAACTATTTACTCAAAGGTTCTTTTATGATTAATGTTGAAATCTATATTATCCGGAAAGTCGTTGATCGCTAGGAGGCTTATCCCTATTGTAGAATAAATATTATTTATTTAAATAAATTAATTATTTAATTTATTTATTTAAATAAGATTAAATTGTTCTAATTGATTTATTCACAACCGGTTTAATATGGAGAACCCAAAGGGTCACACCATAAAAGGAAGAATAATTATTTAAGAAGTTAATGGCATAATCGTAATAATATGTTATGTATATTTAATTTAATCTATGGTGATAGAATAAATTAAATAACTTAATATTTATTATTTAATATTTTAGAAATATTAAATATAAATTAATAAGAGGAGTCTTATTAATATTATTACAATTATTATTATTTTAATTTCTAAAAGAGTTTAGGAATTAATTTAATATAAGTACTCTCATTTATTCCTAATTGGATTGGGAAGGAAAATTAGTTAAAGGAGTTTAATTAATTATCCCTAATAAGATTAGGGAGCTTAATTAATTAAAAGATTTTAATTAATTAAATAAATCTCAATTCCTTAATTGTTAAGGTGGGTTACCCACAAGAAGTTCGTGTCGTGCCGCCGCCGCCTCCTACCACCTGCCACCGCCTCTACAAAGGTAACCCACTTAAAATCTATTAGAAACCTTGTGAATTTGTTAATTGAATGTGGTTTAGACAAACCCTAAATCAAAAATGAATATGCCTTAATTAAGATTAAAAAGGCAACTAATGACAATGAACTAATTAAAGTTTATTTTAAAATTTATAAAATAAAGCTGCATTATTATGAAACATAGCCTAATTTTTTTTTTTTCATTTTGTTATTATTGGTGCTTGAACTTTTGGTTTGTTTGACTTAGATATGAATTGGGGTTGCTCTAATTAATCAGTTGGAAATTGAATAGGATGTTATGGAATTGGTTACATTGATTGTGTTATTTGTTCTATATATAGAAATTAGCTTATTGGTAATGTTTTGATTGATATGTATGCTAGATTGGAATAGTTTGATTTCGTGGTATTGTTTAAATAGATATTGGAAGGAAGCATTGGGAATATTTTAGCGATTAGGAATCTCGGTGGTATTGTTCAATGAAACTTTTCAATTGTTATCATTTCGATATTATCATTATGTGTTCATTGCGATTTAGTTGAGTCAATTGCATTATAACGTCAATCGATTTATGTGATGTAATTTGCAAAGATAAAGAGGTTCTAGGAAGGGGCTTTCAAAAAGTGTATCCTCAACACAACAGGTTTATCTTTGAGAGACTCTCTACGCCAAGAAGTTTGTTTGCTTTATTTCTTCTTTTATTTTCGATCAATTTGTATAGCCATCATATTATAGGTATTGATATTTATAACAATTATTTGATGTAATAATATTTATAATGGGAGGCTTGGGGATCATTATTATAATTTAGTACTTAATCATGCCTAAAGTACCTTTTATTATCATAATTTTAAAGTTATTTGAATGCCTAAAGGTTTCTTTTGCCTATATGTGTGGTACATTTATGAAATTATAGTCAAATCTATGCCTATATGAGAACTATACTTATTCAAGATCGCCTATGGGTAATAGTTAGGCTTTTCTTCACATTACTTATACTTATGCAAGATCGTCTATGTGGACTCTTGGTTTGTGTCTTGGGTGCCTAGAAATGACCAGATATACATGTCGTCGCGTGTGGCTAGTCCATATTATAGGGAGACTCTGGCGAAATTTTTTATTGGTAGGGTAGTTGCGAACATTTATACTATTAACGAGCCTATTATTGGTGATCCACTAGAGCCTATTAAGGGGATGTTAGAGATGAAATTTGGGCTTGGGGTCATGAGGCCTACACGAGGCTACGCCAAGCTTAGCTAAACCTCACATGGGCAAGCCAAGCTTGGTTGTTAGCATATATACATGTAATCAAATATGACTCCTAATAACATCTTGAAATTTGTAATATCTGAGATGGCTTCAAGCAACAAGCGTATGAGAAAAAGTACGGCTTGGGTAGGGGGCCTAATAATGTGCCCAAGGCCCCTACTAATCCCGATGATCGGATTCTTATTGATTTGCCCTCCTCCGAATAAAGACGACGTCCGTGATATATCATTTATATAAAAGCATTTAAGATTCCATTTATTGTATATTGGTAATGTTTTGATTGATATTATATTGGTAATGTTTTGTTTTGGTCTTATTGTATTGAAAATTTGTATATTCCTCTTGGTTTGTGTCTTGGGTGCCTAGAAATGTCCATATATGCATACGTCGTGCATGCATGTGGCTAGTCTATATATAGGGGAGACTATATTTAATTTTTTTAAGTATTATAAGTATAAGTTTGAAAAATGTTCACAAATAATATAACTTAGATGTAAATTGCTTTAATATATGCTAATTGATGTTGTATATTATAGTGATTTTTCGGATAATAAGATCGCTGATGAATATCACAAATTGTGTTTCTGTAATTGGCCTACACTGCGTGATTATTGGTATGAAGCACACCTATCGCCCACAAGGATCTTTGTTTTGGCGAGAATTTCAAGTATGTTTTTTAATTATGACAAATAATATTTATATAATATTAATATAATATTCAAAGGATAATTATTTAGTAATGTTATTATTATTTTTTATTTGTAGAAAGCGGTATAGATGGGAGGACCTTGCAGGCTTCAAAGTGATTCGACATTATTACGGCAAAAAGCGCGGTCCGCACTAAGGACAACTTGAATAAAGAACGATAAAAAGCCATTCACAATGCCGAGATCGACCATCCAGGCCAGGGAGAGGATTATATGCACGAGCATAGCCCCTATGGTGGTGCACCCAGTCCATATGGGCTGAGATGTGTACCCAATGGAGAGCTGAGAGCTGGGTGAAAAGACGAAAGACTGCCGCCACCAACAGAGCCTCGGGTGTATCCGATGGCGAAAAGGCTAATGGAACATACAAGGGTGGCAGTATTTCACGATTATGAGATATCCGCCTGCATGCGTATTTACAAGTTTTAATATGTTTATAATCATGAATTGTAGAAAATATCCCATTTTTACTTAGTAATATTGTCTTTGTTTTGTATAGGAGTCTCGATCTCAAGGTCACCTATCCATTGGGTGGATGTATGCGTGGCCACCCGTGATGGTTCCACCGAGGCTATCCGGATAAGCGGTAATAAGTTTTAACAACGTGATCTTGTTTATTAATACTTACAAAATATTATTTTAACTATTTAAGTGTTAACATGATGACAGGATACTTATAAACGTTTATTGAATGGCGTTATCTCGAAGGCACTCCACGTCCGCCTATTGATCAAGAGTTGTGGGAGAGGCGTCATTGTGAAGAAGAACTACATTAAAGGTCAAGGACAACGACGACGCCCATCCTTGATGGCTCAGTACTCTGCTACCCAGTCTTCATTAGTCATCGAGTCATCCAAATTATTCATACTGGCCGACGCGTGTGAGAGCTATATGTCAAGATCGAAATCTTCTAAAGATATTTGGGCACTGGGGCTCTTGATCCCGATGAGTTAGGCAAGGAAAAGCGTGGCAGCAGCAGCAGGACAACAATGGGGATGGCGACGAGGTATAAAATCAATTTGTTGTATGTATTGTCGTAATATATACCGAAGATCAACATATTTATTATATTTGTAACTTGTTTTATTATTTTGTTAATTCTGAGGTGATCAAGGAGGGATGACGCTTGACATAACCTTGTACTTGTATATTCATTATTTGGATGTTTGTATATATGTTACTTAAACAAGTTTTGAAATGTTATTATATTTATTCAAATCATATTGGTTTTAAAGGTTTATATACTAGTTTGGTGTATGTGTTGGTGGACGATGGATGTTTATATTATTTTGTATGTTGTTTATCTTGGTGTGTATGTGTGTTGGGATAAAGCGGTAGAAAGCAGTATGTGTTTTTGGGAATTCGCAAAACAACAAAACTCGCTATAATTTTTTTTTATATCAATAATCGTGACGCGTCATTGAAACGTTATTATGACGACGACGAGATCGATCATGCGGTCACGATAATGGTCACGACACGTCGGACCACGTCGACTTTGGTACTGGACCATCTTGACTCACCAAATGACCGGATTTGTTATTTGATTCGCATTTCATGGCGGTCATTTCATAGCGATCGCAGATATCTCGATGTTAATAGTGGTCATTGATGTGCATCCCAAATGACAGATTTTATCTTGACGATTATCGATCAAGACTTTTCGATCAGCAGATAGCTATCTCATGATTGCGCGTCGATCGACGATAAAGCGATCACGATAAGTTTTTTGTTGTAGTGTTGATTAGGTTAATCATCACCACGTAATTAAATCTGATAATCATTCTTAAACTCTCGTCTAATATTATTAATCACTCTACAAATATTATTAATCATTTAATAATATTTCAATCACTTACTTATATTATTAATCTTTTAATAATATTTTATTCACTTTCTAATATTATTAATCACTTAATAATATCTTATTAACTTACAAATATTATTAATCATTTAATAATATTTTATTCACTTTCTAATATTATTAACCATTTAATAATATTTTAATCAATTACTAATATTATTAATTCTTTAATAATATTTTAATCATTTACTAATATTATTAATCATTTAATAATATTTTAATCATTTATAAACAATTTAGTCTAATGGTTTATCTCTTACTATTTAATTTATTAAACACACACATCGTGCCATTCTTATATTATTTTATTAAAATGACCAAATTACCCTTATAAAGTCTTAATACATAATATTAATGTTTATTAGTCAATAAAATCGCTTATAGAATTTTATGACTTAATATAACTTAATTTTCTTCTTTATTCGGATTCATAGGTATTAAAAATACCTAATCAAATTATTATTTTCCTATCTCCTGGGAAACTTCAATATATAATATTTTAGTCACAAAATAATTTTCTTGAAATTTTGCAACTTCATTTCCTATTTTTAAATAGGCCATTTCATGTCCATAACTACCACATTTATTAAAATTATCTTTTGACTTATACCAACGTACACATCCCCTCACATCATTTTTATAACATTCGCAGAAAATTATGTGATTAACCTTTTCATAGTTTCATATGTCACATGTCGACGTACTCTAGTCGAGATAATGATAAAAATTATCTCGACGATTCCCGACTCATCGATAATTATTAGTTTTTAATCCGTTGGAAGCCTAATTCCCCCATTAAGCCTCCTTAATCATTTTATTTTTTTTATTTTCAGGCCATACATGTAAGACCCCGAATTTTATGAAATAAAAGTATTCAATTTTTTTAATTACTATTCATGAGTTACTATTCACGAGTTACTATTTACGAGTACTATTCATGAAGCATGATAATTTTTTTTCGTAAGAAGGCATTACTCAATAATTGTTACGATAATTTATTGTTCAATATTTTATTTTATTGATTCAATAATTGCTACGTTGATATTTTATATTATTGTTGTTTCAATAATTGTCACGTGATATTTCCCATTATCGGATCAATAATTCATATTATTTGAATAATATTATTAGATAATATTATTGGCAATGTCTAGAAAGTTCGCATAAGGAGAGGTTTAGTCACCTAATTGCGGCGCCCGAGAAGGAGAAATTCTTCTTGGAAAGCCCCCTCTTTCACAAGGCGCCTGGTTGTCGATGATTGTGATTACGTAAAATTATTTATGAATAATTAATTATTAATTTTATGATGAGAAAAATATTTATTTTATGTGGATATAGATGGAGAAAATTTTAAAGTGACAATTGTTGAAAATCGATATTTTATCTTTTACGATAAAATAATATTTTATTATATTATTATAATATAATAATGATGATATTTTACAATGAATGTGGGATATATGAGTATATGAGGAGAAAGAGTATTTTTGTTGTAAAAGTTGTTTAAAATATGTTAAACATGTCTATGGGCCCATTTCTTGACTGAAATTTGATTATAGCCTGTAAAATCGCTCGTTTGTGGATTTCGGTCAATTTCTATTTGGAATTTGAAAAACCTTTCTTCTGCAAAGTTGTAGATAATAAAATTTCCTATAAAAAAGACACGTGGTTCGAATTTTACTGACAAAAGGGCTATTTATTATGAATTATTGAAGTTTCGAGGTTCCAGAATAATTGATTAAAATATTTTGATTAAGGTGTTATGAGATCATTGATTAAAATATTGTGGTAGTATTAATAATATTAGATTATGAGATTATTAAGTGATTTATAATATTTTGATTAAGGTGTTATGAGATCATTGATTTATGAATCTTACTCTTGAGATTAAATCTATATGTTGATTATATTATTTTTATTATCATATATAACATTCTTATAACCCTAATGATGATATTTCTCTTTGACTTGAGTGTAAAGATGGGTAGATTATTGGTATGATCGTGACTATATGTTCTCTTTGGCCAATAGTACAAAGTTAAATTGTTGACTGGTATGATCATGACCTTTGAATTCATAATTGAATATCTTTAGCTTAAGTGCAAAGGTGAATTGATCAACATATATGGTTATAATTATGGTTTATATAAATTCTGAAATGATTATGTATTTCTTTGAGATATGAATATCTTTGGCATGTAGTGCAAAGATCAATTATTGATGAATATCTTTGGTTCGTAGTGTAAAGATGACCCGTTATTGAATATCTTTGGCATGTAGTGCAAAGATGACTTGTTGTTGGATATCTTTGGCATGTAGTGCAAAGATGAGCTGTTGATGAATATCTTTGGCCCGTGGCAAAAAGATGAATTTATAAGTATGATTATGAGCAGAGGCGTGATTTGGTATAACCATGATCTTTGATGTTTGAGTGTAAAGACATGTGATGAAAATTATCTTCGATCCCCGGATGCGAAGAGGAATTTAGAATTACAATTATGATTATGAGTTATTCATATAATTGTGGAAAGGAACTTGATTAATGTTCTGAGGATAAAACATTGTTGGTGGACTTTTAATGTGGAGAAGATAATAGACTTTATGGCTTATTTGACTCTTATAATGGATCGCTTCGTTCACCGCAACTATGGTTGAAAAGTTTTATCATCTACCATATGTTCTAAATCTACGATTTATTCTCGATGAAGTCTATTGATAATGTAATTATCTTAGTCATAATATTCTTCTATCGAGCTAGTTGTGCTCACCCTTTTGCTTCACAATTCCTTCGGGGTAATAAGAGTGTAAATTGGGTCGAAGCGAGAATAATAGGGAATAAGTGTGATGGTTCTGGTCCACAAAGTTTCTCAACACATTATAAAAGCGGCATGACATACAATATATAATTGTATTGAGGACCTAAGATGTGTGTGTCATATATTATACGTCACTTAATAATTGATTTTGGTGAACAACAATAGGGTGAGGCGAACCCAACTTTGGAAGGGTGTTTTATCACTATCATACAAGATGTCTAATGACATACAACCTCGCGTTATCATAAAACAGGGTTGTGCAAATCCACTTGCTGAGTATATCTACGAGCACTATCTATATGATCTTGGAGTTTATTTGAAACATAATGTTCAATTGCAGACGGTGGAGATAGTTATATGTCAAAAGAAGACTCACCATTGGAAAGAAGATGATAGTAATCTTCTCGTTTTTCTTTGGGGTCTATTGGGTCAACCAAGGATAATTCTGTGGGAATATGATATCTATCATTCATGGACTCCTATGTACGAAGGTTTCCTTGAGCACTTTCCAAAGATTTTAATTTCTAAAACAGTTCTAGATTGTACCTTTATGTAAGGTATCACTGTGAGGTGTTGTCCATAGTTGGGACATGAGTCATAGTTGGTATTAATACTCACAGTATATATGTTGTTGTATTTTGCACGAAAATTGTAGTAATAAAGTTGTAGTTGTTTTACGTACCATGTATTTGGCACTCGTAATAGGTTGGATGGATTGGACCTATTTTGGGGCGCCATGATTGGTATCGAGCTTAGGATATGATCTCTAGCGGATATCGGGGAATAGAACTAAGAGGGGAGAGATGAATAAATCCCTCGCTAGTGTGTCCTGCCTAAGCTTATTTGTTGGTCAGTCATAATATCGGGAAATTATGTGATATGTTAATTTGTTCAATTAACCCTTGTTTTGAAGCTGTATTTTAGAATGATATCTGAAATACAGGAGATGAGCAATGGAGAAATCATGATGACAGGGAAGATGTAATCTGAAATGAAAGCAATGTATTCTCAACTCTTTGAAATACAAGGTACGTAAATTTCAGGGACGAAATTTCATAAGGAGGGGAGATTGTAAGATATGACGCCCCCAAAATAGGTCCATTCCATCCAACCCATTCTGAGTCGCCAAATACATGGTACAGAAATAACTACAACTTTATTATTACAACATATAAACTGTGAGTTTAAATACGAGATATTGCCATCTAGACAATATCCACAGCAAATAAATCCCCATCATAATTATTGATACATTATTTTACAAAAATGGTGAGGACTACTAAACAACTCTCTCTAGAACCTTCATTCCATACCCCGACTAGTACTCGCTACATTCTCGCCTCCTGAGAAGAAAAATGGAACAAAAAGGAAAAGGGTGAGCTCAACTAGCCCAAAGAAAGAATATTATGACTAAGATAATATACAACAAATTATCATTAGTCTTCAACAGGAAAAATCTAATAGAATACAATAGACAACAAATTTTAAATCAATATTCGCATAATGAAATAATAATTCATTAGAAGAGTTAAGTAGAGAATGCAAACTACAATCTTCATGTATGAATTTAAAAGTTCATCGTCTATCTTTTATCCTCAGTAACATCAATCAATATACATCGGAATCAAATATTCATCTTTGCACCAGGTGCCAAAGATATTCATCGATTGGTCATGTTCATCTAAACACTGCTCATCTTTGCACTACGGGCAAAGATATTCTTCGAAATCATTCATCTTTGCGACTACTGTGCCAAAGATATTCCATAATATCATCATTTAAGATGAAGATGATGAAAAATATTTTTAAAGAAAGCGAATCCGGTGAAACAAAATGACAAGGATTAAGGATTAAGGATTCAGTACTTTATTTTATCCATGTCCAAAAATACCTCAAAAATAATCATAGGGGTGTAAAATTCAAGAATGATCAAAACATGGATACAATCAAAGCTAGTATCCAGAATATATATTTTAGACGAAAAGAAAATTTTTTTATTTTTTAGTGAATAGTGCCGTATTCGTGAATAGTGCCGTATACGTGAATAGTTCCGTATACAATAAAAACGTTTTTGTTGATATAAATAATTAAAACTTCCAAAAATCAATTATTTTAGAGCTTCAGAACTTCAATAATTCATAATAAATAGCTATTTTATCAGAAAAATTCGAATCTCGCAAGTTTTTATAGGAAATCCAATTCTCTACAACTTTACAGAAGAAAGTTTTTCCAAATTCCAAACAGAAATTGACTGAAATCCACAAACGGATGATTTTACAGGCTATAATAAAATTTCAGTCAATAAATGGGGTCCACCGACATGTTTAACATGTTTTAAACATTTATTGCAACAAAAATACTCTTCCTCCTTGAATACTCATATATCCCACATTCGTTGTAAAAATATCACCGTTAATATATTATTAAAATAATATATTTAAATGAATTATTTTATCAGAAAAAGATAAAATATTAATTTTCAACAATTGTCACATTAAAAAATTTCTCCATCTATATCCACATAAAATCAATATTTTCCTCATCATATAAATCAATAATTAATTATTCACAAATAATATTATGAGAATCACAAGATTGGCAACCAGTAGTTCAGGAAAGAGGGGCTTTCAATAAGGATCTCTCTTTCTTGGCGCCGCAATTAGGTGACCAAACCTCTCCTTAGATGTAACTTTCTAGACATTGCCAATAATGTTTTCTAATAATATTATTCAAATAATATGAATTATTGTTCGATAATGGAAAATACTTGTGTAATGACAATTTATTGAAACAACAAAGAATATAAAATATAAATGCAAAGAATTATTGAATCAATAAAATAAAATATCGAATAAAGAATTATCGTAATAATTATTGAGTAGTGCCTTTTACGTAAGAATCAATAATTGGTGCAATACTGAGTGCTCTTCTTGTTTAACAACAAGCGTATTAGTGTGTTTTAACCAACGGGTATTCCAACAAGAAGATTATCTGTAATAACTACGTAGTTATTTATAAACAACTTATATTTATCGTTTTCTTCATCCAATCGCTTTCAGTTATGGGGCCCACAAAAGACGCGCGGTCGCAATTAATATTCCCCGACAAAGATGAATATTCCACGACCAAACGAATATTCCCCGACAATAATGAATATTTTATAACCACTTGCTTATATCGAAATATTTGCGTATTTTACCCATAACTATCCACATTAATCAAATCGACCCTTACTATTTCAAAATAATAAATAGAGGAAAATAAATTTCATTTATTAATAATTTGGGGTCTTACAACCTCCCTCCTTATGAAATTTCGTCCTCGAAATTGGACGTGACGATACTGGTGTTTCAAAAGATGAGAATACCTCGCTTTCATTTTCGTTTCCAACTCCCAGGTCATTTCCTCAATAGCATGGTTTCTCCACAAAACTTTAACTTGTGGTATGACCTTCGTACGTAGGACATGCTCCTTCCTATCCAAAATCTTGACAGTACCTCTTCATACGTTAAGTCTTGACTATCTCGTCCTGGGTTCTAACTCAATGACGTGGTTCGGGTCGTCCACATATTTACGTAACATCGACACGTGAAAAACGTTATGAACACGCGTCATACTTGGCGGTAAAACGAGTCTATAGGCCACAGTTCCTATTCGATCGAGAATTTTAAATGGATTAATAAATCGAAGGTTTGAGCTTTCTTCACCTCACCGATTCTCTCGCTTTTGAAATAACAACTTCTGCACCTCCTTCTTCAAATTCATCACTCCCGATTGTGTCGCTTGAACAAATTTTTAGCTTTATCGATTAAGGTCGATTATACTCAGTATATCATCACGTGGGTAACTAGAGTTTTCATCTCCATCTCTATTATTTGTAAATTATTGAAATGAGTCTTTGACAATATCGTACTCAGATCTTGTATACGATCTTCTACTCAACACGCTACCTACCACGTTCGCTTTTCCAGGATGGCATGGTCGTAACATGTCTTTGAAATGAGTCTCCTCTTGAGTTCTTCAAGCTCTTCCCACATTCCTTGCTCCATTCGAATTTTGTATCTCTACGAGTCAAATTGCGTTAATGGAATAGCGATTCGAGAATATCCTTCAACGAATCTCCGATAATAACCAACTAAGCCTGAAAGCTACGATTTTGATTATCGACTTAGGTTGTTCTCAATCGTGACTCATATCCCAACCTTGGATAGACGTTACAATGACACCTATCGCTTTCTTATCGCACGAATATGGTGTCCCCTACGAGAGTGCGGGCGGTGCATTCCACAAAGGAAGTCACCGGATAAAGGCTCAGTACCAAATTGTATAGTTGAATTTTTAACTCAA
Source organism: Panax quinquefolius (assembly GCA_020205615.1). Lineage (NCBI taxonomy): Eukaryota > Viridiplantae > Streptophyta > Magnoliopsida > Apiales > Araliaceae > Panax > Panax quinquefolius. The sequence goes on along the minus strand of CM035172.1, from coordinate 132,457,350 downwards.
GTTCAATATGAGCCATTCGATATGAGATTTTAGAAATGAGTTTTTTGTACCGGGTTCAAATTCGATACAAAATTTAATATCGTGCTTTGGGAGTAAGCCAAGAAATTCTTCAGAAATACGTCGGGAAAAATAAATAACAACAGGAATATTATTCAAATCTGACGTGTCTTTATTCAAATCCATAACATGGACTAAGAAAACTTGACATCCGTAATAAACGAATGACTTCATGGCTTGATATGAAAATGTTTAACTACAATGGTTTGATTGCTTGAATTCGAATAACAGGTTGCTTAGGAATATGAAAACTAACAACCTTACGAAAGTAATCAATTTCGGCATGATAAGTAGTTAACCTTAAAATCACATCAAAAGAAAATATCTCTATAGAAATAAGGTTAACAAGTATGTGATAGTGCCAACCTGAATCAAGCAAGATTTTTAAACAACGGATGTAATGAAAGTTTCTCCTAATGGAGTCTCGCATGATAGTCAAAGTTTAATTTCTCCGTAGTCAAGTTCAAACGTTGAGCGTAAAGCAAGAGAGATAAAAGAATGGGTAGAACCCAGATCTAGTAAGGTATAAACTTCGCAAGAATTTATAATTAACTAACCCATGCTAACTTCGTTCGGGTTCCTCGATTTTGACCGGAAGTCACAAACGCTTCTTCCAAGAACCGTTGACTTTGACTTTTTCGGGACATCCTTTTGAGTCACCATTCATTACTGGATCTGGGTTTCGATATCGCATAATCTCGGCGATATGTCCTTCTTTTCCACAATTATAGCATACCTTTAATTGTAGGGCGGTTTAATGATATGTCCCTCTTCCCCAGATTTGTAACATATCTGACCGGTGGTCTTTCTCCTCCTTGGAACTAGTTGCTACTATACCGACGTCTTTAAATGGTCGTTGTTAAATCTCCTCTTTTAAAATCTCCTCCCACTCGCTTCTTCTATTTTCATGGCCACGATTACCACCAGAGGTTACCGCTTTGTATTCGTATTCTTCTTTCTCCATTTGGTTATCGTTATTCGATGATCGCTATCTTTGGTATGATCCTCGGTTATGGTCCCTCGGTTGAACGTACTCGTTATCTCGCTTCTAACAACCGAGCCTCGCTGACAACATCTGAATAGAGAAAAAATTTATGAGAAATGAGATATTGACGTATGTCGGGTTTCAAACCTCTCGAAACATCCGCGTCATCACGCCTCATTCTCCACCAAATGAGGTGCAAACACGGATAACTCCGCTGAACTTCGCCTCGTCTTTGGGACACCGCCATGTTATTCTCGCTCCGGTCTAATAAACTCCACTTCCTTCATATACGGCGAATACTTTCGTGGAAGTACTTGTCATTGAACTATTTCAAACGTCTCACATGACATGCTTTTGAAAGTATGGATGGATGGGTACGCTTCATGATTCCCACCGATGTCCGCCTCGCCACGGAACATAAAGGTGGCGAATAGAACCTTCGTTTCTCCGTGCATCCCAAGACATCGAATATCTTGGTAATTTGCTTGACCCATGTTTTCGCCATGATCGGATCTCGCTTTCCCTTAAATTCGGTGGTCCCACTCTTTGAACCGCCAATGTGACAACCCGTGAATTGCTATCATTTCCTCCTCAGTATTTCCTCCAAATCGATTTTTTGCATGAGCTGCAAAAAGCTTCTAAACATCCTTCGTTCATCATCTTTCGGTGGTGTTGTTCACACGAGGAACATTGTCACTGTTGCACGTTCTCCTCGTTGGTAATCACAGCATCTCCACGGTCTCATTTACTCCATCGTTAATATTCTCAACGACATTCTCAAATCTTGTCATAAAACAAGGGTTAATTAAGGAAATCAATATATCACATAATATCCCTATATACTAACCAACTAACAAATAAGCTTAGGTAGGACACACTAGCGAAGGATTTACTAAATCTCTTCCCTCCTAGTTCTATTCCCCGATCTCCGCATGGAGATCATATCCTAAGCTCGATACCAACCGTGACGCCCCAAAATAGGTCCATTCCATCCAACCCATTCTCGAAGTCGCCAAATACATGGTACAAAAATAACTACAACTTTATTATTACAACATATAAAGCGTGAGTTAAAATACAGATATTGCCATCTAGACAATATCCACGCGCAAATAAATCCCCATCATAAATATTGATACATTATTTTACAAAAATGGTGAGGACTACTAAACAACTCTCTCTAGAACCTTTCATTCCATAACTTGACTAAGTACTCGCTACATTCTCGCCTCCCGAGAAGAAAAATGGAACAAAAAGGAAAAGGGTGAGCTCAACTAGCCCAAGTAAAGAATATTATGACTAAGATAATATACAACAAATTATCATTAGTCTTCAACAGGAAAAATCTAATAGAATACAATAGACAACAAATTTTAAATCAATATTCGCAATGAAATAATAATTCATTAGAAGAGTTAAGTAGAGAATGCAAACTACTATCTTCTATGTATGAATTTAAAAGTTCATCGCTCATCTTTTATCCTCGTAACATCAATCAATATACATCCGGAATCAAATATTCATCTTTGCACTACAAAAGCCAAAGATATTCATCATTGGTCATGTTCATCTAAACACATGTTCATCTTTGCACTACTGGGCCAAAGATATTCTTCAGAAATCATTCATCTTTGCACTACAAAGCCAAAGATATTCCATAATATCATCATTTAAGATCAAGATGATGAAAAATATTTTAAAGAAACGAATCCAAAGTGAAACAAAATGACAAGGATTAAGGATTAAGGATTCAGTACTTTGTTTTATCCACGCCCAAAAAATACCTCAAAAATAATCATAGGGGTGTAAAATTCAAGAATGATCAAAACATGGATACAATCAAAGCTAGTATCCGAATAGATATTTTACGAATTTTTTTTTTTTCATTTTCTATTGAATAGTGTCGATTCGTGAATAGTGCCAAGTACACGTGAATAAGAATTCTACACCAAAAGATAGAAATTCCACAAAAAACATCTTCACGCTTCATGAATAGTACTGCGTGAATAGTAACTCATGAATAGTAACCTCGACATGAAAAAAGTACCAAATTTGATAAAAGTTCCAACCAATATTTCAAAGATAATGATATTGAAGAAATAATATCATTTGAGAAAAAATAACATCCCTTACCTCGAAAAGACAAGATTTCTAAATAAAAACACAGGATATAGGCTATGACTTGAACTTGCACAGTATATCAATACTCAAAGTATACTCAAAATACTCACAAGAATATTTCGATAATATAGAGAGAGAAACTCAGGTTTACGGTGTGATTTTCAATTCTAACTAAGCAGACCCTATTTATAGAAATTGCTTAGAACACCAAAGCGAAAATTTAATATAATAATAATATATTATATATATATTTCTACGCCAACCAAGACTCTGAAATCAGCATGTTTACAACACATGGGGGCCAACCAAAACAATAAAAACATTTTTGTTGATATAAATAATTAAAACTTCCAAAAATCAATTATTTTGAGCTTTGGAACTTCAATAATTCATAATAAATAGCTATTTTATCAAAAAATTTGAATCACGCGAGTTTTATAGGAAATCCAATTCTCTACAACTTTACGGAAGAAAGTTTTTCCAAATTCCAATTAGAAATTGACAAGAAATCCACAAACAGACGATTTTCATTTTAAGCTATAATCAAATTTGATTCAATAAATGGGGTCCACCGACATGTTTAACATGTTTTAAACATTTATTGCAACAAAAATACTCTTCCTCCTTGTATACTCATATATCCCACATTCGTTGTAAAAATATCACCGTTAATATATTATTAAAATAATATATTTAAATAAATTATTATATCGAGAAAAAGATAAAATATTAATTTTCAACAATTGTCACATTAAAATTTTTTCCATCTATATCCACATAAAATCAATATTTTCCTCATCATATAAATCAATAATTAATTATTCACAAATAATATTACAGAATCACAAGATCTTGCAACTGTGCCATTCCCAGGAAAGAGGGGCTTTCAATAAGGATCTCTCCTTCTGGGCAGCAAGAACTAGGTGACCAAACCTCTCCTTGAGATGTAACTTTCTAGACATTGCCAATAATGTTTTCTAATAATATTATTCAGGATAATATGAATTATTGTGCCGATAATGGAAAATCTTGTGTAATGACAATTTATTGAAACAACGGTAATATAAAATATCAATGCAAAGAATTATTGAATCAATAAAATAAAATAATCTTGAAAGAATTATCGTAATAATTATTGAGTAGTGCCTTCTTACGTAAGAATCAATAATTGGTGCAATACTGCAAGTGCTTCTTGTTTAACAGCGCGTATTAGTGTGTTTTAACCACGGGTATTCCAACAAAGATAATCTGTAATAACTACGCTGCTATTTATAAACAACTTATATTTGTCGTTTTCTTCATCCAACCTTTTACGTTATGGGGCCCACAAAAGATCTATGGTCATCGCATTTAATATTCCCCGACAAAGTATGAATATTCCACGACCAAACGAATATTCCCTAACAATAATGAATATTTTATAACCACTTGCTTATTCGAAATATTTCATGATTTTACCCATAACTATCCACATTAATCAAATCGACCCTTACTATTTCAAAATAATAAATAGAGGAAAATAAATTTCATTCAATTTTATGAAATAAAAGTATTCAATTTTTTAATTACTATTCATGAGTTACTATTCACGAGTTACTATTCACGAGTTACTATTCACGAAAGTACTATTCATGAAGCATGATAATTTTTTTTCGTAAGAAGGTATTACTCAATAATTGTTACAAAGTAATTACTATTCAATATTTTATTTTATTGATTCAATAATTGTTACGTTGATATTTTATATTATTGTTATTTCAATAATTGTCACGACACAGTATTTCCCATTATCGGATCAATAATTCATATTATTTGAATAATATTATTAGATAACATTATTGGCAATGTATAGAAAGTTCTGTCTAAGGAGATGTTTGGTCACCTAATTGCGCCCCTCTTTCCTGGGACTGCCTGGTTGTCAGTATTGTGATTCTGTAATATTATTTGTGAATAATTAATTATTGATTTTTATGATGAGAAAAATATTTATTTTATGTGGATATAGATGGAGAAAATTTTTAAAGTGACAATTGTTGAAAATCGATATTTTATCTTTTCTGATAAAATAATATTTTATTATATTATTATAATATAATAATGATGATATTTTTACAATGAATGTGGGATATATGAGTATATGAGGAGAAAGAGTATTTTTGTTGCAAAAGTTGTTTAAAACATGTTAAACATGTCTGTGGGCCCATTTCTTGACTGAAATTTGATTATAGCTTGTAAAATCGTCCGTTTGTGGATTTCGGTCAATTTCTGTTTGGAATTTGGAAAAACTTTCTTCTGCAAAGTTGTAGATAATGAAATTTCCTATGAAAAAGACATGTGGTTTGAATTTTTCTGATAAAAGGGCTATTTATTATGAATTATTGAAGTTCCGAGGTTCTAGAATAATTGATTTTTGGAAGTTTAAAATATTTATAGTTAGAAAAACGTTTTTGATATGTTTGGTGAGCCCCATTTGATGTTGAAATGGTTGAATTCAGTTATTGATAGTGGGCGTAAGAATTTATAATATATATATTATTATTATATTAAATTTTCTGCTTTGGTGTTCTAAGCAATTTCCTATAAATAGGTGCTTAGGTTAGAATTGAAAATCACACCAGAAACTAAAGTTTTCTCTCTAGTTCTCTCTCTATATTATCGAGTGTATTCTTTTGAGTATTTTGATATCTTGAGTATTGCTATACGGTGTAAGTTCGTTCAGCGTTATTCAAGTTAGAAGTACTGCTCTTTTGAGGTAAGGGATAGTAAGGGATATTGTCGTTAGTATGTAAGGGTTATTATGTTTTTCAATTTCAAAATTTTTCTGAACCTTCAAAAATTCTGGAAAAATTTGAAATGATAGTTTGATGAGTTTTGTAGATTATGTCCAAAAATGACGATTTTTGGATGTATAGATTAGGAGTTATGGATTTTATGAGAAAAGACTATTTTAAAAGTAACCGCTTATAACTTCTTGTGATTAACTCCAAAATTGATGAAATTTTTATTGGGAGTACATCTATATAATATCAATATACTCTGTAAATTTCTGAATTTTTGAATAAAAGTACAATTTATGATAAATGTCTGAATATTCGGTGGTTTTGGTCATGTGAAAAATAGTAAATTAATTTTAAAAATTCCAAGAAAAATATATGTTTAATATGGGACTATATTATGCTAAATCCCAGAAAAGAAATATTTTTGGAACTGATTTGGTATTTTTCATAAAAATGTTCTAGTTATGAGTAAATGAATTAAATATGTTATGTGAAGTAAGAAAATTGGAAAAATATGATTTTATAGCTGGAGAATCATATATGAGGTATATGCAGATTTTTGATGAGGATTTTGGTTATTAGTGATGAAATCTTGTGAGTTTGGCATTTTAGGATGATTAAATGCATTTATTAGTAAAGTATAAACAATTAAAATAAATTATTTATAAGTTTAAGAAATGATTAAAATATTGTGGTAGTATTAATAATATTAGATTATGAGATTATTAAGTGATTTATAATATTTTGATTAAGGTGTTATGAGATCATTGATTTATGAATCTTACTCTTGAGATTAAATCTATATTTTGATTATATTGTTTTTATTATCATATATAACATTCTTATAACCCTAATGATGATATTTCTCTTTGACTTGAGTGTAAAGATGGGTAAATTATTGGTATGATCATGACTATAGGTTCTCTTTGGCCAGTAGTGCATATTTGAATTGTTGACTGGTATGATCATGACCATTGAATTTATAATTGAATATCTTTAGCTGAAGTGCAAAGGTGAATTAATCAACATATATGGTTATAATTATGCTTTATATAAATTCTGAAATGATTATGTATTTCTTTGAGATATGAATATCTTTGGCATGTAGTGCAAAGATCAATTATTGATGAATATCTTTGGTTCGTAGTGTAAAGATGACCCGTTGTTGAATATCTTTGGCATGTAGTGCAAAGATGACTTGTTGTTGGATATCTTTGGCATGTAGTGCAAAGATGAACTGTTGATGAATATCTTTGGCCCGTGGTGTAAAGATGAATTTATTAGTATGATTATGAACAGGAACTGTGATTTGGTATAACCATGATCTTTGATGTTTCAAGTAAAGACATGTGATGAAAATTATCTTCGTCCTGGATGTGAAGAAGAATTTAGAATTACAATTATGATTATGAGTTATTCATATAATTGTGGAAAGGAACTGTTGATTAATGTTACAGGGATAAACATTGTTGGTGGACTTTTAATGTGGAGAAGATAATAGACTTTATGGTCTATTTGACTCTTCTAATGGATTGCTCGTTCCGCTGCAACTATAGTTGAAAAGATTTATCATCTACCATATGTTCTAAATCTCTGATTTATTACTGATGAAGTCTATTGATAATGTAATTATCTTAGTCATAATATTCTTTACTGAGCTAGTTGTGCTCACCCTTTTGCTTCACAATTCCTTTCAGGTAATAAGAGTGTAGCCGGGTCGAGCGAGAATAATAGGGGAATAGTGTGATGGTTCGAGTCTGTCAAAGTTTCTCAACACATTAAAAAACGGCATGACATACAATATATAATTGTATTGAGGACCTAAGATGTGTGTGTCGTATATTATACGTCACTTAATAATTGATTTTGGTGAACAACAATAGGGTGAGGCGAACCCAACTTTGGAAGGGTGTTTTATCACTATCATACAAGATGTCTAATGACATACAACCTCGCGTTATCATAAAACATGGTTGTGCAAATCCACTTGCTGAGTATATCTACGAGCACTACCTATATGATCTTGGAGTTTATTTGAAACATAATGTTCAATTGCAGACGGTGGAGATAGTTATATATCAAGAGAAGACTCGCCATTGGAAAGAAGATGATAGTAATCTTCTCATTTTTCTTTGGGGTCTATTGGGTCAACCAAGGATAATTCTGTGGGCATATGATATCTATCATTCATGGCCTTCAATGTACGAAGGTTTCCTTTAGCATTTTCCAAAGATTTTAATTTTTAAAACAGTTTTAGATTGTACCTTTATATAAGGTATCACTGTGAGGTGCTGTCCATAGTTGGGACATGAGTCATAGTTGGTATTAAAACTCACAGTATATATGTTATTGTATTTTGCACGACAATTGTAGTAATAAAGTTATAGTTATTTTATGTACCATGTATTTGGCGACTCAGAATAGGTTGGATGGATTGGACCTATTTTGGGGGCGTCACAATACATATATACATATATTCCATAAACAAAAATAATTAGCAAAATTTTAGCTAATTTTCCTTTTTATTAAATATTTTTTAAAAGCCGATTTTAGTTCGTAACTTAGCAAAATTAGCTATATCATGCTCAACTCCAAAAAATCCCAAATTTTTACAGAATCTTACCTATATTAACGCAAACTTCCAGTTTAAATTTTGTGGTCATCGGAATTATAAAACTCTAGGTATAGTCGTTTCCTTCTTAAAAATCTTAAAATTAAAATGGCCATAACTCACTCGATTTAAGTCAGAATAAGCTCAAATTTGGATAGGAAATTCTTTATATCATATATTTTCATGTCCCAAAATTAATGAATTTATTTCAAAAATTAAATGGCCGAAAATGCCCCTGAAAATGTTTGGACGGATTGCTTTTTGGTATTTCTAGATTTTGTCTACTTTACTAAAAACTGTCTATACGGAAATCTACAAAGAATTTTTCAATGATTCAACTTGGAGATGTTAGATATCTCATGGATCTAACACATTTATTTGATGAATCTCAAAAATAAGTTGTAGATTTTAAATGGTGAAGGTCCAAAGTGAACTAAAATTTAGGGCTTTTTATACTAAAAACTATTTTTAATCTTCTTCTTTGTTCAAGCTCATCAATAGGGGTGTAAATCGAACCAAGTAGTTCGGTAATCGACTCGAGATTAGCTCGAAAATATGATCCAAAGCTCGAATTCGAAGCTGATCCGAGTCGAATCTAATCCATACTCGTTTTCTTTTTAATGATACACGAGTCGAATTCGAGCATACCAGTGTTCGCTCATATTTGGGTTCGAGTATTTCATTTTTTTTCTCGAACCATACTCGATGGATCATATTCGAATATTGGTTTTATCTATGCTAGTAAGTTAAATATGTGATATTTGTATCAATCTTTATAATTTATAAAATTTAGTATGAAATTGTGTAAACTTGTACTTGAATAAATTAATGAATTGAATATTAATTTTTATTACATTATTTATAATTTCAATACATAAATAAAAGTGAAAAAGTTTTATATATAAATATTAGTTAAGTAACCAATTTAGTATGTAGTGGTTCAATTTTAAGTGAAATGGTTCATATTCCAAACTCGATTTGAAGGCTCATGAGTAACTCGCTTTGTAAACGAGTCGAGTACTTACGAGACGAGTAGGTCCGAGTAATGATCCGAGTCGAATCTGGCACAAAAATATAAATCTCTGATCGAATCCGAGTCGAATTCGAGCTTAATTTTTTTGAGTCGAGCCGAATCTGAGCATTAAGTTGTTCGCTGAGATTCGACTCGTTTACACCCCTACTCATCAACCCTTAAATTGAAAACATCCAAGCATAAAACATCATAATTCATCCTAATAATTCTTATACTCAAGGATCTACCATGATCCATAATTAATTCCATCAAATTCCCGTGAAAACAAGATTAAACAACTATAAACATAGTTTTGGGGTTAGAATTTCTTATACCTTCTTGTTTTCTTATTTGGCTTTTTCTTCCATGCTTCCTTGGCTACCCACCACTTGAGTTATAAACAAAACACATAAACATGGTAGGGATTTCAGATTTTAGAAGAAATCTATCCAAGAAATTTTTATGGATTTAAGTTTAGGAATTACCTTTAGTAAATTTTTTTTTCATTTTCTTTCTTCCTCTTCTTTCTTTTTCATCTCTCCTCTTCTTCCTCCCTTTCCATGGGTGCCTTCTCTCTCTTCTTTTCTCTCTAAGGGGCGGGTATGTGTGGGAGTGTGAGAGAAGAATGTTCTTTTATTTCCTTTTCATTTATTTAGCTAAGTAAAATAACATTTAGGAGAGAGAGGGAGTGGTTAGTGTAATATCCCAAGTGTTTATGAATTGAGTATGTGACAATAATACTTAGAAAACGATAATGAACGAGTTAAAGAATATATAATACTCAAAATATAATTGAGTTTAAATGAAGATTATAAAATAAAGCTTGCGAGAATTTATTGAGAAAAAGAATGGAATAGGAAATATAAAATTCTTATTATTAAGGTAATGTGGTTAAGTTATTTAAAAATAATTTTTTTAAAAGAGATTTGATGAAAACCAGAGTAAGGTAAGGTTTCGGTGATTCCGAGGACGGAACCTAAATATTTAGAAATTATTTAAATAAGAATTTAATAAATAAAATTCTTATTATAAGATGTTTTGAGTTTGAGTATGTGTATATATGTGTTATATATTGTGAAATATGTGATTTAGCGTGAAGAGAATTATATATTCATGTATGAGATAAAGATGTTTAATAGTTAATTAAATTATTGAAGAAATTAAATGTAATTGTTATGAAAAGGAAATTAACGAGTAATATTAGTTAATTTGATTAAGTTAAAATTATATTATGAAAGAGTGTAATTTAATTATTAATATGACGATGGAAATTATTATGATTTAATTTTATAAATAATGTGAGTAATTCACTTAATTTAAATAGTAAATTTATGTAAATATATTTGTTTTAATAAAATGAGAGAGAAATTTATTACATATAATTGTAATATGTTAATGTAATACGATTGTGAGTTTTGCAAATAGTTAAAATTTTTATCTAATAAAATATTTATTTCAATTGAGATATTTATGGAATATGTAAATATTCCATGGAAATCATTATCGAATAATTTGTTTAAGTATGATGATATTAAATAAATTGATGATAAATAGTTTTATAATTTGTAAGTATTTTAGTACGCTTAATGTGATGATAATATTCTAATTTAATTGAATAATTAAATTAGAAGGTTAATGATTTGTTAAATAAAGTGGAGTTTTATCTTGATTAAATAATTAAATTAATTAAATTAAATTTGGTGTGACAATGGTACCATATAATAAGTGAATGATTAAAATAAATTAAAAGAGGTTAGGAGTAGTAAACCAAACAAGACCTTGTGGCTTCTGGGTTTTTATAACGGCTGAGACTATACGTGAGTAACTTCCTATGTCAGTTTATTCCCTCATACATTCTTTTGTAAAGAGTTGAGAAAAGATAAGAGTTTAGAGAGAATTGAGAAGAATTTTTCTAAAAAATTATGAAGGTTGAGAATCAAAGAAAGTAAGGAGGAACAAGATTATCCAAGTTATCTAGCTAATCAGAAAGTAATAATCTAGCCCTAACTCTAGTTATGTTCTTTTGAGTTTTCATCAAAAAGATGATTTTTGGTGATTAAATTTCTAAGGAATATGTAATATGTGTTTTTGAGCGTATATAATTCGTTGTATGTTGTTTAGAATCGAGTTTTCGGTAATTAAATTCATGGAGACATGTCTAAGATGAGGAAATTTGAGCTTTATGGTAATATATGTATTTTGGTCTATTTTGAGACTAAAATTGATGATGAATTCGTGATGAAAACATTAAATTGATTATAGATGTTGTTAATATATTGAAAAATGAAAACAACGAAGGTTAAACACATTGATTTGGTTAGGAATTGAATATGTGGTGAATGATTATGCTAAATATGTTAAAACATGAAAAATATAGTATGAACATGAGTTTTGGGTCAAGATTTAGGTTAGTTAATGTTTCTATAAATTATTGATTATTTGGTATTTTGTATTTCTATGAATCACGAATCCATAAAATCAAAAACGAACTAATTTGGATGTGTGAAACTCAAGTTACGAAGATTAGAAGCAGAAAGGGTCGAAAAATCGCAAAAACGATGGCGCAAGTTACGGTTCATTAGACCCTTGTAATTGCTTGTGCCTTAAGCTTCATCAAAAGTGCAGAAGCCCTCTTGGGTGCAGATGCCCTCTTTGGAAGCAAATGTAGCTTATTACAAGGCTTATTTGGTAGCATTGCGCTATTTACAAGGCTTATTTTTGGTAGCGATTAAGGCTTCATGGTGTGTCAGTGTATTTGTTTAGTAAAAAAACCATAACATTTTCATATGAACTTCGATTGAGACAATTCAGGATGATTCTGAAAAATAACGAATAGACCTACAACTTTCATTCTTTAAGTTTTTAGATTTGAGGTTGGAAATAGGGGTCAAAATGGCCATCTTTTGGACTGATGTGCATTCGAAGGCAATCAAAGAGCGTCTGGCATGCACGTACGTAAGTGTAATGCTTCTGATGATAAATGATGTTGTTCTAAGTTATAAAACATGAATATTATGAAGTATAATGACGTTTAACATTAATGAATGATGTATTAGATAAGTTGTATAAGCATAGTAAGCATATACAAGAGAGTCGATTCGGGCGTATGACGAATGAACGTCGAAACACCGTGACAAGTGTTTATTTGTTAATACGGAGTCCTAGCAAGACTTAAACACTTGAATGAACTTCGGGTATGAACCTAAAAAGAAATATAGTCAGATATAAGTTGAAAGTTAACACAATCAAATTGAAAATTGTGTATTAATTAATAGGAAGGGTTATGGGATGTAGAGTAAAGTTTATATTACAACTACTATGCGTTGTTATGCGACTAATAGTTGATGTGAATGATTATATGATTGTGTAGGGCACGTGAAGTGTAGATAGCTGTAAGTTGTTAAACTGTTATTAGTAAACAACAATCAAGGCAAGTCTTTCAGTCCCTATTTGCTATTTGAACTTGATGATTAACTGTTTTAAATCTTTATTACAAAGTGTGACGCCCCCAAAATTAGGTATACATCACCCATCTTGGGTCGCCAGATACATGGTACAGAATTCAAATACAACTTACTAATACAACTGTCGTGTACAATACGACAAAACATAAATTGTGAGTTTGAATACAATTATTGTCTACTAGAGATTATACAAACTCAAAAGGAGTCCTCATTACAATTATTATCACACTATTTCACAAAATAGTGAGGACTACTAATGTTATCCTCTGGACCATCACTCCGTTCCCCGACTCGTCCCAGCTATATTCTCATTTCCTAAAGAGAACAGTGAAAGAAAGGGTGAGCTCAACTAGCCCAGTAAGAAATATTATGACTAAGATAATGCAAAATAAATTATCATTAGTCCCCAACAATATTAAACTGATAAAATATAATAGACATCAAGTTTAACTGCAGCGGAACAAGCAATCCATTAAAAGAGTCAAGTAGAAAATAAAATCTACTATCTTTTATGATTTAAAAGGTTTTTCATCACTGTTATCGCTGAGACTCAGCTTAATAAATAATCCACATCATGAAATCATCCCTGCACTATAGGCCAAGGATATTCTTTAGTATCACAACCACGAATTATCCATGCTCTACGGGCTAAAGATAATCGTGTTTTCATCAACGGTCCTGATCATGCCATAAAATAATTCATCTTTGCACCCTTGGCCGAAGAGAATCCATAGCCATAATCATACCAAAAACTATCCATCAATGCACTACGGGCCAATGATGACTTTTTCCACATCATTTGTAACATTACGGTCATGATTATACCGAATAATCCCTGGTCATAATCATACCAAGTCCATCTATGCACTACAGGCCACAGATGACTTTCAACATAATATAAACATGAGGATGATGACAATGATATAAGAATTCAACAAAATAAGTTCAAGAATTAATTTGCCCAGGAACCAATAACGTCCAAATTGTCAACATGATACTGCTTTGTAGAGTAAAATTCAAGAATGCTCAAAAGAATATTTCCACGAAAAGATACTGGATGAAGTGCAAATATCAAGGATATTCCACTAATTTCATGGAGTATAGAAGTTAAAATTTTAATCAACTGAGTATAATACCAAATGGAATAACAAAAGATATCACCATGCATGCGGTACTTAGATGTAGCGGTTATTTCAACAGAATAATAATAACGAGAACCGAAGTCGGTGAAATTCACAAGCGAGGATGTTCCAAAGAATAATAAATGCGGAATAATAAATGATGGAACCAGTAGAACATATAGCAAGCGGCTGTGATATTCGACAGAATAATAATAAAGACGGAACCAGTCCGTCCAGATATATAACCTGAGGATATTAAAAGAATAATAATAAAGACAGAATAATAGAAAAATGTCACCAAGTATAGGGTAGCCCGTATATACAAAAGTTATTCCAAATGAACAATAAAGAAATAGAATAATGAAGTTCTCTTCTTGAATAAAAAGAATAATATCCCCTACTAGTAAAATAATACTTGATATAAAGTAAGTAGTGAAGTAGCGAGAAAACTTTTCTATCTATCTCTATAGTTTTCTCTCTAGAGTTCAATTGAATTAAGTAAGAAAATAATGAAGGAATGAGCTTTATTTATAGGAAAATGGAATGCATAGTAACTAATCCATGAACGGTCCAGATTGATTTACTTTAATCGACGGTCCATATTTAAAGAAAAATCTTTTAAATAAAATATAATATATTCTATTTATAAAAAGATTTTTACTATGCAAATACTATGCAGGCACCTTATGCAAAACACTATGCATAATAAAATATAATATATTCTATTTATAGAATAACTTTAATAAAGTAGTCTATTTTATATAAAAAGATTTTACTATGCAAAATACTATGCATAATAGAATATAATATATTCTATTTATAGAATAACTTTAATAAAGTATTCTGTTTTATATAAAAAGATGTTTCTATTTTATTACGTGAATAAAACAAAACTTCTAAATCAACAATAATTGAATCAAATAATGTGAGATACTATGCAGCAACTATTGTATCAATAATTGAACAAAACTGAGTGACTTCTCACATAAATATCAATAATCAATACCGTGTGCTACTATGCAACAACGCGTATTACTGTACTTTTACTACCGAGTAGTTCAACAGTATCAACGGTAAAACTTCCGCCATTATTTTCAATAAAATATTTTTGTCGTTTTCTCAATCCGACAATAATTCCGTTGTGGGGTCCACCAATGATTGTGCCGTTGTACGAATATTTCCTGTTTAAAACGAATATTCCCCACCAATCGAATATAATATGACAACTTGCATACTTTTTGCAAAATTTATAAATATTACCACAACTATAACATTATCTCAAATTCACACCATAATATAAAAAAATTATTTCGAGAAAATTAATTCTTTATTCATAAAATTTGGGATTTCACAATCTCCCTCCTTATGGAATTTAGCCCTCGAAATTTACGTGCGATACTGGTATCTTTGAGCAGTGAAGATACCTTGACTTCATTTCAGATTCTAACTCTTGAGGTATAACCCTTGAGTGTTGGATACGATTATTCTTATCCAAGATTTTAACACGAGATCTCATACGTTAAATCATCCGCTATCTCGTCCGATTCTAAATTAATAATGTGGTTCGGGTTATCCACATATTTACGTAACATTAATACGTTAAAAACGTTATGAGCACGCGATATACTTGGCGGTAAAATGAGTCTATAAGCCACAGTTCCTACTCAATCGAGGATTTCAAATGGGCCAATTAAATCGAGGGTTGAGATTTTCTCTTCAAAGCAACTCTTGCTTCTAGAATAACGCCTCTTGAACCTTCTTCTTCACATTCATCATATTCGGGTATGTAGCTTGGCGTCTTTAACTTTATCGATTAAAGTCGATTTTACTCGTATATTCGTTATCTTCACATGGGTCCCAGAGTCTTTAACTCTATCTTCATCATTTGCAAGTTATCTGAAATGAGTCTTTGTGTTAACAACATCGCACTTATAAGCGCGATACGATCTTCTACTCAACACATCGCCTACCACGTTCGCTTTCTTCCACGATGATATTGAATAATACGATCGTAATCTTCAATATTTCGAGTCAACGTCTTTGGCGCGTATTACGTTTGTTTTAGTTGAAGAAATATTTTGAGGGTTTAAGAAATGGGTTTTATCTTTGGTGTCAATACAAAATTTGATTTCACGCCTCGGGGTAGGCTAAGAAGTCTTGAGTGAATACATCAAGAGATTTATTAATGATAGAAATATCATTCAAAAGCGATTACTCTCATCCAAGACTTGGGATAAGACGTCACATCGATACCAACTGTGACTTCTATCCCTTAACCTAGATAGCACCTCACAATGATACCTATCAACTTGTCATCGTCATTCACGACGTCGCTTCTGAAAAAGTCCGGCGGTGCATTCCACACAAGGAAGTCATCAACAAAAGGATCGGGGCTCTTTACTTATGGCTTGATATGAAAATAATTGAATTTAGTGGTTTGGTTGCTTAAATTCGCATAATAGGTTGGTTAGGAATATAAAAGCTAACAACCTTACGAAAAACATGATGAGTAGTTAACCAATCGTTTCAAAAAAAACCACATCAAAGTCAAGTATTTTCAAAGAGATAAGATCGACAGGTAACGTGAAAGTGTCGATTTGAATCAAACAAGATTTATAAACAGTGGAGGTAACGAAGGTTTCTCCCAATGGAGTTTCAATAGATAAATCAAAGTTTAACTTCTCCGGAGTTAAGTACAAACATTGAACACAACTAGGTGAAATAAAAGAGTGAGTAGAACCGGTATCTAACACGGTATAGACTTTGTAAGAGTTTATGATTAACTTACCCGTGATAATTTTATTCAGGTTCCTCGTCACGAGAAAAAAATGCTCTCTCTTAAACTACACCGCTTTGGCTCATGCGGGACATCCTTTGGCATCACTATCCCAGTTGGACTTAACTTCACCATACGACAAAATTGAGCTAGGTGACCTTCTCTTCCGCAATTAAAACACGCTTTGGATTGTTGCGTACAGTTTGGACGGATGTGTCCCTCTTGTCCGCATTTGAAACATACGACCGATGGGTGTTCTTCTTCCTTTGAAACGGGTGCTGGTGCCAACGTCTTCACGTCATTGTTGAACCTTCTCTTCTTAAAATGTCCATTCTTATTATCTTGGCCATGATTACCATCGAAATGGTTACCATTCTTGGCATGATAATATTCCCCACGATGGTTATCGTTGTTCATTGATTGCTGCCACCCCAGATAATTATTATCGTGTTGTTGGTCGTTGCCTTTTGGTTGTGCTGACTCATTATCGCGCTCCAATAACTGAGCCCTATTCACAACATCTGAATATAAATAAAGTTTGTGAGAAATGAGGTATTGACGTATATCGGGTTTCAAACCTCGTAAAAACATTCTCGTCATTCGCTCCTCATTATCGACCAAATGGGATGCAAACTGGGATAACTCCGCAAACTTAGCCTCGTACTGCGACACGGTCATATTGTTTTGCTCCAGCTTGATGAATTCTACCTCCTTCATGTGACGAATACTTTTAGGAAAGTACTTGTCGTTGAATAATTCTTGGAACTTCTCCCAAGACATCTTGAGTGCGTCAGGCTGGGTACATTTTACAGATTTCCACCAATGATCTCCTTCTTCACGCAACATAAAGGTGGTGAATGGAACCTTTTGCTCCTCTGAGCATTCCAAGACATCAAATATCTTGATAATCTGCTTTATCCATGTCTCCGCCTTAAGTGGTTCTGCCTTTCCCAAAAACTCCGGTGGTCCCAGCTCCTTGAACTGCTTAGCGGTGACCAACCGTGGGTTACCATTCTTTCCACCTACATTATGGACAGGAGCTGCCTTCGCCCGTTGTTGTATGAATTGCTCCTTAAACTGCTTAGCGGTTACCGTTCGAGAGTTATCAGTATTTTTACCTGCATTTTGGACAGGAGCTGCCTTCGCCTGTTGTTGCATGAATTGAATAAAGCCTCTGACCATCCCATCATTCACCATTTCATCGGTGTTATTGTTTTCATGAGGAGTATTGTCCTCTGGTTCCACATTATCCTGATTATTGATTTATGGAGACTCAAAGGTCTCCTGTGCTCCATTGATAATCTCAACATTCTCGGATGCCATTTTCAAACACTGCCACAAAACAAGGGTTAATTAACATATCACATATTATCCCTATACTTTGACCGACCAATTAAATACCAAATAAACTTAGGTAGGTCATACTAGCCGAAGAATTCCCCGTCCTTCCCTCCTAGTTCTTATCTCACATCTTAGCCGGGATCATATCCCTAAGCTCGATACCAAACTGTGACGCCCCAAAATTAGGTATACATCACCCATCTTGGGTCGCTTGGATACATGGTATGTAATTCAAATACAACTTACTAATACAAATCGTCGTGGTACAATACGACAAAACATAAACTGTGAGTTTGAATACAATTATTGTCTACTAGAGATTATACGAACTCAAAAGGAGTCCTCATTATAATTATTATCACACTATTAGGACTACTAATGCTATCCTCTAGACCATCACTCCGTTCCCCGACTCGTCCCAGCTATATTCTCATTTTCTGAAGAGAACAGTGAAAGAAAGGGTGAGCTCAACTAGCCCAGTAAGAAATATTATGACTAAGATAATGCAAAATAAATTATCATTAGTCCCCAACAATGTTAAACTGATAAAATATAATAGACATCAAGTTTAACTGCAGCGGAACAAGCAATCCATTAAAAGAGTCAAGTAGAAAATAAAATCTACTATCTTTTATGATTTAAAAGGTTTTTCATCACTGTTATCGCTGAGACTCAGCTTAATAAATAATCCACATCATGAAATCATCCCTGCACTATAGGCCAAGGATATTCTTTAGTATCACGACCACGAATTATCCATGCTCTACGGGCTAAAGATAATCGTGTTTTCATCAACGGTCCTGATCATGCCATAAAACAATTCATCTTTGCACACTTGGCCGAAGAGAATCCATAGACATAATCATACCAAAAACTGTCCATCAATGCACTACGGGCCAATGAGGACTTTTTTTACATCATTTGTAACATTACGGTCATGATTATACCAAATAATCCCTGGTCATAATCATACCAAGTCCATCTATGCACTACAGGCCACAGATGACTTTCAACATAATATAAACATGAGGATGATGACAATGATATAAGAATTCAATAAAACAAGTTCAAGAATTAATTTGCCCAGGAACCAATAACGTACAAATTGTCAACATGATACTGCTTTGTAGAGTAAAATTCAAAAATGCTCAGAAGAATATTTTCAATAAAAGATCTTTGGATGAAGCTTTAAATATCAAGGATATTCCACTAATTTCATGGAGTATAGAAGTCAAAATTTTAATCAACTGAGTATAATACCGAATGGAATAACAAAAGATATCACCATGCATGCGGTACTTCGCATAGACGGTTATTTCAATAGAATAATAATAACGGAACCAGGTCAGGTGAAATTCACAATCGCATGGGATGTTCCAACGAGAATAATAAATGCTTGAATAATAAATTATGGAGCCGGAGTTGACGATATAAGATATAAGGCAGGATATTAGATGGAATAATAAAAATGGAACCAGGTCCGGCGTATAGCACAGACAGGATATTCTGACAGAATAATAAAGACAGAATAATAGAAGAATATCACCAAGTATAGGGTAGCTCGCATATACAGGTTATTCCAACAGAACAATAAAGAAATGGAATAACAGAAGTTTTCTTCTTGAATACAAAAGAATAATATCCCTTACCATAAAATAATACTTGATATAAGAGTAGTGAAGTAGCGAGAAAACTTTTCTTCTCTCTCTATAGTCTCTCTCTATAGTTTCTCTCTACAGAGTCAAATTGAATTCGTAAAGAAAATAATGAAGGAATGAGCTTCTATTTATAGGAAAATAGAATGCATAGTAACTAATCCATGAGCGGTCCAGATTGATTTACTTTAATCGACGGACCATATTTAAAGAAAAATCTTTTAAATAAAATATAATATATTCTATTTATATAAAAAGATTTTTACTATGCAAACACTATGCGGGCACTATGCAAATACTATGCATAATAAAATATAATATATTCTATTTATAGAATAACTTTAATAAAGTATTCTGTTTTATATAAAAGATTTTACTATCAAAACACTATGCATACTAGAATATAATATATTCTATTTATAGAATAACTTTAATAAAGTATTCTATTTTATATAAAAAGATGTTTCTATTTTATTACGTGAATAAAACAAAACTTCTAAATCAACAATAATTGAATCAAATAATGTGAGATACTATGCAGCAACTATTGTAGCAATAATTGAACAAAACTGAGTGACTTCTCACATAAATATCAATAATCAATACCGTGTGCTACTATGCAACAATGCGTATTACTGTACTTTTACTATCGAGTAGTTCAACAGTATCAACGGTAAAACTTCCGCCGTTATTTTTAATAAAATATTTTTGTCGTTTTCTCAATCCGACAACAATTCCGTTGTGGGGTCCACCAATGATTGTGCCGTCCGACGATATTTTCTGTGTTTAAAACGAATATTCCCCGACCAATCGAATATAATATGACAACTTGCATACTTTGCAAAATTTATAAATATTACCCACAACTATAACATTATCTCAAATTCACACCATAATATAAAAAAAATTATTTCGAGAAAATTAATTCTTTATTCATAAAATCTAGGGTTTCATACAAAGAGCATGATGTGTTATATATATTGAAAGTATGAAACGTTAAAGTCAATTTATGACTACGTTGATTGAGTAAAGAATGTTGATAGAGTAAGGAACTCAATCTTTATACTTGTTATGTGAACTGCATCATGTATGTTATGTTAGTCCAATGATTATAAGATGTATGTTGAGCATGTTATTATGTGCTACGTGATGCATGAAAAGCTATTAGATTTCTTTGTCATTTGTCGAGCTCAACCTCGCAAATAACCACTTTTCTTGAGTTAAAATTCAAAGTAACGTTATGTGCTACTTGAAAGACATGAATCAAATATAATGCATGAAGATTTATATACTTTGGCTGAGTTGTTATTATTTGAACCATGTTTAAGGTTCCGGATGATTTACTTAATAATGTATGATGTTTAATTAATAGATGCTGAGTTATAAAGTTTAAATTTTGTCCGATGTATAAAGGGTATAGAACCTGGATGTAAGTTTTATTTATTAACTCTGATAAAGTGAGTAATAAACTAAGTATGGTTAAAAGATAGGTAAAGATAAAGGTTTTGAGAAATGTACTTAATAATTTATGATGTGAAACTTCATATTTAGTTGTAAAGTTTGAGCTACCCAATGTATAAGGAATATCGAGTTGAAATGTAAGGTTTTATATAATAACTCTAATGAAGTGAATCATAAAATAAAATTTGATTCAAAGATGTGTAGATAATAAAGGTTTTGATTCAGGGAATTAAAGTAATAAGATATAAAAGTTTAAATTATTCCGCATTTTATTAAGTTTAACATCGAATAATGATGTAAAACTAAAAGTTAGATGTATTGTTAACGACCGAAGTTGAGAGATGAATTGTATGAATTTTGGGGTCGTTGCAGTAGGTATCAAACTTGTAGGTTATAAACCTTAGGTAGGAGTACCTTAGGCTATAACCTTGGGGAAAAAGGTGAAGATTGTGAAGAATGAACTCAATTAAAGTTTGAACAATAAGAAATAAATTTAACAAATGTATAGAGAAGAGATTAAAATATATATGTGAAAATTCAAAGAATAATCTTGAGGTATTTAAAAGATATGAATATGGAGTTACCTGACTCCAGCAGTAAGATAATAAGTGTTCTTAAATAGACGATGTTTACAAGATGAAGGTGATTAAAATAATAGTAATGAACTCAAATAGAGTTTAATTGATGATAAATTCAAAGAATGCTTATGAAACAAGGTAAGATAATTTGTGTGGGTTCAAAGAAGAGCCTGAAGAGTTAAAATTGAGTTTAATAATCATAAGACAATATAATTAAAGAGAAGTAATGAGGATCGTGTGTAAGACCCCAAATTATTAATAAATGAAATTTAATTTCCCCTATTTATCATTTTGAAATAGTAAGGGTTGATTTGATTAATGTGGTTAGTTATGGGTAAAATGCGCAAATATTTCAAATAAGCAAGTGGTTATAAAATACTCATTGTTGTCGGAGAATATTCATTTGGTCGTGGAATATTCTTTCATTGTCGGGAATATTAAATGCAACGACGGTAGCGAGCTTTGTGGACCCCATAACGGAAAGTGATTAGATGAAGAAAATGACAAGTATAAGTTGTTTATAAATAACTTGGCGTAGTTATTACCAGATTATCTTGTTGGAATACAATGGTGGTTAAAAACACGATGTCTGGCGTTGTTGCACAAGATAGCACGATATTGCACCAATAATTGATTCTTACGTAAGAAGGGACTACTCAATAATTGTTACGATAATTCTTTATTCAAAGTATTTTATTTTATTGATTCAATAATTCTTTGCGTTGATTTTTATATATTTTTGTTGTTTCAATAATTGTCACTACTACACGGTATTTTTCATTATCAAAGAAATAATTCATATTATCTGAATAATATTATTAGAAAACATTATTGGCAATGTCTAGAAAGTTCATCTAAGGAGAGGTTTGGTCACCTAATTGCTTGGCACAAAGAAGAGAAATTCTTATTGAAAAGCCCCTCTTTCACAAGGGCGGCCTAGTTGCAAATCTTGTGATTTCGTAATATTATTTGTGAATAATTAATTTTTAATTTATATGATGAGAAAAATATTTATTATGTGGATATAAATGGAGAAAATTTTAAAGCGACAATTGTTAAAAATTGATATTTTATCTTTTTACGATAAAATAATATTTTATTATATTATTATAATAGAATAATGATGATATTTTTACAATTAATGTGGGATATATGAGTATATGAGGAGGAAGAGTATTTTTGTTGTATTAAATGATTAAAACATGTTTTTCATGTTTGTGAACCCCATTTCTTGACTGGAATTTGATTATAGCCTGTGAAATCGTCCGTATGTGGATTTCGGTCAATTTCTGTTTGGAATTTGGAAAAACTTTCTTCTGTAAAGTTGTAGAGAATTGAATTTCCTATACAAAGTCGCGAGATTCGAATTTTCTAATAAAAGAGCTATTTATTATGAATTATTGAAGTTCCAAAGTTCTGAAATAATTGATTTTTGGAAGTTTTAATTATTTTTTATATGAAAAACGTTTTTGTCATTAATTGTGGGTCTTGCATGTGATGTAGTTGCTGAATTCAGATTCAAGAAGTGGGCATAGAAAATTTGTTTATATATAATATTATTATATTAAATTTTCTGCTTTGGTGTTCTAAGCAATTTCCTATAAATAGGGTGCTTAGGTTAGAATTGAAAATCACACTAGAAACTAAAGTTTTCTCTCTCTTTCTCTCTCTATAATATCGAATGTATTTTGTGAGTATTTTAGTACTTTGAGTATTGCTATACGGTGCAAGTTCTTTCAGCACTATATCTAGTATTCCAATTAGAAGTACTGTTTTTGCGAGGTAAGGGATGTTATTTTTTTATCAAATGATATTATTTCTTCAATATCATTATGTCGAAATATTGGTTGGAACTTTTTCATGTCGGGGTTACTATTCATGAGTTACTACTCATGAGTTACTATTCACGACTTACTATTCATGAGTTACTATTCACGAGTTACTATTCACGAGTACTATTCATGAAGTATGATGATGTTTTTTGTGGAATTTCTATCTTTTGGTGTCGGAGTTACTATTCACGATATACGACCTTTATTCACGTATATCGACTATTATTCACGAATCACGACATTATTCACACGAAAAATTAAATTTTAATTTTTCGTCCAAAATATCTATTATGGATACTAGCTTTGATTGTATCCATGTTTTGATCATTCTTGAATTTTACTCCACTCTGATTACTTATGAAGTATTTTTGAACTTGGATTGTGTAAAGTACGAATCCTTAATATTTATTCTTTTGTTTCACTGGATTCGTTTTCTTTAAAATATTTTTCATCATCCTCAGTCCTAAATGATGACATAACTGAATATCTTTGGCCCGTAGTGCAAAGATGAATGATTTTATGATGAATATCTTTGGCCCGTAGTGCAAAGATGAACATGTGTTTAGATGAACATGACCAACTAGTGAATATCTTTGGCTTGTAGTGCAAAGATGAATATTTGATTTATGATGTATATTGATTGATGTTACAGGGATAAAATATCGATGATGGACTTTTAAATTCATAGATGATAGTAGATTTCATTCTCTACTTAACTCTTCTAATGAATTATTGTTTCACATTGATTGTTGATCTAAAACTTGTTGTCTATTGTATTCTATCAGAGTTTTTTCCCTGTTGAAGACGAAGGATAATTTGTTGTACATTATCTTAGTCATAATATTCTTTACTGGGCTAGTTGAGCTCACCCTTTTCCTTTTTGTTCCATTTTTCTTCTCAGGAGACGAGAATATAGCGGGAACTAGTCGGTGTGTGGAGTAATGGTTCAAGACAGTTGTGTTAGTAGTCCTCACTATTTTGTAAAAAAGTGTATCAATAATTGTAATGAGGACTTATTTGAGTGTGGATATTGTCTAGAAGATATATTTGTATTTAAACTCACAGTTTATGTGTTGTCATATTTTGCACGACAATTGTATTAATGAAGTTGTAGTTGTTTCTGTACCATGTATTTGGCGACTCAGAATAGGTTGGTTGGATTGGACCTATTTTGGGGGCGTCACAGTTGGTATCAGAGGTTAGGGATATGATATCTGGCGGAGATCGGGGAATAGAACTAGGAGGGGAGAGACGAGTAAATCCTTCGCTAGTGTGTCCTACCTAAGCTTATTTGTTGGTCAGTCATAATATAGGGGTATTATGTGATTTGTTAATTTGTTTATTTAACTCGGTTTTATGGCGATATTTAAGAATGTCGATTGAGAATGTTAATGATGGAGTAAATGAGGCCAGTGGAGACACCTTTGCTCTCAGCGAGGAGAGAGCGATGCAAGCAGTGGCAATGTTCCTCTGTGAACAACACCAATGACCGATGATGATGAACGATGGTATGTTTAGGAACTTTCTAGAATTCATGCAAAACCAAACGAGAAAGACTACTGTTCAAAATGCAGGTGGAAACACTGGCAACTCACTGATGGTCACCGCTAAGTAGTTCAAGGAGTTAGGACCTCCATAGTTTTTGGAAAAGCCAGAACCACTTACGGCAGAGACGTGGATAAAGCAGATCACTAAGATAATTGATGTCTTGGGATGCTCAGAGGAGCAAAAGGTTCCTTTCGCCACTTTCATGTTACAAGGAGAGGCATATTATTGGTGGGAATCCGTAAAGCGTACTCAGCCTACCACACTGAAGATGTCTTGGGAGAAGTTCTAAGAATTGTTCAACGACAAGTACTTTCCCGAAAGTATTCGTCACATGAAGGAGGTAGAGTTCATCAAGCTGGAGCAAAACAATATGAACATGTCGCAGTACGAAGCTAAGTTTGCCGAGTTGTCCCGATTTGCATCCCATTTGGTTGATAATGAGGAGAGAATGACGTGAATGTTTCTGCGAGGTTTGAAACCCAAAATACGTCAATACCTCATTTCTCACAAACTTTGTTTATATTCAGATGTTGTAAATAGGGCTCAGTTATTGGAGCTCGATAATGAGTCGGCTCAACTGAAGAATAATGACCAACAACTCGATGATAATCGTCTTAAGTGCGATGACGGTCGTGAACAATGATAACCATCATGGAGGAAATTATCATGCCAGAAATGGTAACCACTTTAGTGGTAATCATAGCCATGATAATAGAAGAAATAACTCAAGTGGAAATTTCAAGAAGAGAAGATTTAACAATGACGGAAGACATCGGCACCAACACACCAAAGAACGAATTTTAGAGGAGGAGAAAGACCGCCAGTTAGATGCTACAGATGCGGAGAAGAGGGACACATAAGTCCAAACTGTTCACAGCCTTCCAAGGTATGTTATAATTGTGGAAAGGAAAATCATATCACTCGAGATTGTACGGTAGCGAAACCCAATCCAGTGGGGATGGTGACTCAAAAGGCTGTCCTAAAAAAGTCAAAGTCAACGGTTCCTGGAAGAGCGTTTTTCGTGACTGGTCAGAATGCGAGGAACCCGAACGAAGTTAGCACGGGTTAGTTAATTATAAATTCTTACGAAGTTTATACCTTATTAGATACCGGTTCTACCCATTCATTTATCTCTCCTGCTTATACTAAACGTTTAAAC
Source organism: Panax quinquefolius (assembly GCA_020205615.1). NCBI lineage: Eukaryota > Viridiplantae > Streptophyta > Magnoliopsida > Apiales > Araliaceae > Panax > Panax quinquefolius. Next base: position 132,430,852 of record CM035172.1, on the reverse strand, counting down.
TTGACTCCGGAGAAAATTAGACTTTAACTTATCTGTTGAAACTCCGTTATGAGAAACTTTCGTTACATCCAATGTTTATAAATCTTGTTTGATCCAAGTTGGCACCATCACATTACCTGTTGACCTTATTTCTTTAAAGATACTTGATTTTGATGTTATTTTGGGGATTGATTGATTAACTACTCATCATGCCAAAATTGATTGCTTCGTAAGGTTGTTAGTTTTCATATTCCTAAGCAACCTGTTATTCGAATTCAAGCAACCAAACCATTGAAGTCAAACATTTTCATATCAAGCCATAAAGTCATTCGTTTATTGAAAAACAGATGTCAAGTTTTCTTAGCCCGTGTTATGGACTTGAACAAAAATACATCAGATTTGAATAATATTTCTATTGTTAGTAAATTTCCTGATGTATTTCCTGAAGAATTTTTTTGCTTACTCCCAAAGTGTGATATTGAATTTTGTATCGACTTTGAACCTGGTACAAAACCCATTTCTAAAATCTCATGGCTCCTATTGAACTTCAGGAGTTAAAAATTCAACCGTAGAAGTTTATACCCGAGCCTTTATCTGGTGACTTCCTTTGTGGAATGCACCGAAGCCAGACTCTCCGTAGAGGATGCCATATTTGTGTGATAGTAAACTGATAGGTACCATTGTGACGTGCTATCCAAGATTGGGATATAAGTCACAGTTGAGAGCAACCTAAGTCAGTAATCGAAATAAGTAGCTTTCTAGGCTTAGCTGGTTACTATCGGAGATTCGTGGAAGGATTTTATTGAATCGATACTCTATTAACTCAGCTGACTCGAAAAGATACAAAATTCGAATGGAGCGAGGAATGTGAGAAGAGCTTCCAAGAACTCAACATGCGGTAACGACGTTGTCTCGAGCTGTTGAAAGATTACGACTATACCATTCAATACCATCCTGAAAGAAAAAAAAATGAACACGGTAGCTAACGCGTTGAGTAAAAGATCGTATGCGTTTACGAGTGCGATATTGTTAACACAAAGGCCCATTTCGTATGACTTACAGAAGATGGAGATAGAGTTAAGGATTCCAAGAACCTGCGTGAAGATAACGAATATACGATTAGAATCGACTTTAATCGATAAATTTAAAACTGCTCAAGCTACAGACTTGGAGTTGATGAATATGAAGAAGAAGATGCAAGAAGTCGTTATTCCAAAAGAGAGAATCAACGATGTGAGGAAAGCTCAAACCTTCGATTTATTAGTCCATTTGAAATCCTCGATCGAATAGGAACTGTGGCCTATAGACTCGTTTTACCGCCAAGTATGACGCGTGTTCATAACGTTTTTCACGTATCGATGTTACGTAAATATGTGGACGACCGAACCACATTATTGAGTTAGAACCGAACGAGATAGCAGAAGATTTAACGACACGAGGAGGTACCTATCAAGATCTTGGATAGGAAAGAGCATGTCCTACGACGAAGGTCATACCACAAGTTAAAGTTTTGTGGAGAAACCATCTTTATTGAGGAAATGACACGGGAGTTGGAAAGCGAAAATGAAAGCGAGGTATCCTCATCTTTTGAAACACACAGTGCGCGTGACGCCAATTTCGAGGATGAAATTTCATAAGGAGGGGAGGTTGTAAGACCCCAAATTATTAATAAATGAAATTTAATTTCCTCTATTTATCATTTTGAAATAGTAAGGGTTGATTTGATTAATGTGATTAGTTATGGGTAAAATGCACAAATATTTTAAATAAGCAAGTGGTTATAAAATACTCATTGCTGTCGGAGAATATTCGTTTGGTCGTTGAATATTCTCATTGGCTAGGGGAATATTCGTATCGGGTAGTGACCTTGTGTGGGCCCCATGTGAAAAGCGATTAGATGAAGAAAGCGAAAAGTATAAGTTGTTTATAAATAATGGCGTTAGTTATTCTTCAATTAATATTGTTGGAATACCGGTGGTTAAAACACGATGTCTGGCGTTGTTGTCGATAGAAGCATTACGGTATTGCACAAATTATTGATTCTTACGTAAGAAGGCACTACTCAATAATTATTACGATAATTCTTATTTCATTATTTTATTTTATTGAATCAATAATTGTTGCGTTGATTTTTATATTCTTCTTTGTTTCAATAATTGTCTACTACACATATTTTCATTATCGAAGCAATAATTCATATTATCTGAATAATATTATTAGAAAACATTATTGGCAATGTCTAAAAAGTTACATCTAAGGAGAGGTTTGGTCACCTAATTGCGGCGCTACGAAGAAGGAGAAATTCTTATTGAAAGCCCCTCTTTCCCACAGAAGCGGCACTGGTTGCGATTGTGATTCTGTAATATTATTTGTGAATAATTAATTTTTGATTTATATGATGAGGAAAATATTTATTATGTGGATATAAATGGAGAAAATTTTTAAACTGACAATTGTTAAAAATTGATATTTTATCTTTTCTGATAAAATAATATTTTATTGTATTATTATAATAGAATAATGATGATATTTTTACAATTAATGTGGGATATATGAGTATATGAGGAGAAAGAGTATTTTTGTTGCATTAAATGATTAAAACATGTTTTTCATGTTTGTGGACCCCATTTCTTGACTGAAATTTGATTATAGCCTGTAAAATCGTCTATATGTGGACTTCTGTCAATTTCTGTTTGGAATTTGGAAAAACTTTCTTCTGTAAAGTTGTAGAGAATTGAATTTCCTATAAAAACTTGCGAGATTCGAATTTTCTGATTAACGAGCTATTTATTATGAATTATTGAAGTTCCGAAGTTCCGAAATAATTGATTTTTGGAAGTTTTAATTATTTTTTATATGAAAAACGTTTTTTTCATTAATTGTGAGTCTTGCATGTGATGTAGTTGCTGAATTCAGATTCAAGAAATGGGCGTAGGAAATTTGTTTATATATAATATTATTATATTAAATTTTCTGCTTTGGTGTTCTAAGCAATTTTCTATAAATAGGGTGCTTAGGTTAGAATTAAAAATCACACCAAAAACTAAAGTTTTCTCTCTCTTTCTCTCTCTATATTATCGAACGTATTTTGTGAGTATTTTAGTACTTCGAGTATTCTTTATCTGGTGCAAGTTCTTTCAAAGACTATATCCGAGTATTCGGTGTAAATCTTTCTTTTTTGAGGTAAGGGCTGTTATTTTCTTCTCAAATGATATTATTTCTTCAATATCATTATGTCGAAATATTGGTTGGAACTTTTTCATGTCGGGGTTACTATTCATGAGTTACTATTCACGAGTACTATTCACGAAGCATGATGATGTTTTTTGTTAAATTTCTATCTTTTGGTGTGGAGATTACTTATTCACGATACGACCTTTATTCACGATATCTGACACTATTCACGAATACGACACTATTCACAGAAAAATTAAAAACGTCCAAAATATCTATTATGGATACTAGCTTTGATTGTATCCATGTTTTGATCATTCTTGAATTTTACTCCACTTTGATTACTTATGAAGTATTTTTGAACTTGGATTGTGTAAAGTACGAATCCTTAATATTTATTCTTTTTTTTCACTGGATTCGTTTTCTTTAAAATATTTTTTTTCATCATCCTCGGTCCTAAATGATGATATAATTGAATATCTTTGGCCGTAGTGCGTAAAGATGAGCAGTGTTTAGATGAACATGAATTAATTGGTGAATATCTTTTGCTTTGTAGTGCAAAGATGAATATTTGATTTATGATGTATATTGATTGATGTTACAGGGATAAAATATCGATGATGGACTTTTAAATTCATTGATGATAGTAGATTTCATTCTCTACCTAACTCTTCTAATGAATTGTTGTTTCCGCTGCAGTTGTTTATCTAAAACTTGTTATCAATTGTATTCTATCAGATTTTTTTCCCTATTGATATTTGTTGTACATTATCTTAGTCATAATATTCTTTACTGGGCTAGTTGAGCTCACCCTTTTCCTTTTTGTTCCATTTTTCTTCTCAGGAGACGAGAATATAGCGGAAACTAGTCGGGGTGTGGAGTAATGGTTCAAGACAGTTGTTTTAGTAGTCCTCACTATTTTGTAAAATAGTATATCAATAATTGTAATGAGGACTTATTTGAGTGTGGATATTATCTAGGAGACAATATTTGTATTTAAACTCACAGTTTATTTGTTGTCATATTTTGCACGACAATTGTATTAATGAAGTTGTAGTTGTTTATGTACCATGTATTTGGCGACTCAGAATAGGTTGGTTGGATTGGACCTATTTTGGGGGCGTCACATCGTGAAACCAAAATGATTATAGAATAAGAAAGGAATCATAAAGAAGATGATTGTAGAATAAGATCACGAAGTGATCTGGTTAAGTTGTAAAATGATAGATGGTTTGTAATGAATGAATAGTTATAGCTTGATGCTATAAGAGAATGTACTTTGATATAGTACGAGATAAACTCATGAGGAGTTATAGATGATGAAATACGGAAAATTCATATCGAGTAAAGAGCAAGTTATGAGAAAGATAGAGTTATGTGGGATTTCAATTGAGGGCTCATGTGATGGTTGAGTTAATGTGATTCTTTTCTCATGTGTATATTTGATAGTTAGAGACTATTAAGATTAGTTAGATATTATTAGGATTAGATGCAAGTTCTTACAACTCATACTTATGGTAAGTTGATGACTTATGTATGTTTTTGAACCCCTAAGCATATGGACAGTTCCTAATGGGTTCTTGAACTACATATTGCTAGGACAAGTTCTTAAACTCATGTTATTGTGGCAAGTTCCTGAACTTATAAAGTGTGGTAAGTATAATGAACTGTATTGGGTATAGAAAAGTCGTGAAACAAGGACTAAGAATTTTTGGGATATTAAGCATTGATGGTGCTAAAGATTAGTAGAATGATTAAGTAACGAAGCAGTAGAGTAAGGATTTAAGATGATGGGGGAAAATTGGATATTCTAAATCTTCTAGCTATGCTAGTTTTTTTCGAAATTTATTGACTTCGTGCTGATGTTGCACTTCTTTGTTTTTGAAAAAGGTTGGAACATATGATTGAATCAATGTTTTTTTTAAAACAGTGCTATTTTTCTTGTGTCTATGCTAGTTGTTTTAACTAGACAATAATAATTTGAAATTATCAAAACATGTTTTTGTGATCATATGCATCGTTTGATATGGTGTGAAAATAATAATCGAGGGAGTCATCAATTCAATTGAACCTAGTGTTGGATGTGATCATATATAGGATCGTCAACCCACTATGGTATGATTGAATCCTCAACATGCCATTAAGACGGTACAGTATTGTGATAAAAAAAATTTGGTTTTCTTTGACTTTGAGAAGATATGCTAATAAAGATATTTAAAAAAAAGAAAAAGAAAGGGATTTTTGGTTTTCTTTAAATTAAGAAATGTATGCCAATTGAGTTGGTTAAGAATCAATATATAAATCTCGATTGATGTCCAAATTTTTGCTAGAAGTGTATGCTATTTGATTCAGCTAGACAAATATTGAAAGATGTTTATGAAATTCAAGCATTCCTTGTTAAACTATACCAAACCAAATTGTTTTGGTGCGGATTCATATGTTAAGAAGCTGAGGTGAATAACCCTATAAAAAGGGGACATGTTATCGGAGACAATGGTTCCAAAAGTAACGCATATAGTCGTTACGATGTAATACGTTGTGCACGACGTAGGGGTACGATAGGCTGATCACCTAGAGTACTTTCAGAGAGTGTTTTCAATCTGTGTGATTGCTAAACATTCTATTAAAGATGGTTTATACTGGTGATGCACTATTAAACCTGGATAACAGTTCAAGGTCTTATAACCCCTTAGCATAATTTGGAATCTTTTAAATTCTTAAGTTATTCATATCGCTTCCCAATTATTGAGCAATTGTGGAAGATTCTTATTATTCTGAAAGATGAAAGTGGAAATGAAGATATTCCTTAGGAGGAGGTAAGCTGTAGATACGACATGTGATTATGAGAAAATTAAGCAAAACATAATAATTCCAAAAAAGGAAAGAAATTCTGATGGGAGAATGGATGAAGTTATCAAAGGATAATGCAAAACTTTTAAAAGAGAAAGATGTAAAGAATTTGATGATTTTAGAAAGATCCTTAGAGAAAGAATCTGGTTATAGAATCCAGTGAAGAATAAAGATTAACGTAAAATCTATTTTGATAAATCAAATCAATGAAGATTAGTAAATTAAAATTTCGAGGACAAAATTCTTAGAAGAAGGGGTGAGTGTAATATCCCAATTCAATAAATCAAAGTCATGAAACATGCATTCAATTCAATAACTTGTATTGAAATTAGAAGACTTGCTCAATAAAATTTGAGAAATTTTAAGAAGCTTACCTTACGCGTCTTTTACTGTTTATGTTACATAGCTCTTCAAATAACCTACATATATAAATAATGTAGAACATACCAATTAGTCACTTAATGACGCTCAAATTGGTTTATATTAATTCTTATTTTATATCGTTCGAGCATTATATTTTAATTTACATGATTAACTCCAAAACATTTCTCGGCGGCGTCGTTCAGACACGTTACTACCCTCATAATCATACATCTTTTATTGGTTTATATTAACCCTGTTCCATATCTATCTTATCATATTAATTTCATTTGAATTAAAACACTTCTTAAGTTCATTAACACTTGACACGACGTTTCGACGTACATACGTCACACGCCCGATTCATCTCTCTTGTGTATGCGTACATGCTCATACAACTTGTCTAATACATCATAGGTAAATGTTAAACATAATTATATTTCATAATTTCATGTATTTTAACTTAGAACAACATCTTTTATAGTTGAAAGTATCCACGTTGCATACGTGCATGCCCGACACCCTCCGATTGCCACCGAATGCACATCTGTCCCAAATATGGCCCTTTTAGCCCCTGTTCCCAACTTCAAATCTCAAAACTTAAAGAATGAAAGTTGTAGTTCTACTCGTTATCTTTCTGAATCATCCTGAATCGCCTCAATCGTAGTTCATATAAAAACATTATGTATGTTTTACCAAAGGACGTCAAAGCTTAATTTTCACCTTCTACTGCCCAGAGCCACGACGTCCAAATTAAGCCTGATTTGGATACCCCAGCGTCCAAGGCCAGAACATACTCCCAAATTTTTTGCTCCAAAAATTTTGTATACTCATAAATTAGACTAGACATTTAATTTAATGTCTATTAAACCTCTTCATACGATTTTCTACATTCAATAAGACTTCTTCATATGGCTTGCCATATTTATTTTTACATAAACTTTTTCAATTATTAAACCGTATAGATTTTTATTAAAATTTTTAAATAAATCATCTATTTTTACTCTAAGTTTTAAACTTTAACCTTTAAGTTAATTCATTAAGATTTTATAACTCCTACAAATTATTGGGTTGTCACATTAAAACTCTTTGAACGGTCGAAAATGTTGGTCTATTAAGTAGTATTGCGTATAATTATATGTATATACGCTTACTTATGCTATTATCTAGAAAATAATTCAATCACAAGGTACACATAATATAATGTACTATCATTAATCCTATAAGATATTTAATTAATCTTAGCTAGGTTAACGACTTAATTAATTTATAGTGTTTTTCTTTAAGTGATAAACACTTATTAGATCCTTAAACAATTTATTGTAATTATTTAATTAATGAGTTATTTAAATTCTCTTCATTTATTAACTCTATCTTCATTTAATTACCATTAAATATTAGTTAAATAGTAATTAATTAATTACCTTTAGTTATTATTTAATAATAAATAATAGCTAATTACATCTACTTATTATTTAATATTAATTAAATAATGAATAATTAAATTATTAATATTATTTGTCTTTAAGTATTATTTAATATTAATTAAATATTAATTGATTAATTAATTATCATTGAATAATAAATAATTGATTTATTTACTTCATTAGTCTTTAATTATTCATTACTATTAATAAATGAATAATTAATTAACATTTATCCTTATTTATTATTTAATATTAATTAAATAAATAATTATTTATCCTTGAATAATAAATAATTAATTCACTTCATAAGTCTTTAATTATTCTTTCTTATTAATCTAAGAATAATTAATTATTATATGTTCTTATTTATTATTTAATATTAATTAAATAATAAATAATTATTTTATAAATTTTATGTCAATGTAAGTAAGTAATTACATTACTATTACATAATCTTACTTAAACATTCTTTAATCATTATTTAATATTAATTAAATAATAATTAATCAATGGTTTAACTTTATTTATTATTTAATCTTAATTAAATAATCAATAGTTAGTTTGTTAACACTAACTTTACTTAATTATCACTCAATATCACTTAAATAATAATTAAATAGTTAATTGCATTTAAATTATTAGTTTAATAATCATTTAGTGGCATTAATAATTATTAATTAGTAAGTTTTAAATGATTTAAATGAGTTTAAACCATTAATTACTTAATAATTACATAACTGTTCAGAAAAATTCTGAATTAAATATTTTAATATTCTTCACAATTTTAGAAATTTTTGGGTTCCAGACTCACCACCAGAACTGGCCAGAAAGTTGGTGAACCGTTCGTCGGAAAGTTCCCCCTGTTCACCGGAAAGTTCTGTCGGTTCACCGGAAAACTGAACTACGGTGAACTGGCAGTAACTCCTTTAATTTTTCTGATTTTTCAAGATTTAATTGGGGTCCTTCACTAAAACTTGAATAAAATGAAATCTACAACTCCGATTTAGGTCCAATCGGTCTCGTTGGATTCGTATCTTCCCGATCTACAATTTTTATTTATCAAACATCAAATTTGGATCTATTTTGTCCCGAAAAACAACCCAGAAGTGACTGGTCAACAACATGATCCAACAGTTGGAGTGTTTTGGTTAGTCAAAAAAGATTGTAAACACTAAATGTGTCAGGGTTGACTTTATGGTCAAAGTCAACAATTGAATTTTATGGAGAAAAGTCAAAATCAGAGTTAGGAGCGGAGTTTCGAAACACGAATCGAATATTTGAATCCAAAACGTCGAAATAAGTAAGAATAGGCTGCAAACACAAAATGCGTCGGGGTTGACTTTTTGTTCAAAGTCAATAGTTGACTTTTATGGAGAAAAGTCAAACTTAAACTTCAGAGATGAATTTGAAGAAATGGATGTGCCCATGATGTTGGGAGCATATAATTTAGTGGGAATTGACTATAAACTCGAAAAATTGATTTATCGGGTCCAAAAGTCAAAGACGAGATTAAACACACAAAACGAGGAAATAAAAACGGGACCCACATGACTCAAAATAGCTAGAATTTTCAGCACATGGGGTAGTTCACCTAACCCCCAAAACCTCTCACTAACTCCCCACCTAACCCTTACTAACTCTCATCCACTCTCACTAACTCTCATTTTCTTCATTTATTAAACGGAAAGGAAGATAAAAGATAGAAAGCATTTTCTTTCACCCCCAACCGACCATAGAAGATGAAAGGAGAGAGAGAGGGTAGTCATGGATGAGGGGAAAAAGAGGGGAGACAAAAAAGAAAGAAGAAACCGTAGGTTTTCTCCATAAATCTCTCAGCTAAAAACCCTAGAGAAAGCAAGAGAACTTGAGAGGCTAAGGAAGGGGGAAGACCAAAGTTTAGAAGGGCTAAAAGAGAGAGGACTTAATACTTTATTTCCGACAAAATACTTATAAAACTCCTCAACATTAATTACTTCATTTATATCCACATAAAAATAAATATCCACATAAAAATAAAAATTTTCTTATCATATAAATCAATAATTAATTATTCACAAATAATATTACAAAATCACAATACGACAACCATGTTGTTCTCAGGAATGAGTGAGCTTTTTGATAAGGATTTTTCTCCTTTTTGACACGCAATTAGGTGACCAAACCCCTTTCCTAGACAAAACTTCCTTAGACATTGCCAAAAATACTACATAATAATATTATTCAAATGATATGAATTATTGATCTAATAATGGAAAATACTGTGCAGTGATAATTTTTGAAACAATAATAATATAAAATATCAACATATAAATTATTGAATCAATAAAATAAAATATTGAACAATCATTACTGCAACAAATATTGAGTAGTGCCTTCTTATGTAAGAATCAATCATTCAAAAAGCGTGCAATCGCGTGCATCTTTATTAAACCACGCCAGACATCGTATTTTAACCACCGAGTATTCCAACAGTGTTAACGTTAACAATTACGTCGTTATTTATAAAAACTTAAACTTATCATTTTCTTCATCCGACCGTTTTCCATTATGGGGCCCACAAATGGCTGCACCATCGTACGAATATTCCCCGACAGCAAAAATATTCCACGACCAAGCGAATATTTCCCGACAACAATGAATATTTTATAACCACTTACTTATTTTAAAATTTTTGTACATTTCACCCATAACCAAAGCATTATATCAAATTAACACCTTATTATTCAAAATAATAATTAGAGAAAATTCAATTTTATTTATAAAAAATTAGGGTCTTACATTAATGAACGTTAATATTATACATTGTAGATGTGTAGTTGAAGAACACTATACAGGAGAATATTTAAATTTGAATTGTCAATCCATGTATCAATATAAAATATATTGTTTATATTTTAAGTTATATAGATAGAACATGGATGAACTACAGATGTAATAACCGATTGTAAATGTTATAGATTCTGGAAAAGAAGGGAATAATGTATTAATCTGTATAAAAGCCAGGTTGTGTTCAGTTATTTATTAATAAAGGTTGTATGTATTGAGATGAATGTAGTACCGTGACGTACCAGGTTTGAGGGACCCGGATTTGGGGGCGTTACATTTGAGATTCTGGTTCTAACTAGTTTAGCATTTATTAGATTTTATCTTGTGAAGTTTAATGGTTATGAAGACTTTTCATTTGGTGGCATATTATTTTGAGGTTTGTTGTGCTTTGTGCATGACCTCTCTTCCCTATTCGAGAAGGGGGTGTTACCGAGATGATATCAGAGCTTAGGTTATGATTATGTAGATTGCCTTTAGGCTTGACCTATGTGTTGTGGGTAAATCACTGGGTAGATGTAGAAGTTTGATTTTATTTTATTTTCTATTTGGTTGGTCTTGATTTTGACTATCTTTCGATATCTTTTCAATTTGTAGTTGATTTGAGAAAGGTGAGATAATTTGTTTAGATTATTATTGTTATGCGTTGGATCAATAATATTAGTTAAGGATTGTGATTGGATCATTAAGAAGAATAATGTCATATTTTGTACAATTAAGAAATGATCATACGATTATGATATTTGTATTTATATCAGCGAGTATTTGATATTGGAGAATAATTAACTTTGACATTGAAAATACAATCCCACTCTTTTTTTCCTTCTTGATTTGTCTCTTTTATATTATTATTCCAATAAGTTTAACCGAACCTTATGGTAATGAAGGTGATCAGTCTTTCATACCTGATGAACATATGCAACTTGCACTAAGTGCGAATCAATAATAAAAGATGTAGTATAATCAACAATGATTAACCACGAACATGCTTTGAAATAACAACTCAAGTTTGAATTAAGAAACTTGTCTTGTCCGTCGATTACTGTCACGCAATCTATTTTAATCTTTTATGAAAGACCTATCATATATAAGATTGATCTCTCAATCAGCATATCACATCATACCTCATAATACCACTATTTTAGAAAAATATCATCTAACATTTAGCCATATAATTAAATATTAGACGACACCTTAAACCATCAATATTATTATTGTCCTTTGATAATATTTCAATCACTTTATTATCATCTTAAAACTTTCGTTTAATATTATTAATCACTTAATAATATTTTATTCACGTCTTAACATTTTAATTGTTTACAAATATTATTAACCCTTTAATAATATTTTATTCATTTACTAACATCTTAATCATTTCCAAATATTATTAATACTTTAATAATATTTAATAACTTACTAATATTATTAATTATTTAATAATATTTTATTCACTTGCAATTATTATTATCCCTTTAATAATAATCTTAATTATTTAAAAATATTATTAATCCTTTAATATTAATCTTAATCATTTATAAATATTATTAATCCATTAATAATATTTTAATCATCTAATATTATTAATCATTTAATAATATTTTAATCATGATCAAATATTTTTGATTACTTAATAATATTTTAATTTAACTTTAATCTAATAGTATTAATCATTTAATAATATTTTAATCTAAATATTATTAATTACTTAATAATATTTTAATATAATAGTATTAATCTTTTAATAATATTTTAATAATTTATTATACTTATAAACAATTTAGTTAATTGTTTATCCGTTACTATAACATTTATTTAACAAACCTAAAATGTCATAAATATAAAATTTTATTAAAAATGACCCAACTACACTCTAAAAATCTGATTACCTCATATCAAGGGTCTTTGGTCAAAAAAATTATATTTTTACCCTTTATAACATCATTTAACTTATTTTATCAATTTATTCATAACTCAATCATTTCCATGAAAATAAACAAATCAATTCTAAAAATTTTAATTTTCTGGGAAAAATTAGTTAATATTACCCTTCTGAAAATATAATTTTTTAGGAATTTTCAGTTTCGTTTATTATGCTTAAAATGGACAACACAATCAGATCTTGCAACAATTTTCATGAACAGAGTTTTTGTCCAAAAATTCCGGAACTTTCACAGGATTTTCTGGTTATGTATATTTACTCCCTGCAAAACTTTCACAATTTTTGGAGTTAAACCCTAAGAGTTATTCCCTTTTACTTTTTAAGTAGTCATTTCTCGTAAAATCTATGACTTTCATCCGACGCATCCAAAAATTACCATATTTTTACTTAACACATCTAAGTCATCATATTATTATCTCAAATTTTTTCAGAATTTTTAAATTAATATAAACGGATGAAATTGCCCCTACTATGAACTGCCCAAAAACAGTCCCTTTTTTCTATTTTGTCAAAATTCTGGATTGTTTTGCTTAAAATAGCCATTATGGCTTGTACAAGAATTATATTTGAGTTCTACCACTTGGGTTTACTAGTTAACTTACATATCTAACACCCCTCTTTGACAGATCGCAAAAAGGATGTGCAGATTTCAAATGGTAGCTTTTCAAAGTATACTAATGTTAGGGTTTTCTAACTTTTAAAAACATAAGCTTTTCTTCCTTTGATCTAACTTTTTAACACTCAAAAAGGTAAAATTCATACATGAAATCATAGAAAACATATATATCAAGGGCTTTAGACCTCAAGACCATAAACTTTATATCACCAAAATCAAACAAAACAAAAAGGGATAACTAGTTTAGGTTTTTACCTTGATTTAGGAGCACACTTTCTTAATATTCCAAAATATGATATGAACTTAGGGTGCATCAAAGATCAAACCCCTTCTTCCTCTCCTCTTCTCCCCACCGAAATCTCTCTCTTTCCCAATCTCTCTCTCATTATTTTGAGGTTGCTTGCAAGATTGGTAATAATTGGTGGCTAAATAATTTAGTGGCACCTAAGAGTAGTTGGTGAACAACTTTTAACCAAATAAACCAACATGTGATCTCTTCTTTTTCTTCCTCTAATAGCCAGGTATACTCCCTCCTTTATCCCCCATTTTTCGTTTATTTTTAATTGCTAAATTTGCTTTAATCAAATGACATAAAAGTTCCCTTAAAAGTTGGGCTAAAATTGGGCTTTCATTTAAATGGTTTGAGCTTTCTAATAAAATGCTTGGGCTATGTAATTAACCAGTCTAATATTTAATTTTTATTTTACCCTAATCATTTAATTAGGGTTTACATTCCACTCATTTAGAATTTAAATAATTACTCATGTACATTTAATTTTATAACCCAATTAGACTTGCTTTAATTAGGTTTAAAATAAATAATAAGTTGAGATAATAAAATTAATTCCTAGGTTAGTATTTCTTTCAAATACTAAAATTCTTCAATAGTATAACCCTTAAGTTATTTAATTACCATACATAATGTATAATTAGATTATGTAGCTTTCTACTTAATTTTTCTTTATATAATAAACAAATATATATACATAAAATAATTATTTATTTAATCACATACATATTTCACATAAGTCACAAAGTATTAAAAAAACAATCCTCGTTTATATTGTGACCTATATCCTTGATTATACTTAATTCATAAATTAAGCAAAATTTTCAGGTCGTCACAGTCCTGATCTTCCTGGTTACGCGTTCGGGATGATATATCCTCGATAAGGTCGTTGGAGCCGCCTCCTTCCTTGTAGTTAAGAACCATCGACGCTTGACACTGGTCGCTTGAGTATTCTTTGGACCCACCGAATGGTTGTGGGGCCCGAGCCTATCTGGGAAGACCACAATTTGTCCTTGACCAAACCCTTAGGCTGAGCCGATGGGTTGGAAGTTAACTTTTCGTGTCCAAAAATTGTCTTACTTCTTATTAAACTTCTAAGTAACTGAAAAATTCATAGCACTAAACAACCCTCCTTCTACCGCCAATGTTAATGTCAAGATTCGTCCACGAGTCTTAGTCACCAATAATGCGTCCAATCTTGCACAGAAACGAGTTCACACAGAGAAACTTAACGGCATGGGCCGCCGAGGGATAGCTTAGGTGTGACAATAAGTACAGGCTGAATAAGGTTTAAAAATTGATATACCAATGTAAAAATCATATTTCTTATTGTTTCAATCAGTTTCTAAGCAAGACTTATCAAACCCAAATCTTTGATCCCAAAAAATTGACTATCGTATCGCATATCATAAATGTAATTTTCAAGTTGATCCCCAAGTATAATGCGATCAGTCAATGACAAGTCTTCTGGATAAATCTCAGCAAGACGGAGTAACTTATTTTTGTCAAATTTAGATAACGAATCCCTTGGATCAAGGCATGATATGCATAAAAGTAACTATGTGCTTGCTTCTGAAAAATGATTGTTCATCTCTTGAACAATTGAATAAACAACCTACATTGTAATAATGAAAAATCAAATTCTTAGATAGGAATAATGAAAAAAGATTTATAGAGATTATACCTGACAAAAAATCTCAACACGATAATGATGAAAATTAGTAATAATTTGTCCATTGCGCCTGCAACGACCGCGGGATCTCATGTTGTCTTCCGTATAAATTATTAAGATCGTGTTCTTCTCACAAAATATATTGACTTCCTTCAAAAAATTCTCCCATTTCGCCTCCCTAAAATCTTGTAGTCGAGCTTTCATTACCCCAATCAATCTCACAACATGTACAATGTTTTGATCTTTTTGTTGTAAGGAAAGTGGCAAATCATTTGTGATTCCCAATAAATATATCATCAAATGCATCACAAATACAAATTCATAATTCTCCATTTTATCAATCAAACTTATGGTTATACCTCTATTATCATCAGAAGCATCATCATCATGCACATTTTCAAGCACTTGTAATACGAAAGTCAACATAGACATAAGACAGATTATTTTTATGTAATGTGACCCCCAACGAGTATCTCCTGATCGTCTTAAACTGATTTCTTGATTTTTTTTTCATTTACCACTAACTATCTCCCCCTTTTCCAAACACTCTACAATCCTATTATGTTCAAGATGTATAAGTTTATCTTTTCTTTTACATGATGCTCTAGCCACATTCACAATCATAGTAACATATTGAAAAAAATCACTCACAATACGGCTACTCTTGGCAACAGCAACAACAACTAATTGGAGTTGGTGAGAAAAACAATGGACATACCTTGCATATAGATTTTCTTTTAAAATAAGAGCCTTCAATCCATTGAACTCGCCTCGCATATTTGAATCCCCGTCATATCCTTGACCTCTCAATCTCGATAATGGCAATTTATGTTTTGCAAACAATTCATTAATAGCATTCTTTAAAGAAATAGATAAAGTGTCAGGAACATGTACCACACCAAGAAACATTTCAATAACATCTCCATGGTTGTTTATATATCTCAAAAAAACTCCCATTTTCTCCTTTATTGAAACATCTCGAGACTTATCAACCATAATAGAAAAGATGTTGTCCCCAATATCATTGATGATGGCAAGTGTAGTTTACACAGCATAAGCACTTGCTAGTTCTTTTTGAATTTTTGGAGAAGTCATTTGATTGTTTCTAGGAGCATTCTCATTAACTACCTTGCTTACCTCTTCATTTCGTAGGTTATACCACTCAAAAACCTCAAGAAAATTTCCATTATTTGATGAAGTCGATGACTCATCATGTCTACGAAAAAGAAAACCTTTGCTTCAAATGAAGGCGTGTGACATCCAAAGTCGCCGTTAAACGGGTGCGATAAGCAACCTCCATATCTTGCCCTTGTGCTATGAGTATATGTGACACACTCTGCCTTTGATTTTAAAACCTAGAAGTTGTATTCTATCATCATTATGAGCACTATTCGAAGCACCCATGTGACGCCCCCAAAATAGGTATACATCACCCATTCTGAGTTGTCAATACATGGTACAGAAACAACTACAACTTTATTATTACAACATATAAACTGTGAGTTTAAATACAGATATTGCCATCTAGATAATATCCACACGCAAATAAATCCCCATCATAATTATTGATACATTATTTTACAAAAATGGTGAGGACTACTAAACAACTCTCTCTAGAACCTTCATTCCATACCCCGACTAGTACTCGCTACATTCTCGCCTCCCGAGAAAGAAAATGGAACAACAAGGAAAAGGATGAGCTCAACTAGCCCAAGAAGAATATTATGACTAAGATAATATACAACAAATTATCGTTAGTCTTCAACAGGAAAAATCTAATAGAATACAATAGACAACAAGTTTTAAATCAATATTTAAGTAATTAATAATAATTCATTAGAAGAGTTAAGTAGAGAATGCAAACTACTATCTTCTATGTATGAATTTAAAAGTTCATCGCTCATCTTTTATCCCTCGTAACATCAATCAATATACATCCGGAATCAAATATTCATCTTTGCACTACAGCCAAAGATATTCATCGATTAGTCATGTTCATCTAAACACATTTCATCTTTGCACTACGGGCCAAAGATATTCATCGAAATCATTCATCTTTGCACTACTGAGCCAAAGATATTCAATAATATCATCATTTAAGACCGAGGATGATGAAACATATTTTTAAAGAAAAGAATCCAATTGAAACAAAATGACAAGGATTAAGGATTAAGGATTCAGATTGTTTTATCCATGTCCCAAAATACCTCAAAAATAATCATAGTGGTGTAAAATTTAAGAATGATCAAAACATTGATACAATCAAAGCTAGTATCCACAATAGATATTTTAGGACGAAAAGGAAAATTTTCATTTTTCGATGAATAGTGCAGATTCGTGAATAAGGTCAGATATCGTGAATAGTCCAGTATACTTGAACAAAGAATCTCACACCAAAAGTTCTAAATTTAATAAAACTTCGGATCAATATTTCAAAGATAATGATATTGAAGAAATAATATCATTACGAAAAAAAAAATCCCTTACCTCACAAAGACAGTACTTCTAGTTGAAACACCGGATATAGGCTATGACTTGAACTTGCACCGTATAGCAATACTCAAAATATACTCAAAATACTCACAAGAATACGCTCGATAATATAGAGAGAAAACTTCAGCTACGGTGTGATTTTTAATTCTAACCTAAGACCCTATTTATAGGAAAATGCGTAGTAACACCAAAGTAGAAAATTTATTAAAATATTATATATATATATATATATATATATATAATCTTCACGCACACCTTTGAATCTGAAATTCAGCAATTGAATACATGCCTCACACATGCAAAAAAACATTTTTGTAAAAAATATTTAAAACTTCAAAAATTAATTATTTTGGAGCTTGTAACTTCAATAATTCATAATAAATAGCCCTTTTGTCGGAAAAATTGAATCTCGCGAATTTTTATAGGAAATTCAATTCTCCACAACTTTGCAGAAGAAAGTTTTTCCAAATTCCAAATAAAATTGACCAAATCCACAAACCAAGCGATTTTTTAGGTTATAATCAAATTTCGATCAATAAATGGGGTCCACCGACATGTTTAACATGTTTTAAACATTTATTGCAACAAAAATACTCTTCCTCCTCGTATACTCATATATCCCACATTCGTTTGTAAAATATCACCATTATTATATTATTAAAATATAATAATATATTTAAATGAATTATTTTATCGTAAAAAGATAAAATTTCAATTTTCAACAATTGTTACATTAAAAATTTTCTCCATCTATATCCACTTAAAATCAATATTTTCCTCATCATATGAATCAATAATTAATTATTCACAAATAATATTATGTAATCACAATATTGACAACGAGGATACGGTTCCTGGAAAGAGGGGCTTTCAATAAGAATTTCTCCTCATCTGGCGCAATTAGGTGACCAAACCTCTCCTTGATGTAACTTTCTAGTCATTGCCAATAATGTTATCTAATAATATTATTCAGATAATATGAATTATTGCTCGATAATGAAAAAATCTTGTGTAATGACAATTATTGAAACAACAACAATATAAAATATCAACGCAACAATTATTAAATCAATAAAATCTTCGAGCAAGAATTATCGTAACCATTATCGAGTAGTGCCTTCTTACGTAAGAATCAATAATTGGTGCAATACGTGTGTCTTCGTGTTTTAACCACCGAGTATTTTAACGAAGATAATCTGTAATAACCACGCCGTTATTTTTAAACAACTTATATTTGTCGTTTTCTTCATCCAATCGCTTTTACGTTATGAGGCCCATTAAAGATCGCTGGCGTCGCATTTAATATTCCCCGACAATGAAGAATATTTCACGACCAAACGAATATTCCCAAACAACAATGAATATTTTATAACCACTTGCTTATTTTGAAATATTTGCGTATTTTACCCATAACTATCCACATTAATCAAATCAACCCTTACTATTTCAAAATAATAAATAGAGAAAATTAAATTTCATTAATAATAAGTTGGGGTCTTACAACCTCCCCTCCTTATGAAATTTTGTCCTCGAAATTGACGTACGTACCTGGTGTTTTGAAAAGGTGAGGATACCTCGCTTTCATTTCCGCTTTCAATTCCCGTGTCATTTCCTATATAGCATGATTCCTCCACAAAACTTTAAATTGTGGTATGACCTTTCTTGGCGTAGGGACATGCTCCTTCCTATCCAAGATCTTGACAGGTACCTCCTCATACGTTAAGTCTTCGGCTATCTCGTCCAGTTCTAACTCTATAACGTGATTCGGGTCTTTCACATATTTATGAAGTATAGATATGTGAAACACATTATGAACACGAGACATACTCGGAGGTAACGCGAGTCTATAGGCTACATTTCTTACTCGGTCAAGAATTTGAAATGGACCAATAAATCGTGGATTGAGCTTTCCTCTCTTCCCAAATCTTGTAACTCCCTTCCATAGAGCAACTCGCAACAATACATGATCCCCTATACTAAATTCCACGTCCTTTCGATGAAGATCCGCATAACTCTTTTGTCGATCTTGTGCCGTTTGTTTACGTTGTCGAATCATTTGGATCTTTTCCATAGTCATACGTACCAACTCGGGTCCCAACAATGTTGCTTCACCCACCTCGTCCCAACATACTGGAGAGAGACATTTTCGTCCATATAATACTTCGAATGGAGCCACACCTATACTTGCCTGATAACTGTTGTTGTAGGAGAATTCCACCAATAGTAAATACTTATCCCAACCGCCTTGAAGTCAGGGACACGAGTCTTAATAGATCTTCAAGAGTTTGAATAGTCCTCTCTCGATTGTCCGTCTGTTTGAGGATGGTATACGAATCAATCGTAAATGCGTGCCATAGCTTTTTGCAAGCTAATCCAAAATCTTGAAGTGAATCTTGGGTCACGATCCGAAACTATGGATACTGGCATGACATGCAACCTCACAATCTCATTCACGTACATACTGGCAAGACGCTCAAGGAATAAGTCTCCGACGGCAAGAAATGAGCGAGCGTGGTTAATCTATCAACAATAACCCAAATAGCATTGATGCCTTGAGAAACCATAGGAAGACCGTGAATTGAAATCCATAGTAATGTGTTCCCACTTCCATTTCGAATCTCAAGTGGTTGCAACGGACCCTTAGGTACTAGATGCTCCGCCTTTACACGTTGACAAGTTAAACACATTGAGATAAACTTTGCAATCTCTCTCTTCATATTGTTCCACCAAAATGTATGTCGAAGATCACGATACATTTTAGTACTTCCGGATGGATTGCAAATAGTGTATGTGTGTGCTCCATCATAATCTTGTACTTCAAATCGAGTCGTTAGGAACACAAAGTTCAGAGTGGACTCAAGTATTCCTTCTTCATCAATTCTCGCTTAGGAATAGCTCCTTCTTGTACTTTCTTCTTCATACGCATCACGCCTCCGGGTCGGTGGCTTCGAAAGCAACCTTAACTTTTTCTATTAAAGTTGGCTCTTCTATCGTATACTTGACATCATTGCACTCATTCTCGCATATGATCTTCTACTCAACGATCACTACCACGTTCGCTTTTCCGAGGATGGTATTGAATAGTGTGGTCGTAGTCTTTCAATAGCTCGAGCCAACGTCATTGCCAGCGATGTTGAGTTCTTTTTAGTGAAGAAATATTTAAGGCTTTTATGGTGCGAATATATCTCCACTTTCTCCCCATATAGATAGTGCCTCCATATCTTTAAGCCTTGAAATGATGTTCACGCTAACTCTAGATCATGAGTAGGATAATTCCTCTCATATTCTTTAAGTTATCAGGCATAGGCTATGACTTTCCCACGTTGCATGAGAACACATCCTAACCCTTTGCACGAAGCATCGTTTGAGATAACAAATCCATCCGAACCGGATGGTATTGTTAGAAACAGTGCTAAATAAGTCTCCTCCTAAGCTCTTGGAAACTCTTCTCGCATTCTTCACTCCAAACGAATTTTGTATCCTTCCGAAGTTAGTTGGGTTAATGGAGTAGCGATTCGAGAAAACCCTTCCACGAATCTCCGATAATAACCAAATTAAGCCCAAAAAGTTGCAGACTTCAATCATCGATTTTGGTTGTTCTAACTTTGTATTGCTTCAATCTTCGCCGGATCAACAGATACTTCATGTTTCGACACCGCGTGCCCAAGGAATGCTACTTCCTCGCCGTAACTCTCATTTCTTCAATTTGGCATATAGTTGGTTTTCACGAAGCCTTTGGAGTACCGGCTTCAAATGGTGCTCATGATCTTCACGGCTTTTGAATATATGAGGATGTCATCAATAAAAGACAACAACGAATTGATCCAAATATTCTTGAATACTAGATTCATCATATCCATAAAAGCCGCAAGAGCATTAGTCAATCCGAAAGACATGACTAAGAATTCATAATGCCCGCATCGAAGTTCTAAAGGTAGTCTTTGGAATATCCTCGGTTCTAATCTTCAAATTGATGATATCCGTAAGCGAAGATCGATCTTTGAAAAAATTGTACCCTCAGAATCGGGTCAAACAAGTCATCAATACGAGGTAGAGGATACCTATTCTTGATGGTGACATGGTTCAATTCCGATAGTCAATACAAAGTCGCATATACTCCCGTCTTTCTTCTTTACGAATAAAACAAGAGCACCCCAAGGAGATGTACTAGGGACGAAATGAAACCGATGTCCAACAATTCTCGTAGTTGGACCTTTAACTCCTCAAGTTCAATAGGAGCCATTTGATATGGGGTTTTAGAAATGGGCTTTGTACCGAGTTCAAGATCAATAAAGAATTCAACTTCACGTTCGGGGTAGACCGGAAGTTCTTCAGAAATACGTCGGAAAGTCAATAACAACGGGAATATTATTCAAATTTGACGTGTCTTTATTCAAATCCATAATGTAGGCTAAGAAAGCTTGACATCCATTTTTAATAAACGAATAGCTTTATGATTAGATATGACGTTGATTGATTTTAATGGTTTAGTTGCTTGAATTGCATAACAAAGGTTGGTTAGGAATATGAAAACTAACAACCTTACGAAAACAATCAATTTTGGCATGATGAGTAGTTAACCAATCAATCCCTAAAATCACATCAAAAGCAAGTATCTTTAAAGAGATAAGGTCAACGGTAAGGTGATGGTGCCAACTTAAATCAAACAAGATTTATAAGCAAGTGGATGTGATGAAAGTTTCTCCTAACGGAGTTTCCACAGATAGTCAAAGTCTAATTTCTCCCGAGTCAAGTTTAAACGCGTTGAGCACAAGCGGGAGAGATAAATGAATGGGGTAGCACTTAGATCAAGTAAGGTATAAACTTCGCAAGAATTTATAAATAGCTTACCCGTGATCACCTCGTTTGGGTTCCTCGATTTTGACCACCACAACAAACGCTCTTCCAGAACCGCTGACTTTGACTTTTACGGGACGGTCTTTTGAGTCACCGTCCTCACTGAACTAGGTTTCACTACCGCATAATCTCGAAGCGATATATGTCCTTCATTTCCACAATTATAGCATACCTGAATCGTCAGGTGGCGGTTTGATCGATATGTCCTCTTTCCGCAAGATTTATATAGCATATGACCGGTGGTCGTTTCTCCTCCCTTAGAACCAGCTTGTCACGCAAGACCGCTGCCTTCACATGGTCGTTGTTAAATCTCCTCTTTTAAAATCTCTCTCGACTCGCTTCTTCTATTTTCATGGCTATGATTACCACTAGAGTGGTTACCATTTTTGTCCGTCTGTTTCTTTTCTCCGCCGGGTTATCGTTATTCGCATTGATCGCTATCTCGGTATGATCCTCGGTTATGGTCCCCGGTTGAACATACTCGTTATCTCGCTTCTAACAATTGAGCCCCAATAACAACATCCGAAAGAGAGAAAATTTATGAGAAATGAGATATTGTCGTATGCTGGGTTTCAAACCTCGTAAACATCCGCGTCATACGTTCCTCATTCTCCACCAAATGAGGTGCAAAACCGATAACTCTCGCAAACTTTGCCTCGCATCGAGACACCGCCATGTTGTTTTGTTCTAATCCGGATGAACTCCACTTCCTTCATATGATGAACACTTTCAGAAAGTATTTGTCATTAAATAGTTTCAAACGTCTCCCAAGACATGCTTTGAGTCGCGAAATTTGGATGGGTACGCTTCATGACTCCCACCAAGTGGTCCGCCTCGTCCACGGAACATAAAGGTGGCGAATGGAACCTTCTCATTCTCCGTGCATCCCAAGACATCGAATATCTTGGTAATTTGCTTGACCCATATTTCCGCCATGATCGGATCCGGCTTTCCTTAAATTCGGTGGTCCCAACTCTTTAAACCGCTTGTTTTGTGACAACCCGTGAATTGCTATCATTTCCTCCTCAGTATTTTGAACACAAGTCTCCTCGTTCGATTTTGCATGAATCGCAAAAAGCTTCTAAACATCCCTCGTTCATCATCTCGCTTTCGATTGGTGTTGTTCACATGAGGAACATTGCCAATTTCTGTTGCGTTCTCCTCGTTGGTGAGTACACAGCGTCTCCACTGGCCTCATTTCCATTATTAATATTCTCAATCGACATTCTCAAACATTGTCATAAAACAAGGGTTAATTAAGGAAATTAATATATCACAAAATATCCCTATATATCGACCAACTAACAAATAAGCTTAGTAGGACACACTAGCGAAGGATTTACTCATCTCTCTCCTCCTAGTTCTATTCCCCGATCTCCACCAGAGATCATATCCCTAAGCTCGATACCAACCGTGACGCCCCCAAAATAGGTATACATCACCCATTTACGAGTAGTCAATACATGGTATGTAAAAACAACTACAACTTTATTATTACAACATATAAACTGTGAGTTTAAATACGTATAATGCCATCTAGACAATATCTACACGCAAATAAATCCCCATCATAATTATTGATACATTATTTTACAAAATGGTGAGGACTACTAAACAACTCTCTCTAGAACCTTCATTTCATATACCCAGACTAGTACTCGCTACATTCTCGCCTCCCGAGAAGAAAAATGGAACAACAAGGAAAAGGGTGAACTCAACTAGCCCAAAGAAAGAATAATATGACTAAGATAATATACAACAAATTATTGTTAGTCTTCAACAGGAAAAATCTAATAGAATACAATAGACAACAAGTTTTAAATCAATATTTGCAATGAAATAATAATTCATTAGAAGAGTTAAGTAGAGAATGCAAACTACTATCTTCTATGTATGAATTTAAAAGTTCATCGCTCATCTTTTATCCCCGTAACATCAATCAATATACATCCGAATCAAATATTCATCTTTGCACTCTGTGCCAAAGATATTCATCATTGGTCATGTTCATCTAAACACCTGTTCATCTTTTCACTACGAGCTAAAGATATTCATCAGAAATCATTCATCTTTGCACTACAGACCAAATATATTCAATAATATCATCATTTAAGACAGAGGATGATGAAACATATTTTTAAATAAACGAATCCAGTGAAACAAAATGACAAGGATTAAGGATTAAGGATTGGTACTTTGTTTTATCCATGTCCAAAAATACCTCAAAAATAATCATAGTGGTGTAAAATTCAAGAATGATCAAAACATGGATACAATCAAAGCTAGTATCCACAATAGATATTTTAGGGACTAAAAGAAAAATTTTTATTTTCGATGAATAGTGCCAGATTCGTGAATAAGTGTCGATATCGTGAATAAGGTCGATCACGTGAACAAGAATCTCGACACCAAAAGTTCCAAATTTGATAAAAACTTCAGATCAATATTTCAAAGATAATGATATTGAAGAAATAATATCATTACGAAAAAAAAAATATCCTTTACCTCACAAAGACAAGATTTTAGTTGAAACAATTGATATAAAGCTATGACTTGAACTTGCACCAGTATAGCAATACTCAAAATATACTCAAAATACTCACAAGAATACGCCGATAATATAGAGAGAGAAAACTTCAGTTTCGTGTGATTTTCAATTCTAACCTAAGCACCTATTTATAGGAAAATACTTGTAACACCAAAGTAGAAAATTTATTAAAATATTAATATATATATATATATATATATATATATATATATATAATCTTCACGCATACCTTTGAATCTGAAATTCAGCAATTGAATACATGCCTCACACATGCAAAAGCGTTTTTGTAAAAAAATATTTAAAACTTCAAAATTAATTATTTTGGAGCTTGCAATTTCAATAATTCATAATAAATAGCCCTTTTGTCAGAAAATTTGAATCTCACGACTTTTTATAGGAAATTCAATTATCTACAACTTTGCAAAAGAAAATTTTTACAAATTCCAAATAGAAATTGACCAAATCCACAAACCAAGCGATTTTTGTGTTATAATCAAATTTCGGTCAATAAATGGGGTCCAAAACATGTTTAACATGTTTTCAAATCAATAAATGGGGCCTATAAAAGATCTATTGTCATCGTATTTAATATTCCCCTATTGCAAAGAAGAATATTCCACGACCAAACGTAATATTCCCACACAACAATGAATATTTTATAACCACTTTGCTTATTTTGAAATATTTGCGTATTTTACCAATAACTATCCACATTAATCAAATCAACCCTTACTATTTCAAAATAATAAATAGAGAAAATTAAATTTCATTAATAATAAGTTGGGGTCTTACAACCCACATGTTCTTGAAAATTTTCAATTGCCAACCAGTTGTTGAACCCTTTTTTTTGTAAAAGCATCTACTCTGTTTGAATTGCCAAATAGATAGCAGCAAAAGCAAAAGGTTGCATCCTTTAAAATGCTATACTCCAACCATTCAAAAAATTTAAACCAAGCGGGCCAAAAGCTTCTCTTCACATTAAAAAAGTATTTTTGGGGATAATTATGGGCAATTAGTTGACATGGACCTCCACTACATGAAAATGTTGTAACAGCGACCAAAAACATCAGCGACCGCACTTTTTGGTCGCAGAAAGTATTACTAGCGACCGCCATTAGCGACCGCCCTTGAATTTGGTCGCTAGAGTATGTTAGCGACTGAACCCGGTCGCTATTCGGTCGCAAGTTCATTTTTTACCTCCAAAAAATTGGCACGAAATATTGGCGCTTTAGTTATTTGCGACCATTCATCATCAACGATCGCGACGCTATCAGCCGATATCTCCACATCATTTAAAATTAGCGATCAGACGCGATTGCCGATAATGGTCACGATCTATTCCAATTAACCGCCCAGCCCAGTCATTACCTCAATCGATAAGAAAAAAAAGAGGAGAAAAGAATAGGGAGAGGGGAGAAGAGAAGAGGGAAAAGAGGGAAAACGCCACCACCCACCACCCACCACCACCACCACCACCACCACCACACCACCGCCACCACCCACCCACCATCACCACCACACAACCGCCGACACCACCGCTACTTACTGCAGACAGTAACAAAATCATATATGTACACCGATTTACTACATGAAGTATATTGTATGCAACATTTGTTATCACTTATATAATCAATGAAACATATATATATATATATATATATATATATATATATATATAAACAAATATTTTATATATTTCTAAAGATTTTTATTTAATTACGATCGATTGATTGTGATGTATATCAATACATAAAATTAAATATAATTATAAAATTGACTCATCAGATTAAATATATCCTAAAAATATTAACAATTAAATTTATCCCCATTGTTAGTACTCTAATTTATACATATGTTTGATTTGATGATAAAATGAGAATTTAATGTATATTTGTAAAATCAATAGTTTTTGTAAAGTTCTTAGAAAAATAATTTATGTAAAAGGAAAAATTCTATGGATACAAAGACTTGACTAACTCGATTCTTTATGTATAGTTTTTGCACATAAAATAACGTATTCAACTTGACGCTGCGTTAGCTACAAAGACTACTACGGGCCTAAATTGAAAGTTATTTGAGAATAAATTTGTAGAGCTAAACTTTATAGAGGACCCCAGTAGTAGGGATCCACCATTTTCAAAATGAACAAGTTTCCTTCATTGCCCCTAGATATCCCCGCACACGATATCTTGAAATTTAACAAAAAGCCCTAAGCAGTAATAAATCAGATTAGTCAAGTCTTTGTATCCAATAGAATTTGACCATGTATCGCAGAATATAACAATAGAATTTGACCATGTATGCCTTGAATTATAGTTGTGCACATTTGCTTTTGTGTGTTGGGATTATATTTTCTTTGAAATTCGTCAAGTATGCATGCCCTCGCGCATGTGGATAGTCCATATTATAGGGGAGACTCATTAATTTTTTTCATATATAAGTCAAATGGCCATATAACTTGAACATGAGTATAACATAAAACATAACTAGGAATTAAGTTTATCCATAATTCAATCAAGAAGAAGGTTCAAAGAAGTTTTTCCATAATTCACAAATGAGAAGATAAAGAAAATGACACACTATTAATATGTATGCTATAAGTATGGCTTAGCTTAGAATAGAAAGAAAATGAAAAGTACAAACACAAACACAAGCACCATAACTTCAATCACACTATTAATGAGTTATTTCTAAAATATCCATACTTGTCTAAATCTTCATATATAAGTCAAATGGCCATATATGCATTCGTGTATATGTGATGGCAATGAGTATATGTGATGTTTTTTGTTGTGTTCAGATATGGACCCTCGAATCATATATATATCCTTGTTAAGTAACTTGATTAAGAAAAAAAAAGAGTTGAGGGACCAATTAATAAACTAGCAAAAATATTGCCCATAAATAGTCAAGTTACTTCATTTTCTTCACTTTTCATGGTGATTTAAGGTTTATAGGAATGCTTAAAGACCATATGTGTTTTATTGTAGACTGTTGGGGATTTGGTAGCCAAAATTGTGCCTATAAGGGACTGTTATGGCCAACTTGTGTGACTAGTGTTGTTAGATAGTGAGGAGTACATACATTGCCTATAGATAACATGTGAAAATGGTTCCCTAAGTTAGTTAAGGTCTACATGGTGTGTTGTGCAAATTCTTGCTTAAAAATCATTGAAAATAAGCTTTATAGAACAATGAACACTAAAATAGTGAACCACCATACCTGGACCCCATACACAAGTTTCAATAGTCATAATAGGACATAAGAAAGCTACACAAACTAAAGGAACCAAGCCCAAGCCATTTTGAGCATGAGACTTGTTAAAAATCACATTTTAAAGCCAAAAATGGACTGTTTCGGACAATTCATAGTACCTGACCCTTAAAGGACTATTATGAGAAGATACAAAGTTGCTCATACATGCTAGTTATGATTCCCAAACATGGTCATTAATAAAGCCAACAAGAAAACCAATTTAAGCTCTCTTTTCAAGCCTAAAGTAAGCTTTGATAAGTCAAAATGAGTTAGATGATTAAATAAAGTTTGGTGATGCTAAAAGTAACCTTAAGTAACTTAAATATACACGCCTAGACTATCCTAGTGGCCTAGACTATCTTATCCTATTGTCCTTTTGTTTACATACAATTACATATCCTGATGTTCTCTATATCCCTGACAAGTTTATGTACCTTTCATTTATAACTTATACTAACATCCTAAATTTTTTATTTATAGATGTCTTCTGAACTTGCAGCACGAAAGCGCGGGTTGGGTCGGGGCCCTAATCATGTGCCGAAGGCTCCGGCTAATCCGGATGATCGCATTCTTATACAGATCCGTCCTCCTCCAGATAGCACGTAAGTTAAACATCGTGTATATATATAAGGGTTTAATATTTTCATTTTTATAAATATAGTAGTGATTTAAATGTAAGGGTTTTAATATAAATTATTGTATATTGTAGTGATTTTCAAGATAGTAAAATTGTGAAGTGCATTTCACAATTATGCTTATGTAATCGCTTCACGCTTGATTGATTACATGTGATGAGCACACCTCTCGCCCATAAGGATCGATTTGATTTAATTTAATTTCGGTATATTTTTTATCACTCGATAGATAATACATAGTTAATCAAATAATATTGTTTAGTAATATAACAGCTTTTAATATTATTATTGTTGTTTTATTTGCGTAAACGATATAGATGGGACGATTTACGTGCATCGATTATTCGAGACACTATTCTCGCGTAAGTGCTACTGCATTTAACTAAAGATAATTTGAACAAGGAACGACAAAAAGCCCTACACAATGCCGAGATTGACCATCTAGGGACAGGTGAGCAAGATATATACGAAGCATAGCCCCCTCGGTGGTGCGCATGTACCCATATGGGTGCAGATGTGTAACCAGTGGAAAGTCGAGAGTTGGGTCAAGAGGCGCAAGAAGATCGCCGCCTCTAATGCAGATCCTCAGTGTATCGATCATGAGAAGGCAAAAGGCACGACGGGGCAAGTAAAGATATCACAATTGCAAAGACATTCTTCGCTGTGGTACGTATGTTATGTTTACAAAGAATCTTTTGTAGCTAAAATATCATATGTTTACATAATAATATGAGAAAATGAACTATAGGAGTCTCAGTCTCAAGGTCAACCTATCAATTGGTTGGATGTGTATGTGGCCACCCGCGATGGTCTACCTGAAGCTGTTCAGATAGCGATAATAAGTTCACTTTATCCTAATATGTTGTTTATAAATTGTAACGACCTTCTTTAGTATTTTTTTTTATTTATTTTTAACTATTTAATTGTTCATCTTCTGACAGGACACTTATAAGGGCTTAATGAACGAAGCGCTATCCTCGAAGGCACCCCGCCGTCTCGTCGATTGATCAAGAATTATGGGAGAGGCGCCCATCGTGAAGAAAAATTATGTCAAAGGCCAAGGACAAAGACGACGCCTCGACCATCGCAGCACAGTAATACCGCCACCTACACACATACCATCAAAGTTATCCAAATTTATCATACTCCTCGCCGATCGCAGGAGAGCGATCTGTCAGATCGTGATCTTCTTCAGATAATCGGGCGGCATCTCATAGCCTCTCGAGTCCGATGATGAGTTGGAGGCAAGGCAAGAATATGGTAGCAGGAGCAGGAGAAGGAGCAAAAGACAACAACAGAGAGCAGTATATATATATCGCTTATTGTTTAGCTACATTGTCTTATATGTTTATAGTCTCGAAGTCAATGTCTTACTTATATGTAATATATATGTTTTATTACTTTGATAATTACAGGATCCTAATTTGGATGATCCATGAAGAAAGCGCTGACTTATTTTTTTAGATTTTTAAAGCCTCACTCTTTTAGATTCATTCTTTCGACAATTGTATTAGTTTATATGGATGTTTACGATATCGATTATATTGTGTTGGATGAATGTTTTGTATTGTATTGGATGAATGTTTATTCATGGATGAATGTTTTGTATTATATTGGATGGATGTTAATATGGATGCTTGTATATATATATATATATATATATATATATATATATATATATATATATATATATATATATATAAAGCGTGTTGGATTGAAAAAGTACAAAGGTGTTATTTTTGGAAAATCAATAAAATAGGCAAAAATTTTAAAAAAAAA
Organism: Panax quinquefolius; assembly: GCA_020205615.1. Taxonomy (NCBI): domain Eukaryota; kingdom Viridiplantae; phylum Streptophyta; class Magnoliopsida; order Apiales; family Araliaceae; genus Panax; species Panax quinquefolius. The sequence goes on along the minus strand of CM035172.1, from coordinate 132,400,153 downwards.
AGATCAAGCCGATCGCGATGGTCGATATAAATGTATCGGTGATCGCTTGAATCTAGCTAATCACCGCGGTCGCTATTATCGGTCACGACATCGTGACACGTCACGCATGACAAATGACTCAAAGATAAGTCATAATAGCGATGCAGACGGCCGCTAATTGCGATCGCTAATTATTCTTGTCATTATTGGTGGTCGCCGATGTCCTTCCAATGATCAGATTATCTCATGATTAGATCAATGATCGTGATACGGTCATAGATAGATATCTATCTCATGACCGTAGATGTCAGCCGATATGCTTGATCACCGATAAGCCTTTTTGTTGTAGTGCTCTAGTCAAATACTCTCTTCAAACTTGATCTCTAATCACAATATCAAAGTCTTCAATTTATTTACATAACCCCATATCACTAACAATATCATTTGAATTGAACTCCACGCGTGAATTATTTATACCACCACTTGCTTCAGAACTTAGTAATTGATTATTAGAAGAATCAACAGTTCTTGGTTGCTTAATCAAGTATTTATCCATAATTAATCTAGATTTAAGAATAAATAAAAACATCAATTACTAATCAATAATTTCATCAATTTAAACATTTCATAATAATTTCATCATTCATCGATTCAAACATTTTATCATAATTTCATCAACTAACCTAATTCAATTATTTCATAATTAAATCACAAGTAATATATCATAAGTATACCATAAATTGATAAATATACAATATTAATTCAAATATTCAATGAAAATAAAATAACACATAATCTCTAATTCATGACATAACAAAATGTATTCAACTCCACACTGATAGTTCATTAAAATTATACAACCAACAACCGCAAATGTTTAGCAGGAACTACTCTCACAATGAAAATTTAACAACTGCGTTGAATCAAAATAAACCCATCATGAAAACTACTAATTTTTCAACATTAACAAACAAAAAACAAAAAACAATTAAATCAAATAAAAGTTGAACAAGATTTAGAAGAATTATATATATCCAAAATATACAATTAGTACATTTGTGTTCTGGGATTTCAGATAAAAGAATATTTGTTTAGCAATTAGTAGTGTAATTCGATGGAAAATGAAGTCAACTGAGCGAGAGATGTGAATATGTGATCCTAATCTTACCGCCTGAGAGTGAGACTTGAGATGCCGGAGGCTGTTGGAGGTAGGAAAAAAAAACAAGGGTTTGTTGATGCGTTGATGACTGATGCGATTTTGAAGAGAAAAGACAAAAGGTTATTTTTAAGTTACTAAATGAAACGACGTCGTTTCATGTAAGTTTTTAAAAAAACCCAACATGTTGTCTCTTGCAAATCTGGTCACCTGCAGCAAAGAGCCGAAGAAGAAAGCGTGAGGGGCTGAGGTGGCAGCGGGCTCCTGGCAATTGCGACAGCATCAGGGTCACTTGAAGGATACAGTAGGGGGAGTCACCGGAATACCAGGGTCATATGCCCCCTAGTTCCGCCTCCGGTAACACCAGACCCCCCTAGTTCTGCCTCTGGTAACACCAGACCCATCTTTCACAAAAAAAAAACAATAGAACCATGTAATTAACAATATATAATGATTTGAAGAGTATGTTTGGGATTGCTTAATTAAAAAATATAAATAGTGATTATGATTGCTATTTTTGCTTATAATTGGTTTTAAAAAAGTTGTTTATGTTTGGTAAAAAAAACAAACACTTTAATTAGTAAAAAGTAAACTGTGTTTGGTATAAAATTACTATTTGTTAATCACTTATTTAGGTGTAAATTTAAAATTAAAAGTATAAATGGAATTACTAAAATAAATAGAGATAGATTATTAATATACTTGGACAAAACTGATTATTAGATTTACAAAATAATTAGAAGCTCCAATTTCAATAAAAAGTTATTATTGTAATTTCGTGTATATGCATACCTAGAGGGGGTGAATAGGTGTTTAAACTAAAACGTATTTAATAATGACTAATTTTTAATTAGTTTCCTGTTTCAGTACTAAAACAGACCGTTGGAACTAGTGTTTGATAGTGTCTGCTTTAGAGTAAATTCTACTTTTCTTATAATACATATAGTCTAGTAGAAAGCAAAGAAAAATAGTGTTTGGATTAGATCAAATTATATTTTAGTTATAATGCAAACAGATGAAACGTGTGAGAAACAGTGTCAGATTAGTACACTTTGTTCAATCAGAAGATTACTTTTACGTGAATATGTTTAAATGCACAGAGGGACTCAAACGATCAAACCATAAGAATTAACAAACCACAGACACAAGAATTTTTACGTGGTTCTGCCCTCTTTTTCTTAATTTTAAGACTCAATTAAATACAATAAAAATCCATGTTTAAATAAAGCTTTCCACTACGATGGACACATCTGCCCCTCTTGCACCTCTACAACCTTGAAAACTTCCTTTGAACAAAAACTAAATGCACATGACCTAATTAAATTAAATGCATAATTAGGGTTCCACGACCTCATTAAATGCGCAAATTAGGGTTCACATAACCTAATTAAATGAAGACGGATAAGTTAGAAATAAAGGGGCTAGACCCGGGAGAAGCCTCCACGTGTCCCGAGGCAGAAGGCTCATGGAGGCGGCTTGTTTTGGGAATTGATTGAGGGATTGGATCGGTGGCTAGAAGGACAGGGCGATATGGGCTTTATTCTAATAACTAAAGGGTATTTCTGGAATTTCTCTGAAAGCATGTGCCTTGCACATGACTACTTTCCAGAGAACCCTATAAATACCCCTTCCATTCCATTGGGAAAAGGGACCTCTCTTCAGACACAAGACTTGAACTTTTTTGGTGACTTAAGGCTTGGATATTCCACCTAAAAGCACTAAAAGGGTTTGGACACTCGCTCTCAACTAAAAGGACTCAAGAAGAAGGCTTTTGGAATCCCAATAACCCTAACACGGTTTCCGGATTCTAGGAGTTCTGCCACGCGTCATTGGAGTAATCGTCCACCTGTCGTTCTCCACTCTTCAATCAATCAATCAATTCTGTGCTCTTCGTGGATTTCTCTCCTCCTCAGCCAACACGAAACCATAACTAGCAAAGGCATTTATTTCTTACACCACACACACATATATATATATATATATATATATATATATATATATATATATCAAGAGTAGCAACCACTATATACACTACTAAAAAAACAAGAATACGTGACGGAACTTTATGACTGTTTTTAAAAACAATCACAAAAGATAGTAATTTGTGATGGACTTTTAAAGCAATCACAAAATAATAGTATATGTTGGCTCTTAGTGATGATTAATCTTGCCGTCAATGTATTATAATTGTGATGACCATGTCAATCACACCAATTTTTTCACGCAAAATAAATTTTTTTTTGTGACGCACTAAGTCATCACTAGAGACACCCTTTTCGTGATTGCATTTAAGCTATCACTATATATTTTAATGTAAGAAATAATTAAAACAATATTTTATGACGACCGTGACAAACATTAAAAAGATATATTTTTGTGACGACTTTTATTTGCAATTACAAAAAGAAGGTATTTTGTGATGGAATTTTCAAGCCATCACAAAACAATAAAATATATGATGGCTCTCAATGATGACTAATTTTATCATCATTATAGAACATTTGTGACTGCCATTGCAATCACCAAATCTTATGTGGAAGTAATTTTGTTTACTAAGTCAACTCACATATGTTTCCTTTTATATTTTATTTTAAAATTATAATCATGATATGGGTTTTGGTGTAGTGGTAATACTCGTTATTTAGTTTGCAAATGGGGGGAGGGTTCAAATCTTACAAGTATCGATCATTTGATACAATTAATATAGATATAATTAATACAGTGAAATAAATTATACGTAAATAGATATTCACGTTTTACATTTGATCCCTAAAGTCTTGTTTTTTTGTGATGACTTTGACAATCACAATAGATTACGTGTTAATTAATGTGATTATATTAATCATCACAGAAGCACTATGCGTTTGCGTGATTGCCACAACTATCACGTAAAACCTTTCATGATGGGCGTATACAAGACGGCCATTGTAATGCTTAAAGACATCACGTAAACCTTTTGTGATGGTTTTCCTATTTTTGTGATGGATTTTGGCCATCACAAATGACCATTTTTTTAGTAGTGATACTGATTAGCAATATATCTATAACTGATATATCTCTTTGATTAGCACCAACGGATATAAAATAAGAAGTTAGCATGAATATCTCATATCACAGTTGGAATAGAAATAGGATTTCAGCAGCTAATATATATCAACAGATATAATAACTATAAGTTAAAAAGATTTGAAATTCAAGTCAAACTATGATAGCTAGAATGAAGGAAAGAAGGAGTTCAACATATTTTGCTTAGTCAATACAATTTCATTTAAAAATAGTAATTGAGGTCCACCTCATGTGACAAAGAACCTTGTGAAACTATCAAATTTACTTTTAAAAATATCAATTATATATATGGGTCCCATCATTTAAATTATGAATAACATTAATTAATTTTTACATCATTAATATTATTCAATACATGAGACGGGCTTGCTTGTGCACGATTATTTGCACACAGTTTGTGCACATAGAATTACTCATAGCAATATCGATAACATTAATTGTATTCTTATCTATGGAATTAATAAAGTTTTTAAAAATATCAAATTTACTTCGTGGAAATAACAATTCTCTCTATATATATAAAGGATTAGGCACACTCTATCTATATTATTGCTTTGTTTTCTTAAAACTAATTCTTTTTTTTTTTTCTTAATACTAGCTCTTCTTCTCTTCTCTTCTCTCATTTCCTTCAACCTTTGCATTTTCACCATTTCAAAGATGTTTCCTCAAGGTGGTTCTTTTACAGATGAAGTTCATGTGTTGTTGGTGCACTCTGACAACGATATCCTCAATTCTATGGTTATGGAGCTCCAGTCATGCTTGTACAAAGGTAGATGAATTTTATTTAAACTTCATATGAGCTTAGTAAAAAGGTGTGAAGCCTAAATATTAAGAATTTCTGCTTTTGTGAGATTTTTAATTCTATCTACCTATTTCTCTCTCTCTCAGTCTCTTAATTTGTTATATAATTATTAAAAACTATATTTGTCCTAGACTAGGCACATTCTTCATTTTTTTAATAAATTTTGCTTGGGCACATAGTTTAGGTTAAAAAAGTTTACATCATTTTATTTCGCAATAGCATTTTCTATATCATAAGAAGTTCGCAAGAGTTTATTCTTTCTTTTATGAGAGTGTAATTAGTGTCAAAGTCCGAAAAATAAGTTAGTGGGGTTAATCACAAAAGAACACTAATTTGTCTGAGGTCAGGGGTAGCACGAAACCTAAATTTTCGGATTGTTTTGTATTTTGGTTGAATTATAATTTTCTTGTATGATACTTTGACCCATATACTCATAAATTAACAAAATTTTATTTGGGTCATTTATTGTATTAATTACATCCAAATTTTAAAAATTCTGCATATATTATTAAAGAAATATATATTTTAGTGGGGTCAACTCACCCTAGCGTCCTATACGTGGCTACATCCTTGAGCGTAATATAAATTATTCCAACATAATTTTAGATATCCAAATAAAGAAATGAAACTACATAAACTTGAACGGTGGTAGCTTTAACAACTTTAACTGAATTGAAAATGGAAATTGATATTTTCACAACACTTTATGATATTTATACATTGAAAAGTGTCGCTTATAGATGTATAGCGATGGTTAGAAAAATCGTCGCTATAGGATCTGTAACGACGATTTTCATGTGAAAATATCATTTTCTGTTATGGATTATCAGTGAAACTTCTACAGTAAATAAACATAAATTAAAAAACTCCATTTGTCGGAGTCCTAGTAAGTTTTTTCTTTTCGTTCATATTTTAGGACTCTTCCCAAATTAAGAAATGTTGTAAAAGAAATATTGTAATTCTAGGCATAAGTATTTATATCATCTCTACTATTATAATATTTATATTTTTGAAATAGAATAATAAAATTTAGCCCTAAATTTGAGCTTTTATAAAAGTGAAAGCTCTATAATTTTCAACACCTTTATGGTAGCATGTACAGACATGAAGAACCTACATAAATTGAACATCTATAGTTTCCTCTCTCTTTTGCATCTTTAATTTCACTTTGTAAAACTATATCTCGAGTTAATTGATTTTTTGGAGTCTGTACTAGGGGTCGATTTTTATTATGGTTACCGAATCTCTTTTTATTACAAATACATTACTATACTCGGAAAAAAGTATAAAATGGGCATTACTTCACATTCCGTCCAAAAAATAGACGAAAGTGTTAAATCGTGCATGTCACGTGAGCAAAAAAAAAAAATATTTGGCTAACCTTGTACAGATGTCATGTGAGTCATTAAATATATGACCCACATTCTGATAAATAAAAAAGAGATTCTATTATTTCTCTTCCCCATTCCATTCCATTTATATAAGTATTAATATAAATAATAAAATTTTGGCTTTAATTTGTGCTTTTTGTTTGTTTAAGAATGTTTTCAATTTTAATTTTTTTTGTTAGATAAGCATATAATTTTAAATATTTTTTATTACAAAAAAAAGTTGACCCTGACGTCCACATCGTCATAGACGTTAGTTGCCTAAGCAACTGTTAATTATTTTTTTGGACGAAAAGGTATAAAATGACCATTTTGTAAAAAAAAATTAGTATAATAACGTGTTTATAACAAAAAAAAAAATCAGTAACTACAATAAAAATCTTAACCAAAAAGCCAATTAACCCACTATATCTCCAAGCATGTTATATAGAGTATGCTTTACTATATTAATTATTACTTGTGTATTTTTCTATGTGTTTATGGCTGTCATTAAATGTATCTAGCTTAATAATTGCTGACATTCCTCAGCTGCATTTATATACATACTATCCATATACATATGAGAGATTACACACGGAGATTAAGATAACAAATATAGACAATTTGATAGAGTTTATGTCAAATAGAATTTTGAGCAAATGGGTGTATTGATTTTTCTTTTTCCTCGTAAAGTAATTAATTATTTTAATTTGAATGATTTCTAGTGTAGCATATGAATTGAGTACTGTTCTCTTAAGAGTTTCTATAAATTATTGCATTATGACTTTTGGTTACTGGTTTCCTTGCTTATTGACATTGCAGTTACAGGAGTTAAACTTGCATATGAAGCAATGTCCATAATATTAAAAAAGAAGCACAAAGTTGATATTATCCTTGCTGATGCAGAGTTAGTTGATTTGGATGTGTTTGAGCTTCTCCATATGGCCGTTGACAAGAACGTCCCAACAATACGTAAGTACTCCATCCGTCTTCAAAAACATGTCTTTAATATATATAATACAGTATATTTTATCCACAAAAAAATAATTTCTAAATATAAAATATACATAAAACTGCATGTATACTTTAGTGGTGTCCATTAAGTTAAAAAAAAAGACAAACATTTATTAGTATAGTTACATGTGGTTTACTGTGTTTAAAGTGGTATTAAATGAAAGAAAATTATATCTCTATTAATTTCATGTCAAATATAAATTGCGACTGGCATGAAATTAAAAGTAAAAATAAAATAATAGTGTAGGGATCCTTATATCCACATGCATCACTATCTAATATCAATATAATTTTGTCATTATATATAGCAGCACTTCTATTTTTACACTACCATCTATTTTAGTTGTCTTATTTTGTGTGAAACATATTCATTGCACATGTTTTTGAGGATAAGAGGAGTGTTTCATATATACTCATCACTTTCCTAAGAAGATTCGAAGTTTGAAATATATTCAATAGTAGCTATAATGTTCTTTGGTGATTGAATTGTGAGCAAAAATAATGTTGTCAGATAATTAAGTCTCGTTGAAATAACTACAAAAGTGTTACTCCCTCCGTCCCTATTTAAATAACGTTTTAGAGTTTTTTATTTGTCTCTAATTAATTGACGTTTGTTCAAATCTCGGAGAATTTATGATAATTTTTCCAAAATTACCCCTCATTACTCTACCTATTTTTTGGTACTTTAAACTCTTGTGCTATAATAAATTAATGATTTAAGGGTATTATAGACAATTGAGTACTATATTCAATGCTTTCTAATCATTATCTTAATTCTTGTGTTCATCTCCAAAACGTCATTTAAATAGGGACGGAGGGAGAATTAAATGTATATTTGGTCTCCACCATAATTTTAATTGCTTGGGCAATATCAAGAGTCTTAATTATATGCATATACTAATTCCAAATGTATTTTTGCTTGAAGTGATGTCTACCAAGGATGATTTTGACACGATGTTGCCAATGAAGGCAATTGAGAATGGGGCACTGAAATTCCTCATGAATCCAATAACTGTCGAAACGCTACGGTACATACAGCAATATGTAGCAAGGGATAAACTTGAAAAGGCTAATAAATCGGCAAAGAAAGGCTCTAAGACAAACAAGAAGACTTGTATCAAGTGGACTGATGAACTTCATGCTAAGTTCCTGGATGCAGTCAAAGAGCTTCGTGATGGAAGTATAGTTCTTTCTCTTTCTCTATATTTAAAAACAAGGGTTACCAGGAAGGTGAATCGATTCAGTATACAGAACGGAATCGATCCAGTACATAAAATGCAGGGGCGGAGCCAGGAATAAAAATTGTACATTTGGGCTAGACGGATCAAGGATATTATAACACCAAAATTGTACATTTGGGCTGATTTACTTTGGGTTACATAATTATATAGTATATCTAGTAAAAAAAATATTGGGTGGATAGAGTTCCTTGGTAACCCTGTTTGAAACAAATTCGTTTCCCAATAACCTCTTGACATTCTAATTTTTTACATGTTTATATATGCTTTCTATAAATAGGTTGTTTCCCGATGAGGATTCATGAACTTATGAATGTGCCAGGTTTGACAAGGATACAAGTCGCTAGCCATCTGCAGGTTCGCTTCAATCAAATTTACATAATATTTTGAACTTTATCACATCTAATATATTGCATATATGATTTGCTTAAACTCTCTTATCTACTATTTCCCTTTGTTCTCCACTACATTAGCTAATACCACAACTACAATAAGAAAGTAAGCACTTTCGCTCACACAATCAATTCTTCGGAATTGCAAATATGCTTTCAATTCTAATTAATTCCAGTGCTTGGAATTTCAATCATATCAAATTCTCAAAAGATGAAGATCATAACTTTTAATATCACTTAACAATAAATTAATTGCATTTTCTAAAGATCTATGTAGAATATCTTGCAACAAATTTCCCAAAAAATTTACTTTATTTTAAGCTTGATAAAATTTGAATTGTGCCTTTCTTTCTTTTTGTGTTATTTAATTAAATATTTGCCCTCATTTTCATATTATTGTCTCAGAAATATAGAAATGGAACCTGGCGAGTTGTGCCAAAGGTACAGAAAAATTTGGGAGGATTCCTATTTCAAATGGAGAATCATCAAGTAATGCTCAGTCGGATTTGCAAGCGAGCGAAGAAATTATAGACGCTCCTAATAATATCTCTCCTGCAGTTAACAACAATAACATGGATAAAGAAAGTGGAGAAAATGTGGATCAATCAGTACAACCTGATCACTTGGTGTACCAACCTTTTGTTAGCCAGCCGTTTGTGCCTCCCTCTTCCATGTCTTTTGTTAGCCATCCATTTGTGCCTCACTCTTCCAGGTTAGAAGTCTTGTGTCAAGAGTTTGGGATTTCAAAGGAAATTTCCTTAATTATTACTTTGATTAAAATGCTAATTATTATACTGAATTTATATTTTTGCGAAGATATGAAACCCGAGTTTATAATATACTCCCTTCATTCCTAAATAACTGACGTTTTAGAGAGTTTCACACTTATTAAGGAAGTTATTATTTATTGCTCCAATTTTGTCATTAAGATTGATATTTATTACCACAATTATCCTTACATTAATTAAGAAAATATGTATAAAGTTACCTAGGTAAATGAGATATAAAGATACTTGAGGGCAATATAGAGAAAAATTATAATTAATGCTTCCTAGAAATTTGTTAACATCAATTGAAAATTTTG